>JAMXBD010001308.1:0-407163 GCA_024138025.1 Combretum micranthum
GGATAGGTATGAATCTATTTATGTGTGAGATTGTTGCCATAATTTTCATTACAAAATATAATTCTTCTTCTTCTTCTTCTTCTTCTTCTTTTTTTTCCCTTCTCTCCCTGTTCTCTCCAAATATCATCAGCTTGCATCTCTGGGCTTGTCCAGACAGCACTGTATGCAGATTTCTTCTACTACTATTTTATCAGGTACTAAAACAGCTTGGTAAGGGTCACAGGAATTTTTTTCCCCTATCACTGACTTGATTATTTTCTTTCTGCAGTTGGAAAAACAATGCCAAGCTTCAACTTCCCTCTTAATCCGGGCATGGAAGTGTCATCTTGGATTTAAAAGAGGGTAAATAACCTTGGAGCTAAACACTGTTGTTCTACGTCGATACTAGTCTCTTCAATCACCTACAAGACTATCCTTGAATTAAAAAGGATACAGTTTTGCTCTGCATTCTGTGGCATGCTTCTCTTAAAACCAAGAAAACAATGAAGGTCAAGATCTGCCCAAAGACGAGTGAATTCTTTTTTTTTTTTTTTTTTTAATTTTTAATTCCCTTTTGGGGGTTGTTCATGGTTCTTTGTAAAAATAGATATTTCACTATGTTTGCTTAATTCTTTATTTTCTTTTCTTGAGTTGGCCTGAAGGACCATCACCAGAAATTGTGATGGTGTTGGGTTTTTCTTTCCACTTCCTGTAAAGATATCACATAAGTAAATTCTATCCTCTCACTTTGTGTAGCATCCATTCCTTTCGAAAATTTCCAACTGATTGAGCTCATATGAACAATCCATGATGTTCTTCTTTCATTTACCATCGGTGGATGCTTGGGGCTGGTCTCCAATTAGTCTTAGAAGTGTCCCATGTTGATGTCTGTTTCTTATGATTTGATCACATGCTAGACCGGGCGCAGACAATTTATAGATCTCTTGTAAATGCCGATTATGTTTTCCGGAAAAAGAGGATTGTTGGGAGTATTCTAGGCAAGTGTACCCAACTAATTCATTCTCCCTTCTGCACTTTGGATTTTCCAGAGGCTTCTGTGTAGGATGGGCAACAGTGCAGAGGCAAGAGCCAAAGGAAATTGTTTCTGGGACGTGTGTAAGGTTTTGTTCACAATCAAACGTATGTCCACATGCATAATCACAGTTCAGCCAATGGACCGGTCTCTATCTGTCAGAGACTCAGTTTTTCGATATGTTCTTCTCACTTCCCTTCTCTCAAATTCTGATCCACATGCAAGGTTAAATGGCCCGCTCAACACAGTGTTGAATGCCAACCTTGGCTGTTCCTTTTCAGCAATTACCATTTTGGAAATACATCCAAATAAAAAAACCCGCATCCTCTGCATCTTAACATAAGAAAGTTAGGTCTGAACTTCGGATATATTGACTGACTGATCGAAACAAGTGAACGTGGTTTAGGCACGATCAATTTGGTCCAACATCAACACGACACAACAAAACATGTCCGCTGGTCCCAGGTCGTGTACTAAAGGCCGAAAGGCGAATCCATAGGTAAGCCTCATTGCTTGACAAGACAATGATAAGTACCTGAGTTGACTTGTCCAGTCTTATCATCTATCCTTCGCCAACCATCAATGTACCGTGAGTCGTCAGTCGTGAGTCGTGACTCGGCGCTACGGTCACATTCAATTCTATTTACGTCTTCGTCTCGATAAACAATCCTGAATGGAAGTTCTTTTACCCAATTCAAGCATTTGTAGTGATAAATTAGAGCACAAGAACGTCGAAATTATTTATGTGTTGGACATATATGGACATTAGGAAATATTTTTAAAGGGGAACTCGGACTAAGGATATCTATTCAACTTTACCCGTGACGTATATGATACAAAATGATTAAATATAAATGTGTTTTACAATGTAAAGATAACAATAGAAGTTCTAACTCTTATTAATCAATTGAAGGTCTGAGATGCATGATATTCTTAAGATGGAGTTTCAAAGATGTCAATGTTGACACTAGATTTTTATGTCACAATAGAAGATAAGTTTAGTGATTATAGTGTTAGTTGCAAGGCTTCTTGCCAACTTGTTATTATAAAACCTAAAAGTTTTATTCCTTATATTCGATGGTATAAAATATTAGAATATTATAAAAATAAAATCTTTTAAGAAAAACCTATTTAATATCGTGCTTACCAAACATTTTATAACAAAATTATATTATCCAATATTCTTTATATCTTATTGTTCAATTTTTGTAATCAAATGCTACATAAGTTTAACATTTATTGAAATAGTGAAAAAAGTTCAACTTACATTGGATGATATTTTTTATTGTGGCAATAGCCCTATCCATCCTGAAATAACCAAACACTTATATGCTACATTACTTTAATACTGATGTTAATATTGTTGGTAAGACTTAGATCCATAAAATTTCTAGTAGCTCAAGCATTGTTTTAGACATTAACGATCATGGGTCTAGCCAGGATCAAGTTCAAAAGCTGGTTTTAGATTTGGTTTATGCTGTGCAGAGACCAGCATGGCTCATGGTGGAGACTGGAGCCTTTTATCGCGGTCAAGCACCACGGCGCTTTCTTTTCTTGATCAAATCTAAAGACAAGGTAGAGACTTGTTCGTCTAGTACAACACGTGCGCAAATTTGAAAATATCTATGATTCGATGTACTACTCTTAAATACCGCTGTGCTGTGCCATTTACTAAGGGCCATGTAAAATGTGCCTTTAGTAACCGAGTTTCCACATGTGGGAAGCCATAATTAAGATATAAATAAGTTAATCGATTTAGGTTTGAGTTGACTCGATTTTAGGTTAATTGAATAGCTCATAGAGTCTAGTTCAATTTTTCATGATGTGTAATGTGCTCAAGAATATGATTGAGCTCAAATATTAGTCTAATTTAATGGAGTTTGAATATTAATATTTGTTGAAGGTCATTTTAGATATGGGTTCCTTAGCCCAAATAACTTGTTTGCATCATCAAACAAATTACCAGGGTCCTCTTCGACTTGTCGTGGACCCAAGGCCAATTGTTTAGAGTCAAAACAAATAGCTCTCAACAATAGATCAATTACTCTTTCTTTACTATCAACTAGGTTCCTAGGATGCTCGTCGAAAAACTTTGGCCTATTAGGTCGGCTTACTCCAAGCAAGCAATTAACAAACAAATCCAATTATCTCCAATTGATTCTCGATAGGGTTGGACAAAAAAATTGATCGAACCACAAACCGATTTGAAATTAATCGAATTTTCGATTTATTTTTTCAAATGGTTCATTTCATGGTTCAGTTTGGTAATGAGAATTCAATTCACGGTTTGATTTGGAGTCATGAACCGAACTACACGGTTCGAACCGAATCAAACCATTTCACCTTAGAAAAAAAAAAACTCCCATTAATGTGCATTTATACAACACCGCTTGAAAAATATATATATATATATATATTGTATATGAAAATAATTAGATTGATGAACCAAATAAATATTAGTTTTATTTTAAGATTTCTTTTATGAGAAATGTTACATATTTTATCAAATTTTGTTGGTATTAATTCTTTCTAAAGCTTTAATACATTCCTATTGTGATATGAGTATACATCGATTATTTCATAAATTATCCCTCTACATATTGGTGGTTAAATTTTAATTAAAAATATTGGTTTGTGGTGAAACAAATTTTTAGATATATTGATGTAGGCTTTATACCATCTTGTATTAGTATTTAATGAGAATTTAACCAAATGAAAAAATAAGTGATGGATAAAAGTACTTATTAATCTTATTTTAGTTCTTATAATTGTGTGTATGACATTTCTGTATTCACAGGACTACTTGAATGTTTTTTATATCGAAGTTTCATTTCTATTCCAAATGACTTATATCATATGAAGTGGTCGCTTAAAAAAAAAAGAAAATGAAATGCACTAAAACAAGTATATAATAAGATTTATGAAAAAAAAAACCCTTTACATTAAATATAGATAATAAAATATGTGAGATAAAAAAGTAATTATAACAATAATCATTAGTTTAGTTGGAACAGAATAAAATTGAATTTCTTCTAAAGTAGAATCATACATACAATAAATATATGTACGAAAAAAAGTAGTTAAAATAATGACTTGATGCAAATTAGATAACCAAGAGTAAGGATCCCATGACTTTACCTTAGGGACCCATCACAAGAGCAAGGGCAAAGAGGTTCAAGGAAGCTATGTAAGGCATGATGCAAGGCTTGTGGAATAATCTATTCACGATAGAAGATTACAAGGATGAGTCCAGTCTCAAGTTTAGCTTATAAGACAAAAATCAGACTTTGATCAAATTAATTCAAGTACTATAAGACAAACATAAAGATCAAGGCTCCAGAAAGGATGTAAATTGCATAAGAGCTCTTTCTATTAAGTTAGACTATTTTATTTTCTATTTTGGACTATCAAGATACTTGTATTGATTAGTTTATTGTGTTTTTGGGCTCCTTATGTTATAACATAAGCCCACAATGAGTTTTATTAAGTTGTCTTATGTATTTGGAAAGTGCAGGCCTCTTTTTTTACTGACCACTTAAGCCCATATGAATTTTAGTTAATTTGAGGGTAGGTGAGCATGTTTAATGATTATAAATACTCGGCATACGTCAACAGAAGATAAACAGTCATTTTCTATTCACAGACAGTGATCTTGAGAGGATTTTTTCTCACTTTGATTTTTGCTTGAATCATCTTGAATAATCAAAGATAATTACTTGAGTTGTTCACAACATACCAAGCTTCTTTGGCACAGGTTTACCATTGTGTTGAGGTTTTTACCTTATTAACTTGATCAGACTATCTAAGGTAGTTGTTTCCAAGCGTAAAGGTGTTGGGTCTCAAAGTAGGTTGCTTGTAGGTCGCTTTAGTTTGGTATCAGAGCTTAGGCTCTAGGTCAGGTTTATCCATTCATAAAAAAAAAAAAATTGTTATATTGCTTTTGTTGTGTTTTCTCTTCTTCTTCTTCCTCTAAAAAAAAGTCATATTGTTTCTATTGCTTTTTTTCTCTTCTTCATCCTAAAAAAAAAAAAAAAACTGCCATATCATTTCTATAGCGTTTTCTCTTCTTCTTCTTCGGAAAAAAAAAAGAGGCATTGAAAAAAGAAAAAGAAAAGAGGCAAAAAAAGGAGAATTAAAAAAATTACAACAAGGAGATAACAAAAAAAAATGAATTAAAAAAACAAATGCAATAAGGATATAAAAAAGAAAATCAATCGAACCTCTTGTTGTCCTCAATAGCCTTTATCTAAATCTATATTGTTTGTATTGTCTTTTTTGTCTATTCCATTCATGAGTCTTTACTGTCCTTGATCCCAAAACACTTTGTTAATTAGGTCCTTAAGATTAATCGGAATCACTAGCGCTAAAGAAAAAAAAATAAAAAGGAAAAAACCTAATCATATTTCTTGGTTGTTTGTGAACCTATTTCAAGAGTTGGTTCTGAAGTATTAGATTTGATTCTTGTAAGAATCGTAAGCAAGGAAAGAGAGGTAAAAGGTGAAAGTATGGGCTCATCTAGAGAAAAGCCAATATAAATTGAGGTAAACACGAGAGGTTAAAGCGACAACAGAATTGAGTGAAACACGTAAAGGAGTGAAGTGAGGTTATTTATTTATTTTCTTTTCTATCTCTCTCCCTCTCTCTCTGTGTCTAACTTTGTTTTATAGCACAAAAACACAGACGAACAACAAGATCTTGCAAAAAAATGTGGTTGACTTGAATAGAACTATTTCTACCATGCAAGGTATGTTCCAAGCCATTAACAGAACTTATGGTGAAGACATGTGCAAAGAAGAACTCATGATGATGTTGATGATGGTGTCACTTGGTGATAATGAAGAGGAGGATGAGGTTAGAGTAAGGCCAAAACATGAGAGTAATCAGGGAGGTATTAAGCTCAAGATTCGATCTTTTGTTGGGCACTTGGATCCAGAACACTATTTGGATTGGAAGAAGAAGATTGAACTGGTGTATGAGTGCTATGATTAATCTAATTCCAAGAAGATGAGGCTAGCCGTTGCTGCATTTGAAGGCTATGCACTAACATGGTGGGATGATGCCAACAAGAACAGGAGAAGAAATCATGAAAATCCTATTGAAGTATGGTGCGAGATCAAAACCATCATGAGAAGGCAATTTGTTCCTAGTTACTAATATCGGGAACAATTCAATCGACTTCAAGAGTTGAAGCAAGATTCTATGAGTGTTGAGGAGTATTACAAGGAAATAGAGGTGGCCATGAGTAGAGCTAATGTTAAAGAGGACAGTGAAGCTACAATGGCAAGGTTTCTCAATGGCTTAAACAATAACATAGCCGATGTAGTGGAGTTACAACCGTAAATGGAGATGGAGAATTTGCTTCATAATGCATTAAAAGTGGAAAAGCAACTCAAGAGAAAGAGTAACAATAATTGGTTTTCTGCTAACACTTCTTCAACATACAATTCGACATGGAAGAAATATGAAAAGGATGTATTATCTAACCCTAAATTTGATTTCAAGGAAGGAATTTCTTCATCCTCCTAAAAGTAAGGTAAGCCTATCCCTAGCATTTTTTTGAGTAAAATTAAATGCTTCAAATGTCATGGAAAAGGTCATTACTAGAGAAATTGCCCAAATAAAAAGACTATAGTCTTGAAGGAGGAGAGTACTATTCAGTTAGTGAAACTGAAGATGAAGATAATGAGTTCATGCCGTTTTTAGAAGATGCAACAGATGAAGAGGGGTGAGAAAATGCAATTGAAGGATAATGTCTTATGACAATGAGAGCTTCAAGCACTCAAATAAAAGAAGTGGAAGATGCCAACCAACAAAGAGAAAACTTGTTTCATACTTGGTGCTTTGTTAATAGTAAAGTTTGTCATGTAATAATTGAGGGTGGTAGTTGTACTAATATCTCTAGCTATTACATGGTAGAAAAGCTTGGTTTACTAACTATTAAACATCTCATGCTCTACAGACTCAAATGGTTAAATGATAGTGGAGAAGTGAGGGTTAACAAGTAAGTTTTAGTTTCTTTTGTTATTGGATGGTACAAAGATGAAGTTCTATGTGATGTGGTTCCAAGGTGGACATCTCCTTCTAGGAAGGCCTTGGCAATTTGATAGGAAGGCTAAGCATGATGGTCTCACAAACCAATATAATCTTGAGAGGGGAGGCAAAGAGATTACACTAAATCTTTTGTCACTAAAGGAAGTACACGAAGATGATCTCAAGAGGCTCAAACAAATTCAAGAATGGGAGAATCAAAAGGTAGTTGAGTCCAAGATGGGTAGATTGGCTGAATGTGAGTAGAAAAGAAAAAGATAAGGAAAGAGTGACAAAAAGAGCGAGACAAAGGAAAAGTTGAATTCATAAAAGAAAGAAAGTAGGGAACTGAGTTCAAACTTAAAAGAGTCAATGAAGAGTAGAGAGAAACACCTGAGTTTTTATTAGGAGGAGTGACATCAAAGAGGCAATGTATTGCAATAGGACCATACTTTTACTGATATATAAGGAATCTTATTTTTCTACTAATGAACTTGATGACACTTCACCTTGTGAGTTTGTTTCTCTTTTATAGGCATATGAGGACACCTTTCCTGAGGAAATACCTAAAGGATTGCCACTAATAAGGAATATTGAACATCAAATCGATTTCATACTTAGCATACCAATTTGAAATAGACCAGCTTATAGAAGTAACCCAGAGGAAACTAAGGAGCTTCAAAGGCAAATTGAGGAGTTGATGGCTAAGGGGTATGTGTGAGAGAGGATGAGTCCATGTGCTGTTCCTGTCTTACTTGTGCCTAAAAAGGATGGGACTTAGAGGATGTGTATTGATTGTCGTGCAATCAATAACATAATGGTAAAGTATAAACATCCTATTCCTAGGCTAGATGATATGTTGGATGAATTATATAGGTCTTATGTTTTTAACAAAATTGATTTGAAAAGTGGATATCATCAAATTCGAACGAGAGAAGGTGATGAGTGGAAAACTGCATTTAAAACAATGCATGGTTTATATGAAGGGTTAGTTATGCCTTTTGATTTAACTAATGCACCTAGCAATTTGATGAGGTTAATGAATCGTGTTTTGAGCCCTTTCATTAGAAAATTTGTTGTTGTTTACTTTGATGATATCCTTGTCTATTCAAAAAAATTGAATGATCATCTTGAATATTTGAGATTAGTAGTTGATGTATTGAGAAGGGAAAAGTTGTATACTAATCTTAAAAAGTGTTATTTCTACTTAGATCGAATTGTGATTTTAGGTATTGTTAGTGCAAAGGGTGTTGAAGTTGATGATGAAAAGGTAGATGCTATAAAAAATTGGCTAAACTTAAATCGGTAAGTGAGGTAAGATCGTTCCATGCTTGGCAAGTTTTTATAAGTGTTTTGTCAAGGACTTTAGCATTGTTGTTACACCTTTCATCAATATTACAAAAAAAGAATGCTGGTTTTTAGTGGGGTAATAAGCAGCAACAAACATTCAATTTACTTAAGGAGAAGTCGAGTAAAGCACTTGTTTTAACCTTGCTTGACTTTCCTAAAACGTTTGAACTTTAGTGTGATGCCTCGGGTTTATGATTGCAGCTATTATGATGCAAGAAAAAGAACTCGTTGCATACTTCGGCGAGAAGCTTAGTGGAGCTGCCTTAAATTACCCAACTTATGATAAGAAACTATATGCATTAGTGAGAGTATTGGAAAATTAGCAAAACTACCTAAGGCCCAAGGAATTTGTAATTCACACTGATCATCAATCCTTGAAGCATCTCAAAGGGCAAGGTAAGTTGAATAAGAGGCATGCCATATGGAGTGAGTTCATTGAAGTATTTTGGTTACGCTATTTCTGATCGAGTTTTAATAAGTTAATTCATATTATCCCTTTCTTATAATCTGGTCAACACTAGGCAAGTGTACCCATCGTATGTAGTATAAGAATGAACTATAGGGTTGTATTCCTTAGGGATCTTAGCAGGTACTATTACTTACCTTTTTCTCTTGTCTAGCCTATAAAATTGAGTTAATAA
The DNA here is from genome assembly GCA_024138025.1 of Combretum micranthum. NCBI lineage: Eukaryota > Viridiplantae > Streptophyta > Magnoliopsida > Myrtales > Combretaceae > Combretum > Combretum micranthum. The sequence continues at coordinate 9,031 of JAMXBD010001308.1, forward strand.
TATTATTAAACTATTGATTACACTACAAACTAGCTACCTATTACTACTAAAGTTATGAACACACTTTAATTAAACTAAATATCGCATTTGAGTAATTTAGGCCTTGCTTCACCGATGAATTAACATATACTAAACATTATTATTCGTCATGCCTTTCCTAACTGCGAGATTCCACCAAATAGATCAATATCTCTCTTGAGTCTATTGAACCCTAATCCTAGTCTTGTCATATTGGAAGCTCTTCCAAATTAACAACCAACTAGAATTGCATTAGAAATATGATCCCAAGGATAATTTCAATTACATATGTAGAAGATTTCACGACCCTATCTTTAGGAGTCATGAGCAACCTTTCTTTATAGCTTAGATCTATTTCATAGGTAGATTTCTCAATCGTATCCTATGGAAATATAGTCTAATCCTAACTCGTGCACTACCTAAATTAGAATGCTTTAACAATATAGAGATTAGTGAAATCACAAACAATTGACATGATTAATGGAGATCACTATCTAGATCACGGCCATAATAGATTCTCTAATATTCATCCAAGATGATAACTGATCTCATTACCAGTGTGATCTACCTTGGATGCTATTTTCACTTCAAATCTTGTCCAAATCCGATTCAATTATAGATGCTTTGCCTTTTTACTCCTAAAAGGATATATTTAAGCATTGGATACCAGATTCCTCAACTTTAAGCATATTCAAAGTAAAATTAAACATAATTTATCCCCAATTTAATAAAGTAAATGACCCCTATCACATTCCTATTTGTGATCAGGTACAAGCAAGGTAAAGAGAACGGAGTAGCTAATGCCTTATCTGGAAGGTATTCTCTCAGAAACACAATGAATTCAAAGATGTTGGGATTTGAACACATCAAATGTTTTTATGGTGAGGATTCTAACTTTTCTTCTATTTATGATGCTTGTGAAAAATGGCTTGTTGGTAAGTATTATAGAATGGATAGTTATTTATTAAAAAAAAAAGTGTATATACCTGTATGTCTTGTGTGTAAACTGCTAGTAAAAGAAGCTAATGAGGGTGGATTAATGGGACACTTTGGAATTGCTAAAACTTTAGACACATTGAATGAACACTTACTAGCCTTATATGAGAAAGAATGTAATTCGAATTTGTGACAGATGTGTTGCTTGCAAACAAGCTAAGTCTAAAGTTTTATCACAGGGTTTGTATACTCCTTTACCTATACTTAGTAAACCATGGGTTGATATTTCCATGGACTTTGTGTTGGGTTTGCTTAGGTCCAAGAAAGGAAAGGATTTTGTTTTTGTTTTTGTTGATCGCTTTTCTAAAATGGCACATTTCATAGCATGTAAAAAGACCGATGATGCAACACATGTAGTTGATTTATTTTTTAAGGAGATAGTGCAGTTGCATGGCATTCCTAAATCCATTGTGAGTGATAGAGATGTAAAGTTCTTAAGCTACTTTTGGAAAGTTTTGTGGAATAAATTAGGCACTAAATTGTTGTTCTCTAGTACTTGTCATCCACAAGCTGATGGATAAACTGAGGTATACATAAAACCTTGAGCACTTTATTATGTGCTATCATTCAAAATAACTTAAAAAATTGGGAAGATTTCTTGTCATTTGTTGAGTTCGCTTATAATCGTGTAGTGCATTATACTATAGGTTTTTCACCATTTGAGATTGTATATGGCTTCAATCCACTAACTCCTTTGGATTTAGTTCGTCTACCATGTGATGAAAGGAGTAGTTTTGCTGCGAAAAAGAAGGTTAATTTGGTGGAGACGTTGCACAAAAATGTGCATAGAAATATTGAAAAGAGGAATTAACAAATCACACAACAGGTCAATAAGGGAAGAAGGGAAATGATCTTTGACCTAGTGATTGGGTTTGGGTGCATATGAGAAAAGAACAGTTTCCACATCAAAAAAATCTAGATAGCATCCTAGAGGAGATGGACCCTTTCATGTTGTGGAAAGAGTAACAACAATGCATACAAATTGGATCTACTTGGTGAGTATAATATCAGTGCTACATTTAATATTACTACTGATCTTTCTCCTTTTGATGTAGGTGATGAGTTTGATTCGAGGATGAATCATCTTGAGAAGGGAGGGAATGATGCAAATTAGGTAACCAAGAGTAAGGACCCCTTGGCTTTACCGCAGGGTCCCATCACAAGAGCAAAGGCAAAGAGATTCAAGGAAGCTATGCAAGGCATGATACAAGGCTTGTGGAATAATTTATCCACAACAGAAGATTGGAAGGATGAGTCCAATCTCAAGTTTGGCTTAAAATACAAAAATCAAACTTTGATCAATTTAATTCAAGTGTTAGAAGACAAAACATGAAGATCAAGCTTTAAAAATGGATGTGAATTGCACATGAGCTTTTTTTATAAGTTGGACTTATTTTATTTTCTGTTTTGGACTATCAAGCTACTTGTCTTGATTAGTTTATTATGGTTTTGGGCTCCTTATGTTATAACATAAGCCCATACTAAGTTTTATTAAGTTATCTTATGTATTTGGGAAGTGTGAGCCTCTTTTTTTATTGGCCACTTAAGCCCATACGAATTTTAGTTAATTTAAGAGTAGATGAGCATATTAAATGTCTATAAATACCTGACATACATCAACAAACAATCATTTTCTATTCACAAACAGTGATCTTGAGAGGATTTTTTCTCACTTTGATTCTTGCTTGAATCATCTTGATTAGTCAAAGCTAATCACTTGAGTTATTCATAACATACCAAGGTTCTTTAGCACAGGTTCACCATTAGGTTAAGGTTTTTCCCTTATCAACTTGATCAGACTATCTAGGGTAGTCGTTTCCAAGCATAAAAGTGTTAGGTCTCAAGGCATGTTGCTTGTGGTTTGCATCATAACCATTAATAAAATTGGAATAAAATCACAATTTTTAGATCTAATGGTGGAATCGAATTCCTCTTAAATGTTGAAATGGTTTATTTCAACCAATCGCGATTTCAACTTTTAAAAAAGTTTCTAACTATAGAAAAAAAATGGAAAGACAATTCATGGATTTTTTTACTGAAATGAAAAAAAAAAAAAGAAAATTCTCTTTTCGATATACAGTTTAAATCGTATAATGAACCATTTTTTAGATTACAAAAATTAGCAAACAGAACTATATGAATAGGTTCGATTTTATAAATAATCGAACCGTAATTTTAGGTTTGGTTCAACTCGAGGGACAAATCAGATCAAACTATACTGCGCCTACCCCTAATTCTCAGAGATCTTGGAAACCGTCTTAATGGGAATATATGTTTTCGTAATCTATCAAGATACACTTTCCTAATATATTTAGATACATTTTTTGCTATGATTATCCGATTGTTTAATCTCTTTTTAAATAACCCTCCCGAGTCAACAGTAAATCTATTTATTTACTTTTGACTCTTGTTGTTACCTTGATAAATTTGTCTTTCGCATTACTAATTTAAACATCAAAGTGACTTTGTTAGACAACCCTAACTACACTATTAATGAGTTTTTGGTCTTGTAGACGTAAGAACCCCCTTTAAAGGCTTCCAAGCCCAAATCTCTATGAGTAAAGAATTAAGGCAAACAATATTATTCTACGAAGGATAAATAAATATATAAGTATATATTAAATAAATTGAGTTCAACCAAATTTATTTACGATGAGATTGAGCTTGTTTTGTACCATCTTGAGTAGGTCTGCAAACGAACCAAGTCGAGCTTTTGAAAGCTCAAGCTCGACTTATTTAAAAATTATCGAGCTCAAGCTTGCTCTTTTGCCGAGTTAAACTTTTTATCACGTTTAATGAGTTTTTATTGAGCTTGAAATTAAAGCTCGAGTTTGACTCGTTTAAATATCCTCTTTTCTATTTTTTTCAAACCTAAAAATAATATATAAGAGTTGCTAAACATATTTACATCTATATTAAGTAAAAATTAGTTTTGTTGTACATTTGTTAACGACTTACTCATTAGCTTGTCCAGAGTCTAAAACAAGTTTGTTCACAAATTGACTCGTGATCTCAAATCAAATTTTGAGCTTGGTTTGTTTATTGATCGAGCTCGAGTCAAGGAGAGTCTAAAGCGAGTCGAGGTTGAGTAGCTCGCGAACAACTTGGTTTGTTTACAACCCTAATCTTGAGCCAAGCTCATACTCAAAATTTTGTATATAATGAGTGCTGCATTATCAACTCGTTTATAAAACTAAAACGCACTATTCAAATCCTTCATTGAATTCAAGCAATGCAAATATCCCTTTCTCCATTTTCTCCTTTGAGGGCGAGGGCATGCACAGCAATTTAGGGCACATTTTGGCGGAAACATTGTTAAGTTTTCATGCAAGAGACATTTGAAAATTCCGAGGAACTAATTGCTTATGCAAAGCTTCTAATAATTGCCTTTAGTGGGAGTTTGGAACATCACTCGTGGTGAAACACATGAATATATTATAATTATCATGTCCAATCTTTACATTTTCTATGTTCAATCAACATGATTGTCGTCTAGGCTAATGATTATTCCTCCATCCTCTAATCCACACAAAAGTGAATGCTACTCACCCTAATTCCTTAAGGAAGACGCATGCTAATATTTCATTAATCATACAATGTAATCAAATTGTCTCCTGTTTGTCTACGCAAAGCTTGTTGGAGTGAGGAAATATCGTGCCGATAATTTAAAAAAGAAATTGCTATAAAAAGTTCTAAAATATACCCATAGACCTTCTAAAGCATATTTTCACTTATTATAACTCTTGATATATACAATGTCTACAGTCCTTTAACGATGCTTTTGAGAATTCAACAATGAACTTAAGAATTATCAAATTTTTAGCTTTCTTTTTTCTTCTTTTTTTTTTATTTTTGGGTTTTCTACTCGTGTTAAATTTATTATCAAATAGAAGATGGAATCGTTTAGTTATCATCTAAAATAATGTAAATGGAAAATATTATTACACCATTATTATCACTCCATTTTAATCGCTAACATTGTACGTGAAATACATAATGAGATGACAATGTAGTGTCTAGCTATAAAATTAATAAATAAAAATATAACCCAAACGTAAATGATCCATTCACTCAATTTGATTTAACCTTACTTTCTAAACTCTATACAAAACCAAAAGAATTAAAAAAAAAAAAAAATCTTTACGCTATGATGAAAAAGTTGGAAAATTGATGGAATACCTAAAATTTATCAGATATATTTAATAATTTTAAATAAATAAATCAACAATAATAACAGCAATGATGAAATTTTGTATCACAAAAACTTCAAGCATGATATCACTGTCTTTTAAGATTGTCTCATTATTGCCTTTCTAATCTCGAGGAATTATATAATTACCGACCCCTCAAATAAAAATTACTAAAATACTAATTACATAAAATTAATTACCAAAATAGCAATGTAAAGTTGCATATTAAACAAGCATTTCAAGAATTTGCACATGAATCTCATGTTGAAGATGCGATTCATGAAGAAATATGAATCACTTATTAAAGATGCGATTTACGTACAAAATAAGTGAATCGCTCTTTCAAAATTCAATTCATCTTAAAAAATTATGAAACACCCTTTAAAAATACGATTAAGCACTATATGACTTTTGCTTGAATCGCATCTTCAAATGGCGTTTTATATATAAATTTGTGAAACGTCTGTTTAATATGTGACTTGCATCGATATTTGTGTAATTATTTTTGTCTAATTTGTATTTATGTAATTTTTTCTACAAAATTAGTAAACACGTGTTCCACCCTTCTAATCTCAGCGTAGAAGACGATAATACAACAATCCCCTGAATGCAGATTAGGAGCAAGAAAATTAATTTTGTAGACGCAGCTTAAATTGTTACTTTATTTTTAATATACTTTTTGATGAAATAAAAATATCATTCAATTATGCTTTTTCATATAGTCGAAATGATTTTTTTTCCTTTATATATATACATAAACAATGTTACTTCTATAAACATTGCTTACACTAACTATTGGAATTTTATCCGTCAATGCCTTTCTCATCATTACAATGTGGGAGGGTGATTTGAATGTGATGTGATATGCATTCTATTTGAGAGACTACGGTTAATATTATTAGGCTATAAAGCTATTGATAGATTACTCGTTTTTTTAACTATTTGTTAATCTATAATTGTTATTCTCGTCCATATTATTTGATGACTTATGGCTATTGGATAAAAATATGCAATAACCTTTTGAAATTTTAGATCCTCCCCTTTATCAAAAGGTTAAATAATAAATAAATGTTAGGTCTATTATATTAAGGATCTGATCTGTTTTGTTTTGTTTTGGTTTGGCTTTTTTTTTTTTTTTTTTTGAACAACACTTAGAAAAATGAAACATAGCCCAAGAAATCATTCGTCAGGTTTTAGCTTTTATAATCAAGGTATTTTTCTTGTAAGTAAAAATTTCTATTAATCACATTGCACTTTTATAATATTTGTTATCCGATATGATTTTGCTTTATTTTGTTTGGTTTGTTGGTGTGCTGATGACATTCAAGCTGTTTGTCAAAAAATAAATATAGATAAAAAATAAATATTTTTACTTATAAATGAATCAGAAAATCTAGATATAGATTGAATATAGATAAAATATATATGCAGATTAGGCACCTATACAAATTCCGATAAAAATGAGACAATCTAGCAAGCCCTTAATAGGCCATGCGCATGTCCAGATATTCATAGTGTTCTAAAGATTTTTCTGTGAATTTTGTAGAAGCATTCCCATTATACACTCATATATGTGATTGCAATATGTGTATATTGCAAATTTTATACTACCAATAACGAATATGAAAATCATGTAAATCTTAAAACCTTACTTTCATTGCAATGTAATGTAGCATATAACTTACTTCACAGGAAGGATTTCATACAAATTTAGTGGGTTTTCTAATTATATTAACTTGATGCCTTTATTTGTTGATAACTTAAAGAGATTTGGGTTTGTATGTTTGGTTTAAGATCATTGGATTGGTCAATTTTAGCTCTTAACATTTCTCAATTGGCCTATGCTGTCCACTAGATATCGTTGAATTCAAGAGTTTATAAATACCCAACAATGTTTACTTATCTAATTTGTGACTTTAATGGAAGAAATAGAGCTATATTCTCAAAAATCAAATGATGTTTCAAATAAGGTCTTAAGTTTTCTTTTTTAGGTAGGAAACACAGACTGTACACATGTGACTATATCAATTATATTGCCTCTCTACATTTTAGATTTCTCTAATTAAAAGACCGATGGATAGCCGTTTGTTTAATTAATTATTTTTTCTGTTTATTTATTTATACTCTCTCTAAAGTCTAAACTGACGTGGGTTTTGGCATTTTGCTTGGAAGGAGAGCAACAAAACCCTCTTTTCATCATATCTTTCTGGTGTGACATGTTTGATATATAAAAGAAGACAGATCCATCGTGCCGCCCTTATCAACATCCAATCCAGTGTCGTGCCCCTTGTTTATTTCTTGGCCTCCGCCATGATTGTTGTCTAAGTAATCTGAAAAAACTGCAAACATAGATAAGCCCAGGTCTAACTAGTGTCTTCTATTTCATTTCATGGTCGCATGCCTGGAAAAGAAGATATCTGAAAAAAATTTAGTAATAAGGTAGGAGAAAGTAACACTTTTACCCAAAAGGAGTACTTGTTCTGAATGACTAATTATTTTATAATGAATGCAAAAGAAATAATCCGGATGCTATCTTCTACCACCATGCAAGTCAAGTGATTCTTCTACGTTTATATCCAATGAAGCTTACATAACGCCCTATTATTCCATTATAAAGTGGGCTTTCCACTTCAAAAAATACCAAAAAAGTGTTAAAAAGAAAAATAAAAGAAAAACGAATAGACCTATTCAATTACAATTTTAATTTATTAAAAATATTTCCATTGTATTGATATTACGCATTCTAACCTTTTTCTTTAAATGGATTTAAAAGTATAAGTTGATACAGTCACGGGTTTATTACATCTATATTTAAGAGTTATCCATATCTCATCATCATTATTCTTTTATAACTAGTTGTACTATTTTTGTGATGAAAATATTTGGTTGATCATATTGGATTAAATTGATAATATTATATCATTAGGTATGTTAATCATTAGATTAGATGATGTAGGACAATTTAATGAATATGATTCTAATTTATGTTGATGAATGATCATGACGAGCAACATTATGTTGAAGGTGTATCCGATAATATTCATCATCATTCACGAGCTTTGGCATGCTAAGGATTCACACGCATGCTAATTTGCTAACATGTTGAGCAAGCTTACATTTATTCTATTTGTTTCATCTCATTTTTATCATTTTAAAATAAATATTTACTAAAAAGCACATATAAATGAAAAACAGATAGTTTTACTCACAAACTGACCAAACGGATCAGATACAGATAAAGTAATGATACAAATCAAATATAAATAAGATACAGATAAAATCAGATAATCGAAACGGATGCACAATATATATGATTTTCATGAAGTATTTCCAAAGAGTTAGGGGAAATCATAAATGTCATGATTTACGTAATTATCAATAGAAATAATATATGAACGTATACAATTTGAACGATTCCGTTAAAATAAGTTTGGTAGAAAGATAAGGAAAAATTATTTATATATATAATATATATTTTTTTTGGAGATATTGCACAAATGTACATGCCCTAGAAAAAGCATGTCGACTACGTTGTTTTAGATATTATATTAAATATTTGGCAACTTTAATGGCGTGGAAGAATCTTGTTTCTAAATATGAAAAATGATAATGATTTATCGTTCTTGGTAGTGTCCGATGTCGTTGATCTTGACATCGTCGAAAGACAACTATTATATGGTCTAAAGTAAACATGACCTAAATACCAAGATAAGAGAGACAAAGCAGAGGTGATTGCGTTGAAATTCTTCGTAGCGTCCGTCGTCAAAAAGAAGCAGGACAAACACTTAAGCTGGACAAAAGACCCTCGACTTTTTATTGTCAAGCAAAGACTCATGATTAATTAGGATGGCTCATCATTGGCTTCGCGAGTGGCAACCCTGTTAGTCCATCTAATCGACGTCCATATTTTTATGGGAAAATTATAAAAATATCTATGTATTAGGGTTTTTGTGATGTATGGATGGAATTTGTCCAAGTAAATATAGCGGAGTTGAACGAAGATGATATAGAAGACGATTGATAAAACAAAAAGCATAATTCCCCATAATCATTGCAATCCCTAATAAAACCCTAGATATTAAGAGGGGAGGGGGGGAACAAAAAACCACCAAACGCTGGATCTCCCAATCAATAAGATACGAGAAGTAAATCTTATCAATATATCACATGTTAATTTGCAATTTGATACCAAGATGATATGAATGAAATTCTGTATCTAAGTAAATATAATGGAATGGAATAAAAGAAAAAAGAAATTTGATATTTTTAGATTTATGTCTTTTGTGATTTTTTATAGGTATTTAGATTAGAAAACCAGAAATATGAAGATATGAACGAATTAAATTATTTGAATGACCCATCAATAGCCAATTCAAACTGGAGTTCCGATAGTATTCGATTCATATGAGCACAATTAAATAGAAACGATGGTTTCAAACTATTCAATTAATATAATGTAAAATTCAATAATATAAAGGGATTATTCATCGCAATTCAAATAAATTGGGATAAAAAAAAGAAAGTTTCAAAGAAACTCTCAATAAATGTTCACTAGAGAACAATGAAAATAAGGTTTACAATGCTTTATATACTAGTCATCCAACAATCCTAGAAGTATAGTCGTCATAAAATATGAATAAAAGTGCATTATATAAATAACAAAGTTAAGAACATAATTTGAGCAAAAAGAACATGACTTGACAAAAGAACATGAGTAAGAAGATGGGCGTATTCTTAAATGTACTTCTCATAACAAAAAGAACATGGGTAGAAACATGGTTGTGTTCTTGGGCATTTATAATGCTAATTCTCTTTAACTAAAGCATTGCTTGACCTCATGCCCATTTCCAGTCCTTTCCAAAACTATTGGGTTCAAATGGAATGATATTCTTGAGTTTTTATCCTATCATCGCAAAATAAATTGTGTATCTTTCATATAATATCTTAAGCCATGTCTATAAATTTATTCTTCTAATTAAATATGTGATTTGTCAACAATCTTCTTGTCTAGTGGCATTTTTGGCATTCACTTATATGGTGTATGATTTGAACCTCCAACCTTATTTAGATTGTGTAGCTTCATAATCAGTGAAATATCCAAAAAGAACAAAATAAAAGTGATGAGTCCAATATTGAAATTATGAAAGTTTGATTTAGTTTATTAATTTTTGAAAATATTCTGAAAAAGTTTGATTATGATTGAAATAATTTGGATATAAATAATGTTGGATCCTAAGTGTTCTTGCAAACTTTTCATGTGTGATCATAAAGAATGGGTTAATTTGGTGGAAATCATGATATGGTTTATCTTTGCAAGAAAAGTTTAAATATATGGATTAAATATGGTTCAATGCATTCTTAGTGTTTGTAACGATATTCAACTTGTTATTATGTAAAACTTATGTTTAATCTTGTTAAGTGAGTTAAAAGGGTGAAAAGCATATTATTGAATGGTTTCTATGAATCATTTTTAGATTTCAACTTGAATAATGAATAAGTTCCTTGATGTTCAAAGTCTACAATTCAATCTCTAAATAACCATAAACACTAAGATCAAGTTAGATTTTGTGGGATCAAACCTTAAGCTAAAATATGTTAGAAAATGTTATGATATTCTAATGTGGTCTATACTTCGTATGAAGGTGTTTATGGAAAAATTGTTAAAATTAGTAATGTTGTGATTAGTAAATTAATATAATTAAAGTATATTAAAATAATAAAATAAAAAAGGAGTTGGCAGGTCAAATTGGCTAAGCGAAACTGAATTTGATGGCATCCAAACAAATTGTGATGGGTTCACAAACTAGTCTAATTAATTTGGACTGTGGTTATAAATTCTTTTGTTTTAATTTTGGTTTGGGGCTTGAGCTAAACTTTGGGGTTGTGCTAGATTAATAATTATTTAATTAGACTATTTGGATCTTTTTTAATGAAAATACTTAATAAAACTTTTGGTGTTTGATCTATTAGAGAAAATATAAATTGATCTTTTAAATTGTGATAAGTATTTTTTATTGCATATCTAAATGACATTTAAATTAGGGAATCTATACATTCAAGTTTGGAGTTGACACGGAATGAAAAATCCACAATAAGAATTCCATGAATTAGGCTAGATGTCGTCACCGTTCGGTTTGGGTCTAGAACCGTATCCAAACCGCCGATTCTTAGTTTCAAAAATGGTGGAATCGGAACCGAACCCGTGGGAGCCGGTCCAATTCTCAGTTTTTCGGAACCACCTGTTCCCACGGTTCGGTTTCTGTTCTACAGAAACCAGGAACCATAAAAAAAATAAAAATACTAATTAAATAATTTCCTTAATTTAATTAAGAAAAATTCCAAAATAAATTTTTAACTTGAAATAACATTGATCCTAACAATAATTATTTATAGCATTAGTTAAAAGAAATTTCATAATTATGTATTTATTTATACAATTACTCGCATTTTTTTTGTTGTTATATTAGCAATATGACACTATAAAATATTCAAGATACAAATAATTCCCAACAACAAAAAATAAATCACATATTGTTAAGAAAGAAAGTCTACTTTGATTAGAAGTCTGCATAAATTTAACATTATATGATTTCAAATGTATTTATTACTTGTATTGTTAATAATAACACATTAATTATTGTGAATATGAAATAAATTTTTTTATTATTTATGCGAAAGTAGTTTTAAATATTTATTTTATAATTACAATTTTTTATAATTTTCTTTTCTTTTTTTCTTGCTTTTTTTTTTATAATTTTTATGGTATAGAATTGGCGGATTATGCAGTTTTTAGGGATGAAACCGTTCTGACGGATCCTTTACCGATTTAGATCCGTCATTCTCTGACCAATTCCTGGTTCAAAAACCGCCGATGAAGGATCAGGTTAATTACTAGTTCGGAATCGACTCATGATGATGTCTAAATTGGGGGAACTATTTATCGAGTGAGACCATATTATCATTATTTTGCTGGATTTTACGCCTCTTCACTTCTCGATAATTGAAGATTGAAATTTTCATCTCATTTGGAGACGAATTAAAAGACTATATTTTGGAATGTTCATCATTCCTCGTCCGCTAAAGGATGTCCCAAGGCCAAGGCCAGCATCCGGCTATTAAGAGGTTAATGCAAAGATCTTTGTTTCTTTTAAAGGACAACCGCACATTTAATACAAAATCATGTTTATAGAAATTAAGACGAAGAAACCTTTTTTTTTTTTTTCTTTTGAAATTTTAACCGGAGCTACGTAGTGGATCTGAATAGGGGAAAGTACATATAAAGAACAGGTAAAAATGAAGATATTTATATGTTTACTAATCTGCTGTAAACTTATTTATCCAAATATTAATTGCATAAATAGTGATTTAAATCACGTATTGAACATGCATATATATGTATATATATATATCGTATGTTAAACATGCGTTTCTATGAATATCGGTTTAAGACTGCTCATTTCAGTTTAGTTTCAATTTGAATTGCATTTGTCTTCATATATATATATATATATATATATACACATATACACACATTTGATTCGTTTTTTTTTTTTTCTCTTTTTCTTATTCAAATAGTATGATTTGGTTTATTTCAAACCAATACCATATATATAGAGCATCAAATCAAACTATTTCAGGGTTTATGGGAACGTAATAAACATTACAAACAAATCATATTCTATGATTGATTTGGATGCAATTCAATTGATCCATCCAATAAACAATCCTAATTTAATAATAAAAGATTTATTAAATATTATGCATGACAAAATCATAATTGGATACATAGTAGTGAATCATTGATGTTTAAAGAAAATTCAATTTACACATACCCATAAATGGTACAAACACATAATATATATAATATCTAATGCATTTCATTCTTATTTAGACTCAATGCTCATTTCAAGCTTCCCAACTTTTCTAAAATCAAATTAGATACAAAGAAGCTTCCAGACACAACCTTTCAATCTATTCTAATATAAAATCAATAACATAACATAAACCATCAGCATGAAACCAGCCCCAGTTCATCATTTTATACAGACAAGGATACAAATTTTTTTATAAGCTCTGGGGGAATCATTTACCATACTTAAAAAATTCAAGATGCATCATTATTAATAATGTTTATTTAGTAGTGCTATCATTAAATTAGAAGCTTGTCTTGTCTCCCCCACTAATTGCCGAGGGACTGTCTGACTGATACATTTAGGAAAAAAAAAAAAAAAAAAGGAAATGCAAGTGCTGTGCCTTGTAGTCAAATAGTCAAACACATGTATTCTGGATTTAGCATGCCAAGGCTGCATTCAATAAGGACCCACTCCAATTGATTATTAGCCTACCACCCCACCAAGCATTCTTCCTTCCATTTATCAATCACATCAAAATTGTAGGGTCCCATTTTCCTCCAAACTGTGCATGATTGCAGTGAAAGGTAACTGACAAGATACAATAAATTTAAAATATGCAAAGATCCCAGTGACATGACTTCAATAATATAAACTAATAAGCAAAGAATTTTTTAAAATTTTTTTATCTTTTATTTTTGGCCGGACAAAGAATATTTTTCTAATTAGTTGTGCTCTTTCTGTATTCCATTAAAATTTAGATTTGTAATCGAGTAAAATTTATTTGAGACTACTCAATTTCCATTCGATATATATTTTCAGATAGTTGGATAGCGGTTAAAGTATTAAGTGCGTATTTAAGGTCCTGTGTGATTCCTTGGTTTCATTTTTTTTGTAAATAAATTATTTATAAAAAAACAATATAAATTAAATACAGATAAAATCCAAATATAAATTAAATACATATATAAATATAGATGAAAATAAGAAAATTCAAAACATACTCTAAATTATTTCAGTAATTTATTGAACTAAATATGATTTTAATAATATTTTAATAAATCAATTGTCTAGTTTGATTTTGTTGAAAATAAATTTATCTTGTTAATCAGATTCAAATTAGAAAAATATTGTTTAGACTTTATTAGGTAAACTAAATAGAATTAGAACTTGTTTTGTGCTTATTCAAAACTTAAGATTAATCGAGCTTGAATTCAACTCAGTTCCCAAATTTTCATTCCAACTATAATTTGAGGTTATTTCCATTTTGTCCCAATGAACGAGAGAGTTATGAGAGCCAAAATATATTGTATTGTATTCGAGTATAGATATTTTTATGCAAAATTAATTTTTACAAAAATTAACAGACAATATTTTACTCGTCTCCTTAAATCGAAAATATCAAACGGAGGCATCTTACGTATAATGTTTGTGTTGAAAATAATTTGCATTAGAATTTACAGCATTATCTTCGATATGCTGCAATATATTCCTAGTGCCCTAATTTCCGAGAGGTATAAATTCGAGTTGAATGGTTTACTCCTATTTTTCCAACATGGACGGCTTATCATAACGTGAATCTCGAGCCCCCAAAAAGAGAGAGAAATCATCTTCAGGATATGCAGATGCTATGATGATATCTTAGGAACTCTCCAAGAGCGTATACAACCGAAATTTTTAATACAAATTTCTAGGCTGGAAATGTCAATTTTGAGTTCATCTAGCATTCACCGTGGCACAATCTCTAGAAGATTTTTAAAATACCACATTAAAATTTTAAAGATCTTATTCTTTAAAAAATCTCATCATTTTATTCTTATCAATCACATAAAATTCTTCATAATTTTTTATAATTTTAAATGACCCATATAAAAAATTTATACACAAAACATACTTACTTTTTTCAACTTTTGAAACCAATCCTTATCAGAGGATCGCTTCTTCCCTTAAACAACGACTCGATCCCACAGAAACCTCGAGTTTGGTCCTTCATCTTTGTAATTGTTGCTAAGGAATCACAGTCGGGAATGCTCTATGATATAGAAAGATCTTGAATTTTTTAGATCCTTTGTTAAATACATGAAAAATAGTTTCTTTTTAATATTTTTATTTTTTTATATAAAACTAAAAATATTACGTAAAAATAAACAAGACTCACAAATACTTAAAGAGAAGTAAAGAAACTCATGTAGATAACCTTGTAAATAAAGTGGTGATATTCCAATAATAAAATGTTCATAAAATATTTTTTTTTTGTTATTAAAGTTCTTAAAATATTGATGTGGCGTATTAAATGCTTTAAAAGGTTCATTATGGATGTAAATGCTCTGATTTTTTTGTTCATACAAATCTTTAAGAATACATATATGTAGCTTCCATTAACATGTGAACGAGGACTTTTTATGAACCCTGTCAATAGAATTGTTTAGTCAATCATCAAATTATATTATATATATATATATATATGGTAATTGTTATATTAAATATTTCAATAAAATGATTACAGTCAACATATTGATTTTTTTTTTGTAAGATACTTGTTAATAATGACTAAGATAGCATGGACAAAGGGAACTGTACAACACAATATAAGAAGTATTGAACGGTACAATTCTCTTGTGTTATCTTTAGTGTGCATGGCATTGGATAATATTGAGCAAAATTTTTATTAAGCGATTTTATTTTATCTGGTTTCAATAATTTGTATCATGAAATACAAATGATAAAAATTTTAAGGTTTGTCTAGTCTTATGAGGAGAGTTTTTTTCAGTCTCAAATATATTTTGTAAACCAAACATAGGACAATGATCTTTGTCCAGTCTGATATCATAAAAAAATGTGTAACCAAACACTACTTAAATGTCCCATTTTTCCAAAACTGATTACGTATTATATGAAAAATCAAGTATACAGGAAGATTTAAGAATTTCTTTTCTAACTATTAACATAGTGATGAACACTTGTTAACATTTACCAAATATAATTTATTTTTAGTAAATATTAAATTTGGTATCTAAACTTTCCATAAAAATTCAATTTGATAACTAGAATTTGAAGTTATTAATTTAATACCAGATTAAACGTTTTGCGTATATTTTTATCATTTCCTTAATATCATTTATTCTATTTGCTTATGTAAAAGAGACCGTCAATCATCAAAATTTTACTACCTCTCTTAATGTCATCTAGCATTGTTTATGTTAGCAAAACGAAACACTAACGTCAAGTGAGATAGTAAAAATAGTTACGAAAAGTTTAATTATATATTAAATTTGATTACTTCAAAGTTTAGATACCAAATTAAATTTTCATACAGAGTCTAGATACCAATTTTTACATTTTTCTTTTATTAAAATGATTCTTTGATACTTAAGTATGGGTAAGTGATCCAACTATGACTCAACTCTAATATATGTAAACTTGTACTTGTACTTGTACTTACCCATAGGATGAGTTATAAACTATGGTTGACCAAAAAATCTCCGCCCATCCAAATTTGGTGTGTGTTGCATTTGAATATCCATGGATGGACTTAACAACTCAGTTGTTAAGCATGGATCATACTTTAAGACCTAAAGACTTGTTAGGCCCTACAAATTTCAGTGATAATAATAATAATAATAATAATAATAATAATAAAAATAGAGGATCATTTCTATAACTGAAACCATGGCCAAATTTAATTCCATAAACCGATCTTTAAGGTTAGTGATTGAGCTTAGAAGATCAAATCTAATAAGGGATGTCATAGGGAGGTTTGATTAGGTAGGCCTATAATAGATATTGTTGGACTGGTTTATTTTGCTCCCGATCTTATTTGGTTTTCTCATGCATGAAAAGTATACTCCAAAAATATTTTTCTGTGCCACTTTAAGATTTGTTTGACTAAATAAGGCTTATATAGAATAAAATAGACCTTAAACTCTTTTATATTAAAGATGAAAGAGAAGGTTGGACTTCTTTTATTTAACAAAAGCCCTCAAGCTCTTTTTAAGTTCACATTTAAAGCACATGCACGGATGAATATTGGTCGTTTGATCCATAAGAGCAATCCAATGGTTAGCATCAACCATCATCTATAAATAAGAGGTAAATCTCCTCATTTGCCATCATTACACATGGTGTTAAAATTGAGAGCAATATAGAAGCTCTATTGAAATACCTTTAGAAAGTATCAAAACACCTGCTTTGACGAAAAATGAGTCAAGAACGATTTTGATATTTTGTTACGCTCGTGTGCTTGAGAAATTCCTCCCATGCTTCTTCCTACAATATTTATACATGTGTTATCATTGCAAGACATCTCTTGAGTCGACCGATATACCAGTTGCACGTAATCAGCCAATTGCAGCAATCTCACCATACATAATTTTGTAGCCTTCACTTCAAGCAATAATGTAATTTTTAAGTTGATATGCACAATCTTTTAAAGTGAACGGATCAAACATTTTTAAAGTAAAATAGAAAATTTTATTTGAAATAAAGATGGAGGAATGCATGTAAATAATACTCTTAGCCAAAGTCTTAATCACAAAAGTACAACATTTCTCATTCCTTTCATGGAGCTTTGGAACCTTCAACCTCTTTATTCACATAAAAGACATTCCTAAGCTAAAGAACATAATGAGCTAGTCATAGATAGATAACGATATATTTGTTCACACACCATATGTTGTTCCAAATGGGCAATTATTATTATGCTACGAAAAAAGTCTTTTGTTATTTGTGTTTGAATAAAGACAATGCAAGGGCCTATGTTATCATTTAGGCAATTTGGTGTCTTCAGTTTTAATTTATGCAATTTAAAACTTGAAACAAAGTTTAATTTATTATCTCTATTAGATAAACAGCATTTTGTTGAGTTAAAATGAAACCCACGTGTAATTTTTATTTACACATGGTATGTTTGGCATGTGAAAATGAACCTAGTACAGAATCACAATTGAGGTTTCATACCCATCCCTACATTCGGATGTAATTTAAGAAGCTAAAATTGTAATTCCATGGAATCGTTAATTCTGGCTTTAAGGTGGAATTACATTCCACCTTTAAAAGGGTAGAATCACAATTCTATTCCGGCTTTTGGCATGTCAATTTACATATATCCTTAATTAAATCTAATTGATATTTGTGTAAAGTTGAATCAATTTACACTTGCTATGTTGTTATGCTAAAGAAAAAAAAAAACAAAGGAACATTCTTATGTAAATTAATAAACCTATTTAATATTAGATGATTTTTAGGATCAAGAGGCCTACTATCTAATTACAGTAGGACCAGTCCCTTTCATCATAGTCTCACTTCACTTCCTAAGATAAGCTTTCTTAACTCTTCCTCTTCTTCTTATCGTATATCTCTTCTTGGTTAAGGTTCATATAAACTAATTCTATTTCTTTGATGAGTGCACGTATATTAAGCCTAATTCGAGTTGGCAAGAATCCTACTCAAAAGATATTGTGTCTTTTTAGGTGAAATTATGCTTCCTCTATCTCTTTCTTTTCCCTTTTTTTTTATTTATAAATCTGTACAAATCAATTAAGATTGGTTAAGATCTCTGAATTGTTTCAATTACTACAACTATAAATCTGTCATTGTAACAGCTTATGAGTTGTTTGACTATGTTGTTTGTTCCCTGTTCCTTGTATATGTCTTGATTTGTAACAAATTCTCTCCCACTCGACAAAGACATTGTCCTCAAGGTCAAAATAGGAAAAAATTATCAAAAATCCCTACATTCGACCCAAATAGTATGTTCTGGTAGAAGTCTTACCACCTACAAAAATCTAAGGCACCATTTGACCCCATCATATCAATATTCACGATCCCACTATAGTTAGTGGTTAATCCTTAGACAACTCCAACAAAGGACTAATATGGCCTAATGCTTTCTTCAAGAATGAATAACGAAAAACACTATTGATCTTAGTTGCAGCTAGTAGGTTCAACTCATAGACATCTTACCAATAACTTGCAATAACATAAAAGATCTATAGTATCACTTTGAAAGAACATAAAAAGAGCCTCAAATCAAAAATTTTTTTAGTATGGTTGTAAACAAACAAACATGAAATCCCCTGAGCTAACAATCAAATAGGATTTATGTTGATACTTATAGTGTTTCATTCAAATCCGTGCCTTAGAAAAATGATCTTGAGATAAGTTCAATACCACATCTCTAGCGAGCTTTGCAAAATTCATGTAAACCATGTTATTGTTTATTATTTTGCTGGTTAAAGAATTAATTGTGGGATTAAAAGACCATGTATTGTATGTTATCTATTGAAGTTAATAAATATTATTCTAATAGCCAGAATTCACGTGTGTTTCATTCCATAAATAGTACAATGTGTGGCGATGATGAAAATAATACTTTCAAAAGGTATTATCTATCCATACCACATGTGTGCTAGTTGTAACACTCATATGGAACAAAAATATAAATTTCTGAGCCTTGTGAAGTAGAAAATAATCTCATAGTTGCTGACGATACCAAGTAATGATATTATTGTGGCAATGATTACCTAGGATCTTCTAACAAATGACAACTGCCTATATTTGACAATATGTAGGTAGTAGGCATTATAGTAAATTGAAGTCCCTGAGCCACATCAATAGGGAAATACTTATAATGTTCCCTGGTTTCTTCTTTCTTACATTGGAATTCCTTGATCTTTGCTATATCATTAAGTTTCTAACCAATTGTAATGTCAATAATTTCATCCCTCTTACCAAAATCTCAATTAATGTCAAAACCTTACATTAATATGTTTTTAACCACGATGATTGGTGCTGCCCCATTAGTGGCATTTGAAAAAACATATTACTGTTGCATTGTCATAATAGTGTTTACTTCAGCAAATTCATATTAAGATTCCACTATAATACCATCAACCACATTCACTTGCTTATCAATATCTAAAATCCCATGCATCATATCAATTCTTTCTATAACTGCACTTTATATTTTATCATAATCAAGTCTATCTTGTATTGTATCAATAGCATCAATGTGTACCTTTTCACCATCTTTCTCATCAAAATTAGTCTTATTCCCATGGTAAGCAACAAAAGAAAATCTATCTTCTTGCCAATCATATTCAAAAGGTCAAAATCATATGATAAGTGCCTTAAAAAAATAATCCCATGATTTAAAACTGTTGAATTCATTCATCCACTTATATCATATAGTAGTTGAATCTTGCATAGCAAAGCTTACTAATTTTGCATAGTATTATTCCTCTACTTGGTAAAAATCCAAGAACTACTATACTTGAAGTACCCATGTAATTGGATCGTGGAACTTATTCTTTTGTGATGTTTATGATGGCAAGAAATACTGATGCTAAATAAGATTCTTGAAATGATTCATAGAAAGGTAAATTCAATCTTAAACAAACCACTCTAAAATTAACAAGTTGTAAAAAGATTTCAATATCACTTACTATTGTATTGATGGCTTCTAATTCACCTGATGGGGTTTGAATCGCTGTGTTCATCTAATTTCACATTCTTGAATATTCCCCCTAAAGAAGATGATGACTCCTAAACAACTAAATGTGATTGATTATTATTTGCAGAGTTTGATTCTCTATACCTTAAGTACTAGCTATTGGTAGCTAATAACACCTAAGTAATTGCAAATTATAGCCAATATCGATTTCCTTTTAAAAACTTGAACCCTAGTTCATGCATAATAAGAATTATAAAAGACAATAATAATAAATAGAGAGATAGGGAACAGAAAGCTTGCATCGAAATATATCATAGAGTTTGGTCTACTCCCTAATCTCCACGGTCTACAACAATCGCCTCCCTCAATGGAGGACTTCACCGCTTTATTCAACCCAAATAAATTGCCTCAATAGAGGACTTTAATATATCATAAACACAAATGTTTGAATTGAGCCTTCAAAATCTCAAACATTATAAACTCATCTCAAGATTTCACTTAAAACACTCAACTAACTAAGTATAATGCCTTTACAAATTGATAGTAATTACAAGACAAAGGGAATTATACTTATTTGTCTCTTTCACAACAATACAAATTACAAATAAAGCTTTAAGAGTGTTTACAATATTTTGTATGCAAGAACTAAAGCTCAATCAACCACCACAAAGCTCCTCAACATCTTATATTTATAGATTCTAAAAAAACCAAGCCATTTTCCCTCAAATTTCTCTCCAACGATTGGATTAAAAGCTCCAAATGGCTGGTTTTTTTGTCTTAGATAGAGCATATTGGCGAGCCGGTCTAAATCGAGCTTAAAGTTGAGAGTGCAGTATTGCTCGCGATTGCCTCTAGCCAATTCAATACTATTTTGTATTTTGGTCATGACTTTCTCATTCTCTATTTGAGGTGATTTAAGATGTTATGGAAAGCTTAGAGAGAGCTCTACAACTTTTAAATGTGCTAAAAATACCTATAACAACATAGCATAATAGAAATTCAAAACGCATATATGTATTCAAGTATTTTGTTCATTTAAATTGTATGACTACTTTTAAGTGTCACTTAACACAATTGAGTAGTTAATTATATAACTAATTTCCTCATCAAAATTCACATTGAACACACAAGTTCAACACTAGCAGTGATGGTTTGACTAATTATATCCATGAAAGAAGCTAGTCTCTTGTCTATTTCTGGAATAATATGTTGTTGTGTTCTTTCCAATTTTTCATTTATTAACATGGTTCTTGTTTCTTGCACCATTGAGTATGACTTCTTGAAGTTTATATACCCATGTTGTGGCAATGGTAGTCTAAAGATGAGAGCACCAAAATGTTAGGATCAAGAGGCTTATTATGCAATTACAATAGGCCCAGCCCCTTTCATCATAGTCTCACGTTAGTAAAAAAACTATAAACCTAATATCTCTTCCCAAATCTTCTCTATCACTTCCTAAGATAAGCTCTCTCAACTCTTCCTCTTCTTCCTTTCGTGTATCTCTTCTTGCTTAGGGTTTGTATAAAGTAATTATATTTGTTTGATGATTGCAGGTATGTTACGCCTAATTCAAGTTAGCTAGACTCTTATTTAGAAGACATTGTGTCTTTTTAGATGAAATCATGCTTCCTCTTTCTTTTCCCTTTTTTTTTTATTTGTAGATTTATACAAATCAGTTAAGACCTCTAAACTATTTCAACTACTATAACTATAAATCCGTTATTGTAATTGTTTATGAGTTGTTTAACCGTCTTGATGCTATCTTGGTTGTTCCCTATTCCCCGTAGATGTCTTGATTTGTAACAATAATGCACCTAACGTTACTATGCCAAGAAAACAAAAAGGAGGTTCTTGTTATTGTGCAAAATGAGCATGTTATATATACAAAAAATATACATTATATAAAAATATTAAATATATATACTCGTTATATGTGTTATATATATATATATATATATATATAACATTAGTTATTGAATGATGTCATGCAATTATACTAGCAGATGATGCACTTACGTTGCAGGTGTAAAAATTAAATAAGAAAATGAATTGCTACAATGAATAACATAATTAAAGTTAATTACATGCAATATTGGTAGACGAAGGAAAAAGCTAAAAACATTGCATAAATTACATAAAAATACGTGAAAAAGAAATCAAAAGATTAATAAAATAACACTCAAATATATTGTAAATATTTATTACGAAGTTTATAACACATGAATCGTAATCACAATTATTTTGCTTCATTGAAGACGTAACCATATACCTACAAAACAAATGAGATATTAGAAAATGAATTTTTTTAATCAAATTATACCTATACAATTAAGTGACTTTGTAATTAATTTATTGAACTCTTTGTATAACAGCTCATTTGCAAAAGTCTTGATCTTGGGTCAGTATCGTGTTCATACCTCAAATTTACACATTTTTAGCAATTATATACTTGAAGTTTTAAAATGTCAATTTGCACTCCTAATTAGATGTTTGCTTTATACTATATGCTTCTTGTTTCTTTCTGTTAGCTATTATTTCTACATTATGGATAGTTAATTACAATTAATGTCTTATTTTGTATTATATATTGATGCGAAGTCATATTACCAAATAACAATAAAAAAAATTCACATAATCAATACAAAGGAAAAAATAGATGGGTATAAATGGTAGTAACTAAACATCTAATCAGGTTTACAAATTGACAATTTAAAACTTTGAATGTATAATTGTAAAAAGGCGTAATGTTGGGGGTATAAAACGTGATATTGTCCCTAAAATATTTTAAAAAGTGAAGAACTTGTCCTTCAGGAAGAACAATAAAAAGATGAAGGATTTTATTGTAATGGTGAAGAACCTAAAAAAGATAGGTTCTTAGCATATGATAATGCCTCAAGAATTTTCATATAGCAATCTCTCATAGATGAACATGATGTTATAAACATGTTGGAGAATAATGTAAATCTTAAAACCTTATTTACATTACAATGTAGCATATACCTTACATCATAAGAAGGACTTTATACAAATGCAGTGGATTACTAATCATATTAGTTAGATCTATTTATTTTGTGATGACTTAGGGAGATTTGGTTTTGCGTACTCCATTTAAAGATCGTTGGATTGGTCCATTTAAGTTTTTAGCCTTTCTCAATAAGTTTTATGCACTTAATAAGGATGGCTACAAACGGTTAGGTTTTTGAGAAGATCATCAAAATAATCCTTCAGTGAATTAAGCCATATCTCAGGCATAGATCATTAATTTTGGATATCTTTTAATCAAGAGTTTATAAATACTACAAGGTGCTTTCTTATTTTAGACTTTGTTGGAAGAAATAGAGTTGTGTTCTCAAAGATTAAATAACTCTTCAACTATGATGCACATATGTGACTAAATTGACTTGATCAACTCTAATCATTTTAAAGTTCTCTAAGTAGAAGTCATGTAATATAAAATAAAATATATATTAATGAAAGGTAAGAGAGTGTAATTTTACCAACTAATAGTAGGGGCAATTCAGTTACTTCTAATAAAGTATTTATAATGATAATGAAACCCTCATACCTAAAGATATATGTATATCTCTCCACAGCAGTTTCATAAGAACCAAACCCTAAAACTCTCCCTTGCTAGTATCTCATTTCAAGGAATAACGCAAGCTAAGAGATTTTAGGTAAGTTTTCTCCTTTTTTTTTCTGTCTTTCAATAATTTGGAGAGGTCATCTTCTCTAACTTACGCTGTCGGTGTTAAAGGTGTTCATGCATTGAGACAAAGATCAACAAAAACCCTAAGATTTCTTATTGGTATATTCGATTGTTGATTGTAAAAGAAGGAAAAAATGGACGATTAATTGCAGGTATGTTGATTAGAAAAGTAATTGTATGTTGTTAGATATGACTTTGGAGCTTTTGTCTAGTTACTTATTAATGAGGACATGTTTTTGAGAGAATTTTTGTATTTAAGAAAAAAACCCTTAGATTACCTTGTTCGTTGTTTGTGTGTGTTAGGTACTAGTGATTGAAAACATACTAATTAATTATTCGACTCTAATAATTATTTTGTTGTTTGTGTTTGATCGGGCCTAGTGGACCATGAGTACTAGTGATGCTAGGGTGGTACCTTGATGATCTTTGTGTAGCGTTGTCCCGAGTGGAGTCATATTTAGAAAGAATTTTGGTATATTAGGTGAAAATGGTTGCAGTTCCCAAGATATTGGGGAGTACTTAATACCAAATATATGTATTATATTACTATATGTTTATTATGGAGTTGTAAAGATAAAAAAAAAAAAAAATTATGCTTGTTATATTAAATGCCATGTTGCATGTGAACATGTGCGATGATTGTTTGTGCATGTGCCTTTACGGTCTTGGCATATTGGGTTTCGACTCAATCCTTTTTATTTTTTTTTAAGAACATGGGGAGCCTATCCTATTCTACTTATCATGATATGATATCTTTGTGGACTATGTGGATAACGATAGTGGACCAGATTATCTAGCAGATTACCGATTATGAGATTTATGAGATGTTTAAGATTGATGTCTAAGGAACAATGTTTTGTGCTCCAATTTGATGTAACAAATTAAGTTTATTTTCTTTCCTCAATTAGGATAGGTTTGAGTTAGCTTTCAGTTATGCTAATGGTATGGTGAAGTATTTAATTTATTGATGAGATTATCTATTTAATGTCAGTTTAGAGTTATTAAATATTATTTGAGGACATTAGCAGGTTTCGAGTCTTAATGTGTTTTTCCTTATGATGGCACATGACAGCTAATAACATACTAAGATTAGGGCATTACGGCCTATGTGGTATCATAGCATAAGTTTATGATCCTCAGGGAACTAAGGATTATGAATAGTAGGGATGGTGAGATGATGAGAGTAGATAGATTATGGGATCGTTATGAGTAAGGGAAAGCTGTAGATGTTCCCTTTTTTTATTCTCGACCAATGTTTTACCCATAAATAATTCATGTTGCTTGCTTTTAATTTAATGTTTATGTATATATTTTCATATATAATGCTTGTGCTATTATTTTCCACATCTATTTTCATATATTTACATTAAGTTTTGTTATTTTCTTTTCACTTTAGATGTTGTTCCCTAGAAATATGTAAAGAAGTGATCATTCAGACGAATTAAACTCAATTAAAATCTAAAAGTGAATTATATATCTAAAGATGTCTCTTTAAAACATTTAAATGTTGAGACACTTATAACATTATATGGGCACTTATATATGTGTACAACTCAATAGAATCTAAACAAGTAATGATGACAAAGTAAATATAAACAAATGAAGTGTAAAGAAAACAATTCAATGACTGAATTTCACAAGCAATTTTTGGAAGAAAAATTTGAATTTAATGTTTAAATTGATGTTAATGTAACCCCCACATTTAAAAGGATAAGGTGGTGACAAAAAAAAAAAAAAAAACCCATGTGTTGTCTAAGACACCAAATGCATTAGTCAACATATCTCTCTACGAAGACTCATAAAAATAGAAAAGTTTTTGAATAATATTATGGAGTTTCTACCTATAAAATGGAAACTACATTGTCATGATATCTTACAAATACAATAAGTAGCAATGCAATTGTAAATACTAAAATGTAATGAGAAAACCATGATTGCTAATTAAGAGGAATTTAAACTATAATATTGTTTCAATAAAATTCCCATAAAGAGCAGTATCCTTTTCAACAATGAAAATTTATCATTTCTTGGATAAATAGCGATAATTGTGAGTTGAGTGAGAAAATAGGAAATAATTAATGTTTACAATATGCTCAGCCAGAGAACTAGAGACGGGGTTGACGATGTGTACTCTTTATATAATTTGGTTTATGTGTCAAGTGATGTTAGTGATCTTATTTATATGTGTCAATTATTATCAATGGTTTTGTCTAGGCGAATCATGTGTGGTCGTGTTGAGACTTATTGTGTCAAGTGTTGTTGAGTCGAATTTTGTCATATTGAGTTAAGTCATGCAATCTTGTCTTATGAACCAAGTCATTTATTTATCTTATTATGGTCAATCGTAACTTATGTTAGTATTCGTTAGCCTGACTCATAAGTGCACTGGTATGGAAATATATAAAACTTAGATTATTTAGCTTTAAAAGAAAATAAGAAAAGTGTATATTATATGATAAGATAACTGACTATAAGCGATATAGGATAAGTGGATATGATGACAATGGTTGTGAAGTAGATTGCTTAATATATGAAATAAGATTCTAAAATAAGTAAATTATGCTTTCTTAACATTAACTATAATAACAACATTAAGGAACAAATGAAAATCATGCGGGTTTGAAAAAAAAAGGAGGGTGTCATAATGATGAGTCTCTAATAAAAATAAACTAAAAGCAGTAAGTAAACAGAATATGAGACCAACTTCATTAGATATGAGAACCATCATATGAACACAATAATAGTAAACTAAATAACACAAGAAAGACTCTAGTTAAAAACTAAATCATCAAACTTGATGTTGTGTACATATATTAAAATTGACTTTTTTCTTTATTTGATGACACGAGGGCATAGCAACTAAATGAAATATATTAACTTTAAGTATAATTTTTTGTTTTCCTTAATGTAGTGTAGTAGCAATGATTGTAAAGGAAACCAAGGAAGATTTTTGGTGACTAAAATGAAGGTATTTGGCAAGTGCAAGTATCGAAAAGTTTTGCTACTGTAGTTGAATGAGTATTTAACACAATCTATTGTGAAATTAAAAATGACTCGTAACAATATGACGATGAATGGTCAGAAGTGTAAGGGAATAGTTGGCAACATAAAGGTAAAACAATGAGAACTATTGAAGGATAAGTGGAGTTAAATAGAATGAATTAGTGACATAATTAAGAGGCATGAAAATCTTAATAGAGGGCTAGTAGTATAAAATGTGATTATCAGCTTCATAGACACAAAGTTGTAGACAAGAAGGTAGAATGAGAGGAATCATTACTAAATAATAGATGGGAAGACTTTGCTTAATAAACATGAAGCTGTAGACATGAAGGTAAAATGAGAGGAATCAGTATTGAAGAATAGATGGGAAAAATTTGGGCATGACTAGTATAAATAAGAGAATAGCTAAATCTTATAACAGGTATAAAGGCACATGTGGAGCAATGATTGTAAGAAGGAGATCTAATTTGAGTAAGTTACAAGGTATGGTAAATCTAAAGATGACAGACAATAATGAATGACAACTAGACTAATATATGATGATGGGTTTTGGGATGATTCCTAGAAAAGTCTATATGAGACCATAGATATCAACTGTTATATAATGTAGCACTTAGGTTTTGGAAGATATTTGGAGCAACGTAAATGATAGATAAAAGTTATAGATTAACCATACTGTTTGATAATGATGGTAAAACTAAATTGAACTAATAGAAATGTAGATACTATAATATCATTTGAAACAACAGACCAATGTGAGAGTTGATCTTTAGAATTGAGGTTAAAAATTATAACTTCTAAAATTTTCAACTTCTTAATTGTTATTTGAGGAATTATAAGGTGACTATATGCTAAAGAAGTTCCAATAGAAATGGTGGTAATTAGGGAATAATCACATACTATTAAAAAATGGATGAATTTATAGAGTAATGATTATAGAGACAAAGCATATGAGGAAACTAATTATCAAGGAAATATTGGAATATTAGAGGTAATAATGTCGAAGAAAGAGTTAGAAGTTGTTTCAATAATTAGGAAAGATTTACCTAAGGCTTTGAGTGTACATTATTAGTTCTCACCCCTATAATTATGATAGATAAAAAGGATGGGTATTAGGAATTGAGAAAACGTGTGGAAGTGGTATGGTTAGTTTATAAATATTTTGGGATTAGATTAATGATGCACGGATGACATACATTAACTTTGATATAGAACAATAGTGGTAAAACTAAGTTGGATTAATAGAAGTACAAATGACACGGTAACATTTGAAGCTCCAAGTGAATGTAAGGTTTAATCTTTGGAATTTAAGGTTGAAATCATACTTTTGAAATTTTCAACTTTCTAATTATCGTTTGAGGAATTGATTTGGAGACTAAGTGCAAGGGAGGTTTTCAATAGAAAAAATAATAAATAAAGGCAAGATTTCATGATGGGCATTGCTAATGAGTTGAACTTATATTCTTGAGGTGCATAAAACTAATTGAGCAGTGACGGTTAGGAGTTATGGAGACATCAATCAAGTTATATTCTAGTTGGAAGATATGCTCATGTGAATAGCGGGGGGAAAGAGTTGTGGAAATAAGTGGATATGGTGTAAGGAGTTAGTAATTGAGCAGAAAACAACTTAAATGTCGAAGAGGAGATGGAAGCATGAATTAAAAGAGTCATATACATGATTAAAAGAGTTACAGTGATTCATGTGACTTTCAAGGATAAAATTTTCTTTTTAGAAAGGGAAATTTGTAATTTGTAATTTAAAATAAATTATATTATAATGAAGTGCAAGATAGTGTAATTTTACCAATTAATTGTAGGGACATTTTGATCACTCCTAATAAAGTATTTATAATTATAATAAAACCCTCTTACCTAAAGACATATGTTTCTCTCTTTGTAGAAGTTTCATAAGAACCAAACCTTAAAATTCGTTCTTACTAGTATCTTCCTTCAAGCAATAACGCAGGCTAGGAGATTTAGGTAAGCTTTCTCCTTTTTCTATCTTCCAATAATCTAAAGAGGTCATCTTCTCTAACTTATGCTGTTGGTCTTAAAGGTGTTCGTGCGTTGAGTAAAAGATAAGAAAAAACCCTAAGATTCCTTATTGATAGATTCAATTGTTGATTATGAAAGAAGGAAATAATGGACGATTAATTGCAGGTATATTGATTAGAAAAGTAATTCTATATTGTTAAATATGATTTTGGAGTTTTTTTTTTGTTAGTGATCAATGAGGACATTTTTTTAAGGAGAATTTTCATATTTTAAAGCGTAGGGGTATCAACTAGGGGTCACTATTGTGATATCCTCTGATTACAAAAATTTTTGACATAACTGGAATATCACGGATGTGATAGAGGCCATGAGATACAAATTGCCGTTGATGAGGTAGTCACCTCCTTCTCCCCTATTAAGGGCGTGATATAGGGCTGCCACTCACCTCATCACGGGCACGACACGGATGGTGACAATGTCTTCTTTTTCCTCCGAGCCTATCATAATCACATAATAGGCATGAGATATAGTGTGATGTTGTAACCTTATTTTGACCTTTTTAGGGCTATCCTAAACATCTAAACCTTTGGCTTAACATCAAAGTACACCTAAACCTAAGTAGGATTGTATATCTAGACCTAAAGTAGTATTAACTCTTAATAACTTAGGAAACTAGATAATCTTAGGAGTATGCTTTCCTTTTTTACTAAAGTAATGAATTTATATTGTTATATATCATGTTTAGGTAATTCTACTAGATTTGAGTTGTCTGTTCCAAATGTTGAACCAGGTACATCTTTGTCTTATTTGTTGTTTATGTGTGTTAGGCACTAGTAATTGAAAACAAACTAATTAATTATTCGACTCTAATTATTGTTTTGCTGCTTGTGTTTGGCTAGGCCTAGTAGATTAGGAGTACTGGTGATGCTAGGATAGTGCCCTGATGATCCTTATGTGACGTTATCTCGGGTGAAGTCGCACTTAGAAATAATTATGGTAGATTGGGTGAAAACGGTTGCGGTTCCCAAGGTATTGGAGAGTGCCCAGTACCAAATATATGTATATAATATATATATATATTATATATATATATATTACTATATGCTTGTTGCAGAGTTGTGAGTTACTCTTAGTTTGGGATTGGTTGCAAATGAACCTAGAACTGTGCTGAGTGAACTATTAAGATAAAAGATGATAATAATAAAAAAAAGCCGTGATTGTTGCATTAAATGCCAAGTTGTATGTGAATATGTGTCATGATTGTTTATGCGTGTGTCCTTGCAGTTTTGACGTACTGGGCTGCTACTTAATCCTTCTTATCTCTTTTTAAGAATGTGTGGAGGAGCTTAAAGTATTTGACTTATTAGGATATGATATCTTTGTGGACTATGGGGATGATGATAGTGGACTAGACATTCTTGTAGATTACTAATCATTAGATGTATGAGATGTTTAAGAGGATGTTTGAGGTACAATGTTTCGTGCTTTAGTTTATGTAATGGATTAAGTTTATTTTCTTTCCTCAATTAGGATATAGGAGCTTCTATGGTCCCATTAACGGATCGCCCATTCAATCATCTAACCATTAAAATAAATATAGTATTTAGAATATTGACTATTTTAGTGATTTGATCACGGTTGGGTATAATGTAAACTTTTAGATAGTGACAAAATCGATCTTGTTAAAATTAGTGACGAGACCATAAAATCCTTTAGGATAGATATGGTTAGCATTTAGCTATGCTAATGTCATAGTGAAGTATTTAGTTTTGTATTTATGAGTATTGATGAGATTATCTATTTAATATGAAGTATTTAGTTTTGTATTCATGACTATTGATGAGATTATTTGTTTAATATGAGTTTAGAGTTATTAAATATTATCTAAGGATATTAACTGGTTTTTGAATGTCTCTTTCTTATGTTGACATATGACGGGTTGATAACACACTAAGATTAGGGTGTTACAAGTCACATGTATGACCGTTTGTCTATTTATTTATTTATACTCTCTCCATACTAACTTGGGTTTTGGCAGATTGCTTGGAAGGAGAGCAATGAAACCCTCTTTTCATCATATCTCATAGATTTGCTCGAGAGCCAAGATGACAATATTTCTAGGAGAGTATATTCGATGGAAGTTTTTGACGAAATTCTATACGCTAATGATCTATCCTTATAATGATGTTAAGACATGACACTTACAAATGTTTGGTAGAGGGGAATTGAGAGGGAATGATCAAGAAAAGGAGGAGTGAGGGGATTAAATTTGATTCCTTTATTTGATTTGAAAGGAAAAGCTAAGGGAAATGGATATAGATGCAATATTTATCCTACAAATTCACCTGCACTAGACAAAATGGAAAGAGCAAGGAGAGAAATGGAAACTTTTTTATGAAATTACTCTTATTCCATTTTTAAAATTACTTATTATTTTTTTGAGATATATAAGTAATTTACTGTTATATCTTATTTTATCTTTTATCTATATAATTTAACCTAAAACTCTTTTATTCGTCGCACATTTTTATTTATATAATTTAAGCTAGAACACTTTATTCGTTGCATATTTTTATCATATAGTTTTACATAGTAAATTATCAATCTCTCTAATATTATTATTTGATCATTTTATCTATATAATTTATGCCAGAACCCTTTCATTCGTTGCACTTTTTTATCATATAGTTTTATAAGGTAATTTATCAATCTCTCTAATATAATTATTTGATTATTTTATTTAAGGAAATAAACTTATCATTGCATTTAAGAATATTGACTAAAGAAAAGAATCATCATTTCTATTTAACTTATTTTTATATTTTTTATATCTATCTAATTTAAGCCAGAATCCTTTCATTCGTCGCACATTTTTTATATAGCTTTATATGGTAATTTATTAATCTCTCTAATATCATTATTTGATCATTTTATTTAAGGAAATAAACTTATCATTGCATTTAAGAATATTAATTAAAGAAAAGAATCATTATTGCTATTTAAATATATTCTTTCTATTCTTCTATATCTATATCTATATAATTTAAGCTAGAACCCTTTCATTCGTCACATATTTTTATCATATAGTTTTATATGGTAATTTGTCAATCTCTCTAATATTATTATTTGATCATTTTTATAATTTAAGTAAGAACTCTGTCATTCGTCTTCACAGCCATTTGAAGGAATAATAAAGTATAATTTATCCCATATTTACTTTAATTCACATTAAATGATATAATTCCTCTCGATGCTTGGTCGACTAATTTAGAGATTTTCACAATATGTTCCCAAACAATCCCATTATATGACATCTATTTCTATTACGTATTTTTTTTTTATCATATGTTTTTCCTTTTTAGATTAAGACTTTACATTTTCAATAAGGTATGAAATTTTACTGATTACATAGGTATTTTCTTCCTGCAAAGAAATTATTTGAGGATTCATAGTTTTGGTTGGACATTCTCTATTAAAACTGATAAAAGAATATTCATTAAGATGATAAAACAAGCAATTGGAAAGTTTATAGCAATACAGGTAATATACCACTATATAAACAAAGTTCGTAGCTTCCATTGTATAATTTTCAGATATTGCATTGCTAATCACCTACAAAAGTATGATTTGCTTTTCATTATATTGTCAATTACTTGTGGATATAAAGATAGGCCTAATCATCAAACACAACATGTGGAATCTAATAGGCAAGATAAATATAATTATGATTATCATATATGATTGCTGTTGCAATATAATATCATCAAACATCATTCCCTTTACATGTTAGCTTTCATTTAATTTAAATACATTGCTTCTTTTATTTTGCAAAGCGAAAATTATTACATATGTCAAATTCTATTTTACTAAGGTTTAAAATTTTGTCTTACTACAATTTTTTTTTTCAATTTAATAAGCATAAACTCTTTATTTCATTTACCCCACTATATTTCATTTAATATGCAGTTCTTCAAGACCAAAACTTTTGCAAATGAGCTATTATACAAGAAGTTTAATAAATTAATTACTAAGTTTCTTAAGTGTATATATAGAAGTATAATATGATTAAATAAATTCCCTTTCTAATGTCTCATTTTTTTGTAGATATATGGCTATGTCTTCGATGAAGCAAAATAATTGTGATTACGATTCATGTGTTAATAACTTCGTAATAAATATTTACAGTGCATTAAAATGTTATTTATTAATCTTTTGATTTCTTTTTCATGTATTTTAATGCAATTTATGCAATTGTTTTTAGTTTTTTTATTCGTCTACCGATTTTGCATATAATTAACTTTAACTAAGTTGTTTATTGTAGAAGTTCATTTTCTATTTAATTTTTACACCTACAACGCGGATCGTCATCTGCTACTAATGATTAAAACTTCATCCATTTTCATCTCCTTTTATTTGAACACATTAAATTCAACAATAATTAAGCTTTAATTTATTTCCATTCACAATCTGCGCAAGAAGAATTGAAATTTTCTATAATTCTTTCTTCCATTTTGCTTCCATTTAATTTATTCTATTGTACTGAACAAAGTGTTAGGGACCACATTACAATAGATTTAATGCTTTTCATAATGAAATTAAAAGCAAATTCCACATATTTTCCTACTTAGTATTTAGGTCTTTTGTCACCAAGCATTTGTTCAAAATGGAGTATTCGTAAGAAGAAAAAAATTGTAAAAAAAAAACATAAAATAAAAATAAAAAATCCAACTATACTTCGCTTTTTAGCTTAAATAACATAAAAATCTCCACAAAGTTAGACTTATCTGTTTTATTGATTCATTTTTATACAAAAATACAAATCAACTTTTTTTATTTTTATTTTTATTGTATAACAATTATTGAAAAAATTTTCCACTTGAAAATTGAAACCCAATTTTTACATTTTAGTTGTCACCTTTATTATTATTACGAAATGAAAAGGATAGATAGTTTTTTAAACAAATACAAAACAATATAAGAAGACCATATTTGGTTTGTCAACTTCACATTTGTTTGTGATATCAATTTGGTTTCTTTTTTGAAACTAGATTAGATACAAATATCGATAAGATACTACATGAAAAATAAAAAATCCAAACATACTCTAAATATGAATAAGTTATATTTAGTTTGTCTTTGTTTTCTTTTTCCCTATATTTACATTATTCTTGATATGTGTAATCTGTATATTATTAATTAACTCAATATCTTTTTTCTATTTGTTTTTGGAGGGACAAAATTTGGATTCAAACATATATCAAATAGATGGGAAAAAAAAAAAATACAAAGTAAACATCGTCTATAGATACAGAGGGGAAAAAAAAAGGAGAATAAAAAACAACACCTATATTTTTACCTTTGAAATCACTGCACCATGATTTATGCCATACATGAAGAGGAAGATACGTAAGATTTAAAAAAATTATTCTAAAGTAGAATGGCATGAGCATGGCAACTTCAGTAAACCTAGGAAACCTCGCCCTAAAACCCTCCCATGAGTGGAAACCCTGTCTTGTCAGTCCCTGCTCTGGCTCCATCTCTCCCTCTCTGTTAACTCAATTTCTTATTTCCACTCTTAGAGAAGAAAATCACATATTGATACAATACAATACAACTATTCATGCTTTTATTTTCCCGCCCTTTGAATCCAATCTTCCTCTTTTCTTCTGAATACTTGATACATAATCCTGATAAAGTCAAAAGTTTTCTGCTTCCTTTCCCACCAAAAATTGTCACTTTCTTTGACAATCTCCTCCTTTCCATTTTCAAGATACAAAACATTGATTTTTTCATGAACCCATGTTTGTGACACAACTTTTATAGTATTATCAAGTTTTAATTTCACACTCTGATTTCATTTCCTTTGAGTTTGGTTGATTTTTTATTACATGGAAGCAGCCAAGAGCAGCAAGAGCAGATTAGCCAGAACATTTCACAAAGTCATCAATCTCAAGCCTAGTATTAATAGTAATAACAAAACCGGTTCCAACAATGGAGGAGGGATTGGAATTTGCATCCTTACATCACAAGATAAAGTCAAGGAAGATTCATCACCAGGAGGAGGACTTATTAATGATCATCACAAATCACAAAGCTTCAGAGCTAAAAATGGTGGTGGTGAAAAAGCAGTCCTTGAAGCTCTTATAGCCAAGCTTTTTGCTAACATTACATCCATAAAAGCATCATATGCTGAGCTTCAAATGGCACAGCATCCTTACAACAGTGATGCAATCCAAGAAGCAGACCAAGCAATTGTTGAGGAACTAAAAGCAATCTCAGAATTGAAAAGGAAGTTCATGAGGAAGCAACTTGGTGATCTGTCTCCCCAGGTCACTCTCATGTTAGCAGAAATCCATGAACAGCAAGCGCTCATGAAGACATATGAGATTGCAGTTAAAAAACTAGAAGCAGAAGTTGATGCCAAGGAATTGGAGATCAATTCACTTAGGAAGAAGGTTGAGGAGGCTGTTTTAGGGAACAAAACATTGGAGAAGAAGCTGAATGCAAGTGGGTGTTTGCTGTTGTCAAATTTTGATAACTTCAAGCTTAGTGGATTGAACACCACACACTTTGTTCAAGTGCTCCACTATGCCCTGAGGTCTATCAGGAGTTTTGTTAAGGTAATGGTTAAGGAAATGGAGTGTGCTAAATGGGATTTCGATCTAGCCATTAATTTTATTGAGCCTGATGCATTGTTTGCAAAACAAAATCATAAGACCTATGTTTTTGAGTCATATGTTTCCAAAACCATGTTTGAAGGTTTCAACCACCCAAATTTCATGTTATCACCTTACGATGAAATCCCTATCCCAACTCCAACTCAAAGTCACTCAAGGTCGCAATTTTATTTTGAACAATTCAAAAAGTTCAAATCTTTGAATCCAAAACACTTTTTCACACAAAACCCAAGTTCCATTTTTGCTAGATTCACCAAATCCAAGTACACCCAATTGGTTCATGCCAAGATGGAATGCTCATTTTTTGGGAATTTGAACCAAAGGAAGGTGGTTAACTCTGGTGGGTGCCCTGATTCACCTTTCTTCACTTCTTTTCTTGAGATGTCAAAAAGGGTCTGGGCTCTGCACTATCTGGCATTCTCATATGACCACGAAGTGTCCCTCTTTCAAGTGAAGAGAAACTCCAGGTTCAATGAAGTGTTTATGGAATCTGTCACCGATGATGTTTTGTGCAATACCAATGGTCCAACAACAACTACTACTACTAGTGAGGAATCGTCTTCTCCTAATGCCCAACCGGATCCGGATCTTCGGATTGGGTTCACAGTTGTACCCGGATTCAAGATAGGGAAAAGTGTGGTTCAGTGTCAAGTTTATTTGTCTCCGGTGAGTACTCCGGTGAGAAGCCGGTGAGTACTCGTTTTATATTTTTTTTTTTTCATGTAATTGTATATTGGGTTACAAAATCCATTTTTAATTTACATGTATAATTATAGAAAGGAAATCAAGAGCTTAAGCGCATTTATGTAGTCACATGGAAAGAAATAGCTCATCCATTTTGGAATATTGTAATATAATTAGGCTATTAAATTTAAATACAAACAAATATTGCTACCCTTCAGTTAATTTTTCGATCATTTAAAATCCCCAATGCAATGAGAATTTTATGAATAGAGGATGGAATTATAAAATAATAATTATTGTTATATATATGTATGTATATGATTTTTTGAGTTTGTTTCATACTAAATTATGAAAAGCAATTAAGAATAAAGTTTTTCTTATTTGTAAAATAGAAGATTGTAGTGTGGTTTTAGAAAATGGGGTATGGGGGTTTTGGATGGGAAATGCTCATTACTCCTATGCACGGGGATGATTATGATGTTTCCAAGTGCATTCGACTTCAATGTGTCATGTCTCTTATTGCAATGATATTGTCAAGAAGAAAAAAAATATACACACATACGTACATTTTTATTGTATTCTTAATTAACTAAATATAGTAAAATCAATGAAAAAAGAAAATGAATATATTCAATTATGGACATATATATATAGAGAGAGAGAGATATTTATTGTATTCTTAATTAATTAAATGAAAAATTCTATTCTTTCATTCTTAATTTTGATGGGATCGATATCGTCATCATTTAACGGCTTGCACCATACACAACCGTAATTGAATAACTAAAATACTAAATATTTTATTTACTATATTTATTTTAATTATTAGATCAATAGTGGAACGGTCTCATCAATGGAACCGAAGAAGCGCTTATAGTAAATCAATGAAAAAAAAGAAGCAAATATATTCAATTATGGGCATATTAGAATAGTTTTATAATTTATTTGTTTATTTTAATTCAATTTTATTATTTTAATTATGGTTTAGTAATACAGTTAATAACAGAAAACAAAACTGTGCTGTTTTTTTTTTTTTTTTCCAAAATTAAAGAAAAAAAAACATTTAACTTGATGCCTATATCTTTTGTGGAATTATATTAGAACTAGCCTGGTTCTCCAATTTTGAAACTTTAAGGGCGGTTCCATAATGCTTGAGTTAGTCTCAGCTAGGTGTACGTGTGAAAAAAAAATTTGAACATTTAGGATAATCGAATTGAAAACGAAAATTAATAAAAAAAAAAAAAAATGATGAACCAGTTCATCGGTTTCTATTTAGGATTAGAGTTTTTAATTTTTTCAATTTTCAGTTTCAGTTTATAAAATAAAAAATCAATGGTTTCTGTTAAATGTCCATATTTATATATATAATATACTTATATAATTATTTTATTAAAAATATAAATAGTCGGATATTATAACTTGATGGATGTACTTGCATTGAGTTAAATACATCCTCTTTTGATTTGATATGGAACCTAATTGGCAAAAAAATATGTACAAACCAGTTATATGATGAGTTAGAAAAGTGTTGGCGAACTTGTATATTTTTTTATAAAGATCTATTAATTTTATCATTTAGTAGAAGGAGGAAGTATGTAATATAGATGAATATGTGATCCGCCAAGAACATTTGAGATTAAAATTATTTGTAAATACTTATATAATTATTTTGTTAAAAATATAAATAGTTGGATAATGAAGGTTTCAAACCATAAACTTTATTTCATTTTCTGTAGACTACACTGCAGCCATCGTCACATATTAAAATTCAAAATGGCACCAATATATGTCGAAAACTTTTTCACATGGTCTACATTCTTAATTTACAATTTTTAATATAATTATAAAAATGCTCTAATTTTTCGGATGTATTGCAAAATATAGTTAACTGTAAATTTTGCATAACCATTATGTTAAATAGTTAAAAATCGAAAACTAAAAAAAATTGACCGAAAAAAACGTTAACCATTAAAGCTGTTAAACTATTTATATTGGATCGGTAGGATTGAGATATTAAAAAAACCGATAATTACGGTTAGGTTTAAAAAATAGGGCAATGGATCGTTAACCAAATCATGAACACCTCTAACCGGGCTCCGATTTTTCTAACATCCGAGGTGCTAGATAAATAATAATTTAAAGAACATTTCATTTTGAACCATTGTCACATTAATCCACATGTCCAAATTCATAGATATTAGACGATGAAGAAATTGTATGATTACCAACTGCCATATAAAAATTATATAAATACAAATTACATCAAACTAATTATCAAAATATCGACATAAAATTTATCTTAAAGGCATGATTGTAATGACAATACATGAATCACATTTTTAAGATGCAATTCACTTGTTAATTGATAATATTATTGAATTGTTGTTTTACAAATGCAATTCATCGTGGATTGCATGTAAAAATGTGATTTAGCATCGTACACGTTTCACTAAATCATATCTTCATGATGCAATTATTTCAGGAAAAATATGAGTTGCAGGTTTTAAATGTGATTTTGTGTTAGTAATTAGGTAATTAAAATCATATCAAAGTATTTTAAAAAAAAAAAATTGGTAGACACATGTTTTACCTCACATTCAATTTTGAAGAGTGGTCAAGAAAAATTGACCCTTACAGTTAACCTAAAAGAGTGTAAGCGGGTTTTATCTTGCAAACGAGCTTTAAGTTAGGGTTTCATCCGTTAAAAAATCATCAAGCTCGAGTTTGAGTAGGTTTTTTTTTGTTAAAATTTTTTAATTTTTTTTTATTGTACTTGAAATTTGGGTTTGATTATATTTTATTTATATAAATTAATTCTTTTTTCGTGCTCAAGTTCAACTCATTTATAAATCAAGGTTGAACAAGACCAAGTTTTTATAAAACTCAGAAAGTCCAAGCTCGAGGTTGACTTTTTTAAATAAATGAGTTTTATTTTAAATTTAAGTTTCACTTATTTTTCATTTAAAAATAATATATAATAGTTATGAAATATATATAATATAATATAATTATATATAACATTTCATAAATATAAAAACTTAAAAGTCTACTAACAAGTTTCTTTATGAGCTTATGAGCTTAAACGAGCCTATTTAGGAGTTTGTTTATGAGTTTAAATCAGATTTTGAGCTTAACTTGTTTATTGATTATGTTAATCAAAGCATGGA
Organism: Combretum micranthum; assembly: GCA_024138025.1. Taxonomy (NCBI): domain Eukaryota; kingdom Viridiplantae; phylum Streptophyta; class Magnoliopsida; order Myrtales; family Combretaceae; genus Combretum; species Combretum micranthum. The sequence goes on from JAMXBD010001308.1 coordinate 48,767, forward strand.
CAGAATATGAGTTTGAAGTAAGTTGAGTTCAAGTAGTTCATGAGTGGGTTAGCTTGTTTCATTCAAATGCTATTTCAATAAGTTAAGCAACCGTATTATGATTATATATGTTTATAATGTCTATTACACATAATATAAAACTTACAAGATCAATTGTGGATTGACTCATTAACAATATAAACAAGTTTTATGGATCAAATGAAATTTCAAGTCATACAGTTAAAAAATAAAATTTTATTGAACCCAAATTAAGTTTCAATTAAGTCAAATTCAAATAGCTCACGAGCGATTTATTTTGTTCACAGTTCTACTAGTTAAAATGCTACAAAATAGCAAAGTTAAGGCAGCAGTACTAAGAACTATACGAGTTCTTTTGTTATTTATTCATTTGTTTTCCTCTTGTGAAAATGGATAATTATATGAAATGAAACCACCAAGCAGGGAAGAGCAATCCTGACCGCACGTGAAATAGCCACGGCCGCAGTGGACCGAGAATTAACATGGAGTCTCTTAATTCGTCCAAATAATGCAATCAAAATCAGAAATTTGGGGACCATTGCAAATATTTTCGTCCTGAAGTCTCATGATACGAAAAGAAGTGGATGTCTTTCGTCGTGACAATTTAATGGAGCTCCCAATCTTGTCTTTTTTCAAAATATTATTGTATACGGCAAAAAAGTGACTGAAACTTTAAACTTTTGGACCCAATTAGGCAATGACTGGTAGGTAGTGCTGGTCTCTGCTGTATTTCTTTTTGTATTTTATCCCATGTCATGGAATAATTTATTAAATCACATTAAGGGCAGGATAGTCATTTGAGTATTTGAATATACCAAGAGAAAAAGCCTATAAGTAATTATAAAACCATGAATCAATCTACTGTCGTGGTGAATCCTTTCATTTTGTGGTACTTTAGTTTTACCTCCATTAAACACGTATATAAACAGGGATTATCAATTAATAGTAAATTACAGGGATATCTCTAAAACCTTTTCGAATTATAAAGATCCCATTTTTTAATTTTCTGGACTTTCCGAAACCTATTTTATGGAGATCCTGGTGTGACTTTCTAAAAAATAAGAAGCATTATGCTATTTGTCCTAAATTATAAGTTTAGATTTCAGAAGATCTAAGTGCCGATTTTTTAATAAAGGTAAGGGTTGCTCAATTTAAAAGATCTATGCAATTTATCCATTAATTAAATTTAGAATGAACAAACGAAGATAATAACTATCAAGCTAGTAACATATTACATGAATTTCAATCCTAGGTCAACCACTATTACTTAAAAATGTGTTTTTGACGGATAATAATGGAAGTTTCAAATGAAATAAACCAATCTTATAACCTTTATTGGAAGCTTGGGGCATAGATTATTACTGCTAATAGTTGTTTTTAAGAAAAAACTACACAAAGTCAAATTGTACAAAAATTTTTATGGAAATATCGCTATAGAATTATTGGATATGCAATATAGGTATTTCTTATGTATCTTTCTTATGTATCACACACTGGACATGCGATAGACGTACAAACTATATTGCATACCCAATGTGCGATATAGCCGTTTTTAAAAGTTTTGCATAGTTCCTGAAATGATCCAAACACCACCCGTAAAATTTAAAATTCAAATAAAATATCTGAAAAATATTTAGGAATTTAAAGTAAGAGAATAAATAAAATTAATTAGTGAGTTGGGGTAAAATAGAATTCAAAGTTGGTTGATTAATGGAATTAGCTTAGAAAAATTGCTAAACTAAGGCCTAATGTAATTGGATGGCTGAGATCGTGATATGTGGCATTTTAAAAAGAAACCCTACAAACCTTAGTCCCTAGCTCCCATATAAATACTCTTTATTTTGTGCTATTCCCTTTTTATGAAACCTAGTACAACCCTAAGGGAAGAAACCATAAACCCTAACCTCTATTTAGATGTTAATTAAGTAAGATTAAGAAATGATTAACACTAATTAGCTGAGGTTATGCATTTCATGATAGGAAATGTGGGCAATGAAAGTAAACGAGGAGAAAAAGAAGTACAAGAAATTCAAAGAAATTCGTAATAAGATAAGTATGAAGATTTCAACCGTCGAAATGTAAAATTATGGTGTTTTAGATGTAGATCTTGACATAGGGATATTGGTAGGAAATGAAGAAAACAAGGAAATCAAGTTTAGAGGTGTCTTAAGCCTTGGAGTACCTCCTTGTAGCTGCAACAACAAGATAAAACCTAAGTATCGACTCTTAGTATTATGAATAAATAATAATGAGGAGATAAGAAAAGTCTGGAAATGTTAAAGAGAAGAATGAATATGTTTCAAGTTGAATCTTGCTAGAGATTAACTTGAGAAGAAATGAATGTTGTTACGCGTCTAATGATAATAATTGTAGCTGTAAAAATATATATATTTTTTAGTCTTTGAACTTGGATTAATCATGTTTTAGCACATGAGAGTGAAATATTTGAGTCTAAGCATAATCATCTAATACACTTAAAAGTCACAAAATTTTTTTCCTGAAGTTTGTTTTGACAGAAATGACAAGTTTTAATCGTGAAGAACACACTTACCCAGAAACGCACGACAGGACCACGATGCCGTGTTTCCCATCGTGCTATCTCTGTCCTTCAAATGTAAAGAAAACATGAAGCACTGAAAAGCATGACAGGAAAATGATGCTGTGCTTTCACTCGTGCTTCCCTCTGCCGCCCAATTAGTGTGAGAACTGCCAAGGAACACAGGGAGATACACGAAAATGTGTTTCCCCTGTACTGCTTTCTGTTTCCAATAAAGCTTCAAGCACCGAGAGTATAGGAATAACACAGAACCATGTTTCCCTCATGATTCTCTTTGATCTAAGCGACCCCCTTGCCTCTTGAACCTAGAAAAACATGGGAAGAACATGGTACCGTGTTTCTCACCGTGCTTCCCTCTAAAACCCCGAGCAAAGGAGAAACACGACTCCCCTTTTAGTTGTGTATTGAAGCTTGGGGTAATGCATTTCCCCGTGCATTGGTCGTGCTTCTCCTCATTTGTCCAAATCAAACTAAACTTGATCTAACTTCTTCCTTAAACTTATTATCCTTCCAAGCATGATCTTAGGGTAGAATGATTAAGTCAATACAATCATGATATAATAAACAAATAAAGGAGATAGAAATAGTTACTCATGAACTGATTTCGTCTTCAATTATGAGCAGTTATTGGCTCCTAGCTTGGGAGAGGATAACAAATTTGGATTGACCAACAGGTATGTAGTAATTGCATGTTGCTTGTTAGGATAGTATCAATAACTGGACTAAGAATTTAGACTTGGATTAATTGAGTGCTATTTAGCTACTAATTCAAGAAGTGGCACTCCTAGACTAGGTTGTGAGTCTGATCGCAACTTTAGGATGATGCGGTTGTTTAGGTGCTTAGGCTCCCATGGATAAGTGGTTAGGCTCGGCAGGTAGTCAATAGAAAAATTTTCGAGATCAGGCAGCTAGTTAAGAGCATGTACGAAAGTTGTATCGAGTTATGCGACATTAGAAGACCCTATAAAGAGTTACAATAGACCATGCTCATTGGTGGCAGCCTATGAGGAGATGAACCGAATGAGATTGTTTTCCTTATTTTCTTTTTGGTAAGTTTTGGGGACTTGTCGATCCCCCATCTTCTATGAGTGATCTGCTAAGGGCACCTTCCCCTAATTGTTTGGCTAGAGTTTTGAGTACTCTTGTGCGTGTTATATTTCTAGGATGCCGAGAATACTTGGTTACTGACTTAAACTTAATTAATGTATGTTGCGTTAGCTTAGGCCTACATGACATGTGTGTGTATATTTGATTACTGTTATATTGAGCTTCGCCACTCACTTATTAACATTTCAGGTAATGACGAGAGTTCGTATATGGATCTCAACTATGATTCTATAGGTTTTGGGACAACGAGTATGAGGAGTAACCTTGAAAGTTTGAGGGCTAGATGGGACCTTGGAAAAACATTTTCTTTATTATTTATCTATGTTAATTCTAATGGATGACTTTAAATACTTAACTATTCTGCTATATTTAGGTTGGGTGCCAAACTTGTATTTGGGTTAAGCCTAGCTCCACCTCTAACCCCACTCCTCTTCTTCTTCTTCTTATTTTTTATTATATTTTTTTCGATATCTTAGAATGTTTTGGACTTTTAAAAATCTTATTTTACCTTTTTCTTAAAAACCACTTTTAAACATATTGATATAACAGTTCCTAAATTTGGTAAACCGTCTTACAATTTACTAAGGTTTTTACTAAAGAGCCTAATCATGATTTCATAACTAAAATATTATTAGTAAATTCACCTAGTTATCGGATGCCTTGCACATGTCATTTAGCGGCAATATGTGTAGCGAAACAATCACACCCTTAAGCACCCTAAGGGTTGGGTTGTTTCAATACCATTATTGTATCTCGTTTTCCAACATGCAATGCATATATAAAATTTTGTATTTTCTCCAACATTCGATATAAAAGTGGTAATTTGTAATTTTTTTAGTACAATTTAGATTTAAGTATTTTTTTTTTGCAAGAATAATAGACATGTCTTTCATCTAGCAATAGGATGTGTTAAAACCCATGGTTGCATGATGAGAAGTAATAAACGCAACATTAAGAAAATTTAAGATCCAAGCAAAACCTATGCATCTACAATTAATGCCCAAACCATAGTCACTAAATGCTAGTTGGCAGACCAATCTCAACAAAAGCCTAAGCAAAATCCCTTGTTGTTTAATGTAATGGTTTATGCAAGACGTCCATTGAACTAACCCTAATTTGTGTTTTAACTTTAGAGCTTAGTTTAGTTGACCAAGAATTAAGTTATGTTGATGATTTAACATTGTAAGATAGTTTACATGGCTAAACTTCACGATAAATCGACCAACACATTGCTTTTATAATGAATATTTGGTATTGAGGGCTTATATAGGCAAGACATAAACTAGCGATGGGTGGTTTTCACAAGTTGGAAACTTGCAATGACGTGATATCTCCACGAGTTTGTCATGTAGTGTGGAGGAGGGTATAATTTATAAGGCCATGGGATGACTATGCAAAGCTAGATTAGGCTGAGAAACCTTAGTGGAATAGATTTTGTTTGCTAAAATGTGAAAGGATAGAAGTAAATGAAAATGTGGTTGTGGAGCTTGCTTGCTGGCACTTTTGATCTGTGCATTATCCAGTCACATATATATAATAATATTATATATATAAATATATAAATATGCGGAATAAGTAGTGTATTTATTATATATGTAAAATTAAATCTTGTCAAATTCTATTTATTGTAGTTTTAATGAAAGGGTTGATAACGAACTAGTAATATAAGGGAAAATTGAAAGGTATTATGGCTTAAAATTATTAAATTTTATTTTCAGTTATTTGAGTTCTTCCCCCGCCGGCCGCCCCCCCCCCCCCCCCCGCCACACCAAATACTTGTAGTATCATTTTATGTCCTTACAACAATATCTTAAAGATAAAGTAATTTCATCCTCAGCATTTATCCACTTAACCATTTTTTTTCTTCTGTTTGAACTCTCAACTTTTTTTTTTTTTTTGTGTTTTTAAATCTTCAATGTTATGCAACTTAAATAAAAAAATAAGACCCTCGTTAATTCTATTAAATTCTTATCCTTTTCTTTTTGGTATAATAATAGCTTCTAATTAGACTCCCAAACTGTGTACTTTTCTTGATGGTTTTTAATTATAATCATCAGTTTTTTTTTTTTCCTGGAAAAAAGGCATAATAGTGGAAGTTCGTGGCCCAGCTGTTGGTTTCAATTATTGATATCTCTCAGTCTGCGCATAAAATATAGAATACACTAGACGTAAAGGACACAAAAGAAGACATCCTAGTCCATTGTGCAGAGATAGGAAGCCATACTTGAGTTTTTCGCTCTGGTTCAAGTTTTATTTTATGCTAATGAGGAGTTGCTCATATATATCTAATACTTGTTTGATTGTACTTATTGGTGTGAATCAAGGAATGGAATCCTTATTTGGTAAATGTTCGGTAAATGAGTTCTATAATTGCCAATTTGCCACAGATATCCCTGGATTGCATATGGAAATTAAACAAGTATGTTTTAAGGTATAAATTTCTTGAATACAGTAACAATTTCATGACGAAGATTGCATACTTCTACATGATGTCCCTCTCAAGATCTAACTTTATATCAATTAATTATTTATCAAGAGATTTCAAGTTTTTTATTGGACAATATTTAATAAAAAGGATATAGCTAAAGACATATATGCGTTAGGGTTAGACGTCATTAAATAACTGACGCGATAGAATTTAATAATAATCCAAAAGGATATTTGATTATATGACTTGAGATTGTTTTTAGGTGAATTTGTAGTCCGGTTCGGGTTTGAGTTGAGTTTTAAGAAATTTTTAATAGTTGATAGGGAACATAAACTCAACAAGGACGCCGATTTTTACATTTTTAATATTTTACATTGTTGTATTTAAATATGTAATGGAAATGTGTAGTTGATCAATAATGTTTTATTGAAATTCAAGTTGATTTGTTTGTTTTGGTATCCAAACATTTAATTTTGAGCTATGAGTTTTAAAGTATTTTAATAAATTTGCATTAGCTTATGGGCCTATAATGCTATTAGGATAATTGAATCAAGCTGAGTTGAATCAAACTAAACTACATAGTTTAGTTCAGTTTATAATTTTTGTATATTTTGATTCCGTTTATAGTTTAACGTAAAACGTCCTACTAAATAGAACCATTTAAACTCATATTGAGCTGTTTCGTACTAAGAAATAAAACATAAATGGTATTTTTAATTTTAAATGATTTAAATATTTCAATTTAACCCTATGTAGTATTTCGTTTTTGTTGTCTTCCTTTCACTCTTAGTCTTCACAATCCACTCCTTTTCTTGTACCGATGCCTCTCCTCTAATAAACAATAAAAAATTCTTACACACTGCTATCATCACTATGTCACCATAGATGCAATGTTACTATGGATTAATATTATGTGGCTTAAGTTCTTGCATAGTGTTTATGAATTTGATTACTAATATTTGATAAAAAACTTCAATGATTATTATTATCATTAATTATAGTAAGGTATTTTTAAAAATGGTTTGAAATCAAACTACATTTGAAGTAGTTTGATTTGGAATCCAACATTGTTAACACTAATTCAAATTATTAAAAATTTAAATCGAATTATTTTAAATGCGATTTGATTCAATTCGATTTTCTAACCCACCTAAACTAAATCATGAATACTTCTTAGAAAAAAAGGATAAGATTTAAAATGGGCTTTAAAACACTAGGGTATTGAAATAGATGCAGGATTTACCAATCATCTCAAAACACGCATTATTACATCTCAAACATATTCGTTGGACTTCTAAGAGAATAATGGTACCACAGGTGTCTCAACTTTACAGTTTGGACAAATTAGTATTTGAGCTTTCAAACTTTATATTTTTAGTATCTCTATTTTTACTTTTATGGCAGTATTAGTGTCTCTAAAGACACAAAAAATATAGAGTTTGAAAGTATGAGCACTAATTTATCTAAATTGTAAAATCAAGATACTTGTGATACCTTTATCCAGACTTCTAAGATATCTTATGCTCTATAAATTGAATCATCCAAAGATCATCTATAATAAATATTTTTATTGTTTTTATTTATATGAGGGCACAACTGCAAAGGTTATAAATTCTGCCAACTTATCTTCTTGTCTCTGGAAATCTATTATTACAGCCACTCAATTAGAAAAACCCTACACACAAAATGTCGTTTGGCCGTGCAGATGAATCCGTACGAAGAAGGCTCACGGGTAGTGCAGCAGCTTGTTGAGACACTTACGATAATTTAACATCTAGTTGATGTTTGTGTGTCATATGTAGCATTTCCTCTTCAGAGGGGTTTAATAACTTTCAGACTAGGTGTGAAATGAATGTCTCAATTTTTTTCACCATTTATGTTGCTAAGTAGATGTATATATTCTAGATCCAACTCTCTCCTACAAAACAAGATCAACTAAATGTGATCTGATGGTTGAGGTTTTAACCTAAAATCCGAAAATACTGACAATCAAACCTTATGAAAAGTAGGATAAATTTAAATTATATCTTTATTTGAATCATCTCAAATGATTATATACCTTTTTCTACCTATCTAGCCATCGAAAAGAATGCAAAGCTAATTATACTTCATGTTCATTTTTACCGCAAGAGGAGGTAATTTTGGTGGTACTTAGAGGTAAGTGGTAACAGACATAACTTTTCGGGATTTGTTTCAATCAATAAGCACTGAAGCTTAAAGCTTTTGGCTTCATCAATAGTTTTGTAACTTTAAAGTTATCGACTGTCGAGTCTTAAAAGGCCACACGGTACTAATATGATGTGTTTGTGTCCTATAATATTTCCTTATCCTCTATAAATCACGTGGAGTTAAACATTTTTTGTCACATCATAACAGCTTCGGAGATTGTGCTCACTGTTAGAATAATAAATTGATAAAATTATAATGTTTAACCGCGTTTGAACTTGAAAAATTTAAATTAAGTATGAATTCAGTTGCTCGATTTAATTGTAGATCCACTTATTAGAGGTAGTTTATATTACAACATGATATAAAGCACTCGAAATTAATAGTGACAATATTTTTTTTTTTATGTTAATGAGCTTATAACGTAATCACATAATTGTTAATTTTTCTTATAAAACATAACATATTCGTATCCTTCTTCCATATTATAATGAAAAAAAAAAAGCTAAAGATGGGATCTGTTTACTTTTGTCTTTTTTTCCTTCCTTAAACTGCATACCTAGTGGACTTCGTCCATATTAAAATGGGAAAAAAAGGGCTAAAGATAGGATTTGTTTACTTTTTCCTTTTTCCCCCCTTAAACTGCATACTTAGCGAAATTTTGCATAATAATTGGATTATAATAAAAAGTTATTTTGCGGAGGTGCATGGCAACTTGCCAAGTTAACCTTTGCATCTATAAATTACTAATATATATTACGACTTGTCACATGACCTTTAAGGACTTCATTGGCTAAAATGGAACTTCTTGAACTTAATTGCGATTACCCCAAAGTTCTAGGACATAAATTTTAATGTGACATCCAGAAACCATGTGAATATGATCAAGCCCAATATTATCTGTTTAGATTATTAGATTTTATCAATATCGTATCTAATTTGTATCTATAATTTATCTGTATCATTTTTATAGTATATTTATTTAGTCAATTTATGAATAAATTTATTAATTTTTTATTGATATTTATTTTTTTTGACAAAACGTATTTGTATTTTGAAAGAGACAAAAATTAGGTCAACATTACATGTTGAAAAGAAAATATACTGCCTTATCGTTTGGAATGGTTGGCTGGTCAAGAGAAGTGGGCTCAAAATGGGAGAACCTTGTGAGCTCGGCCCATTAATTGGCTCAAAATAGTTTCATAGGTTCTATCCTACTCAATTATAACTTTCACAATCACAGTTGGTCCAAAAATCGAGTGGTTTCCTTTTATTTCTTCCTCTTCCGCAACGGCGTGAACGGACAAGCAATTATAAAGTAAACAAAAATACATATATGCCAAGTGACATAATGTAAAACATAGACATGCAAAGCGAATATATAAATATAAATCATAAAAGTATATTTTTGAGGCGGGAAAAAAAAAAGTTTAGACTCCATATTTAATCAAATCATGCAACTTATTAATTTTAACATGGTGGCTGATTGCCCCTCAGCCCTCAAATAAGAAGTTTTCATCACTCTACTATAGATAGCTTGTGCATATGAAGCCTATCCATTTAGGGTGGTGACACAACCCATTCATTAAATTCTAATGGAACCTAATGACTCGAAATCAGCTGTATAATTGGATTCCAATTGATTATATATATATATATATATATTTTTAATTGGTTTTGCCTTTTGATTTTCAATTTAATTGGACTTCAATTAATTATACTTTTCTTATTGGTTTTGCTTTTTGATTTTCAATGTAACTAGACTCCAATAAATTATATTTTTATTACTTTTGCTTTCTGATTTTCAAGTTTCTTTCAAAGGTTGTTACCTTGTGGGTGGCCATCCTCTCCCTAGGCAGGTTACACTTGAACCACCATGTTTTTGTTGGCAAAATCAAAACAAAGGCAAACCGGAAACCTTGTTTTGGATTGCACTAGATTCATTAAGGTTTGATAATCGATTTTTCTTTGTTTTTTTATCGGAATTTTTAATTATTGTTGTATATAATTGAATCAATTTAATAATATTTTTCTATCTTATAATGAATCGATAAAAAATTGACATATTTTCATTCAATAATTATGATGTGATGAGTGAAACAACTAAAGCGGCAACAGTGAAAGTGATATATATATATAACATATGGGAAAATCCCATTAGAAACATTAATGTTTAAAGGTAAATTTAAATAAGAGATGAACATTATTCAAGTAACTTAAATAATGAATTAATATTTCACAAAAGAATCAAATAAAAGTAAACATCTTACATGATTAGAAAAAAGAATAACATTTTAAATGGATGACAAATAGACATAGATATGGATCTTTATTTGCACCACATTTATATAACTTTAATAATTTTATTTAACTATTTAAAATGATGATCCTTTATTTGACCTATTTGTGAAATATTGATTTTGTTTAACTATTCGAAACGTTTTTATTTAATTTGAACTTATTCCAAAATTAATATCTTTCGACATAATTTACCTATTACAATTTATCCTTTAATTTAATATAAACGTAGTATTGTTATTTATTAGTTTAACTTTTTTTAAAACTAGTTATAAAGTTCACACAGGTCAAGAATTGCAGCAAATTTTTAAAAATCTTGATAAAAATACTTTTTAACCAAACTTGAGAAATATCTATCGAAATTGCACTTCCTAAAGCGATTTATGTATAAATATATTGAATCGCTCTTTAAAACTGCGATTTAGTATTGTAGAACTTTTGCTAAATCACATTTTGTTTATGCAATTATTTGTTAAAAGTAAAATGCTAATTTTACATATAATTTTACATTGATAATTAAAATTATTTTAATTGTGTTTAAATAATTTTTATTTCTAGAATTTTTAGCTCAATATATATAATAGTTACTCTACGATACTTTTTCAGTCCAGTCGATTTCACGACAGTTCAAACAATCTGGCGGTGGTGTGGTGTTTCCAGCCTAGTGTGAACACGCTTCAAATGAGGAGGAAAAGGAAAACAAATAAGCATTCCTACTGTGTGGTTAATTACAGACAAATTACTCGTTCCAATCACTTTATATTATGCATCAACTCTAGCAAGACTTTTTTTTTTTTTTTCTGAATCTAGAAAGCTAGAAGACCCAATTAAATGTTGGTCGGCATTAAGGCGAACACGGACGAAGGTTCAATGGCTCGGATCCTCGGAGGGTTTAAATCTGTCGTCTAGATTTGCTTGCACATGGTCCCCGACTAGGAGCCATACATGGGCATGGCCAACGTAAGCGTGTTTGGTCTTTTGTGGGAAATATGTTGCCCGTTTTCTTCGGGGATGCTATTTTCAACACTCTTTTAATGCTATTCATCTTAGAAATTTGTCTTTGTAATTGAATGTGGTGTTTATTGTAGGCACATGTTTATATCTACTAGGGTATAATGAATCCCACACTGTTTGTGAAAAATAAAAAAAAGGAAAAGGAGTAAGAATAGGTTGTATTAAAAAAATTATAAGATAGAAAAGAGAGAAGAAGAGAAGATTGGAATATATGAAAAATAACTGCTGATAAAAATTAAATGGAAGAAGAAATAATAGAGAAGATAGGAGAGAGAAAAGAAAATAATGAGAAAGAGGAAAAAATATAATTGTCGTATCATATTATAAGTATTTTTTCTTTTTTACACGAATCAAGATTTTCACTTAATAATAATAGATATATATCATAAGATTTTGTTGTGTGAAATGCAAGAGTGAACAAGAGTAATAACAACAATGGATATATGAAAGTGATATAAAGGGAGATCATGCAATCAATTTACATTGAAAACAGAAAAACATCAAAAGAGTTGATGGAAGAAAAGGAAGGGAAAATTCAATAATATTCAAAAATAAAAGAGATCATGGAAACTAATACGACACAGATTGAGACGAACTTTGATTTAGACTCCTAAGAAGCGCTCACCAGCCAAAAAAGAATTGAGAATAAAATATTTCTGGGATTTTTGTGTATGAAATATGAAATAAAATAAAATGGATTTGAGCACAAACTATACGAAATATGATTCATTAATATAAAATGTAGACGAGTTTATAGTTAAATCATGGAGCGATATGACACATGATCACTAAAATGATTAGGAGAATGCTTATTAGAATCCCAAATGACTTACCAACACTAAAGGACGGCTCATTGCATCCAATTAATTATTTAATAGAAACATAAACAATTAAAACGACAAGTTCCATTCAACAATTACCAATTTTGGCAAACCTAGTTCGGGTTTTGATCTGGACATGATAGAGATCGGATTCGATCGAAGATCGAATCACAATTGAATTGGTCTGTTTTCAAAAAGGGTAAAGTTCAACCATAAGATTGTAAACGAGCTGAGCCGAGTCGAGTTTTTAAAGGCTTGAGATGGGTTCGTTTAAAATTTAACGAGTGCGATCTCGAACTGAGTTTTTTAACAAGCCTAAAATTGAGGTTCGAACTCGGCTCATTTAGTTAAACGAGCTTAGATTTGAGCTCGAGCTTGGCTCTTTTATAAACGAGCTCAAGCCGAGCCGAAATTTTTATCGAGCCTGGAATTTAAATTCGAGCTTGACTCATATAAATATCCCGTTTTCTATTATTTAAACCTAAAATATAATATATAAGTATTGTCATAATATATATACATAATTATTAAATAGAAATTAGTTATTATTATTTTTATTATATAGTTATATAATACATCACGCATAAAAAAGAATCATAAATCTAGTAACAAGCTTATTAACGAGTGTATTGCAAGCCTATTCACGAGCCTAAACGAGTTTATTCACGAACTGGTTCGCGAGCCTAAATTAAAGCTCGAGCTTGACTCGTTTACTAATTACACTCAAGTCAAGTTAAGCCTAAAGTAAGCCGAGTTCGAGTAGCTCACGAATAGCTCGACTCGTTTGCAGCCTTATTCAATCAGGTTGAATCAGAAGGGTCAACCTGGATCTGACAATATTGATAATTATGATAGGACTTAAAATAATCCAATGGCACCGCAAATAAGCCAAACTTTTATAATGTAAAAGATAATAAAAGACGGATGCTGAATTCGTTGAGTGGGTTTTAGTGTTTGGACGGTTCGGTAACGTCTTGAAGCCTAAAAGTGAGAGCCTTTATAATGTCGAGATAAATCGACGAACTCCAAATTCAAGCCGTACGGAGCGTGCACCGGTAAAAGGTGGAACTGAAAATATAATGCATCTGATTTTTTTTTTTTTTTTTTAGTTTTTTTTATGTGAACCAATATGTGAATCGGTGTGTAGTTATATCATGAACCAATATGACTCATCATCTCTAAAATAACTATGAGATTGCTAATTAGAATCCAATATGACTTACAAAACACTAAAAAATGACTCACCGTAACAACTAGGTAAACAGCTATGTTCCACTCAATAGTCAGAGGACTACAAGATATGCAAAGAACTACAAAAGAAAGTATTAATCACTCAAAATAACTTCATGGTATTATCCGAATTAACCCAAACTTTTATAAGGTAAAAGAGTAAATTGTATCTAAAAGTATCAATTTTTTGAGGATAAGATCATTTAAAGTGTCAATATTTTAAGTGATTAAAAAGATGAATTAACATTTGAGAGCAAATTCATTTAAGATATTAACTTTTCAAGTGGTTAAAAAGAGGAATCAAAGTTTCGTAAAGTGAGTAAAATTAATTGAAAACTAATCCAAACATTGATACATTAAATGAACTTTGCTAAAATTGATATCTCATTTGATTCACTTTACAAAATATTAATTCTTCTTTTCAACCACTCAAAACATTGGTACATTAAATGAACTTATCTCCAAATGTTAATATCTTATGATATAAGTTATCTTAAGGTAAATCATAATAAGAGATGAATGTAGGATTCTATGCTCAAAGCCACGTTTGGTGTTTTCGAAAGTTACTCGAATAGTGTTTGAATAATGCACTTGCCACCAATTTCTACAACTTTTTTACCCTGTCGACAACAGTATGGATCACACTTTGAGCCTGGTCCTCCTTGTCTTGGCTTAATCCATAGTCTTTTGATGGATGCTTTGGTTTGTTGTCACATTAAAAACACACACATACCATAAGATTCTTGAAAATATGTCTTTAATGCTACGATTAACACTAAAAATAGAAGGGATACAAAATGGAAAACTAGATGGTATATGTATACAAGCACCAAACCAGTTATAGAGGCAAACATGCAGAGTAGAGCAAGCCCTCTTCCATTTCCATCAATTTTTTACCTTTCCACAACTTCATTGAACTAAAAATGGTCATACATGTCTAAGTAGAACTTGACTTGGGTTTCCTCATCTTAGATTAGCATCTAATCACATATCGTGGAGAACTCTGATTCTAATTGAGAGATTTCTACATTGGCTTGAATTTTGAATAAGAAGCGCCTAATCATCTTAACAAGGCTACACTGTAAAGATATGTAAGTGATGCTTGAACTTGTTTGTAGGTGGAGACCTCGCATTTTTATCAACTTGTAATTGTCTTAGTTTTAATATCAAAAGAAGAATATCAAAGAATTGGAAAATGGAACAATAAACTAAAAAAATAAAAAAAAATTAAAAGCAAAAGAATGAAATATTTGCAAAGAAACAAAAATAAAAAATAAAGACACTCAAATTTGTGCAAAGTATGGACAATTTTAACTGGAATAAAAATGCGAATTTGATTAATGAGATAGTTCATTTTTACTATATTGATATTTAAAAAACGTATTATTTTGTAAAAGGAGCAAGTTTAGATAATGATAAACGTATCTTTGGCAGTGTTTCAAATTCAGAACCATTTAATCAACAGCATCAAGGTATTGTTGTAAGCATAGTTTTTCTAAGATATCTAATCAGTTTTTTTTATCTATCTATGGAGAAAGATTTTAATAATACTGATATACCATGTAGATTGACTAGTGAGATATAGATACTAATATAATTTTAACACGTAATTGTTCCATAAAAGTTATACTCTATTATCACCATTTCTCTGTAAAATATTAGACACACTAAGGATGTAAATGAGTCAAACCTCCTTGCGAAGTATTCGAGTTCGACTCAGCTGCAATCAATCCGAGCTTGAGTTTGAGCTATTGGAAGAGTTATCGAGTTTGAATTTGAGTTGTAAAAATACTCAATTCGCATAACTCGCAAGTTTATTTAAGGAAAAACACTGAAATGTACATTTAGTTGATAAAGAGTAACAAAGTGCTAAACACACCATTTATCATTTCTTACTCTCCATTTTCTTTCCTTTAAGTTGTTGAATGTAACAAAGGAAACTATTGTATACAACATCTAACTATAATCCTTTTTTGTTTGGTATAATACAATTCGTTGTCTTTTACACTTTTTTATCCAAAAAAAAAAAAAGAAAATTGCATTTAATAGACCTAGGCTATAGGTTCCTATTTCTAGCACATGCGTAATAGGAACAATCAAACAAGATGTACCTAACCAAAAAATGGGTTGATTTGTATAGAAATTTTGCCAAATGGCAAACTATACTATTCTGTTTTTGAGTCCTATATGTTGGCCTTCTTAAGAAGCATACTATTTATCTACACTACAACATCATTCCATCCACAAGTCTTTAATACATTATAATGGTGGGTAATATAACCACAAAATTCCAAACTATAATCTCCGTCCAGCCTTTTAACTAATTTTCCAACTTGTTTCTCAATCATTTCTAGGGAAAAATGGTAGGTAGATATCTCCGTGTTAACTCTATGACGTATAAAATAATGGTTCAATATGATCCTATATACTGATATTATTTTTTCTATACTTCATATATTAATGAAGGGTTCTGTTAAAAATGGATAGATTATGACTATATACCTATTTTTTACTAGTCTCAGGCTCATCACTATTTTTGCTTCTTAGGAAATACGCCAAAGCTTTCTACAACAATCATCTGTTGAAATGATAGATTGCCTATAAGTGCCTTTGAAGGAAAAATGCGAAAGACACTGAAGATTAACATAAATATAGTAAAAAAATTCCCCTGGTATTGTGACCTAACAGCACTGAAACTGGCTTGGTTGTGTGTGCTTGCTAAAAATCACGATGTTCGCTAAACCCTAGATTCCTCCTTTTGCAAGATTGAATTGGAGGCAAGTGTTCCCCCTTTTGCAAGTCCTTGTAGTATCTTTATCTTTATGTTTACAATTTTTGTAACTAGGTAATTTAGTCCGGGAATATAAAGGAATCGATGGAAGAAGATATTAAAAAAAAAAAAAGGTTAAATAATAGGAGAATACGTTTTAGCTAAAGGTGTAGGGATAATCGTAGTTGCACATTACATTTTGTGGGTGATACATTTAAGTAAATAATGGTTATTAAATTTTGCTAATTGCAGTGAGACACACTGAGTGTATATTTAGTTAAGGAAGAGTAAGAAATAATAAATGCGGACAAAGCTAAACTTTATCACTAATTATACTGTCGGATAATGTACCAGTACTCTATGTGTAAAAATAGAAAAGATCTGATTAAATAATAAATAAAAAATAGAAAAAGATAGAAAACACCTTTGAAAAGAGAAAAATTAGGATGGAGAAAAGAAAGAGAGAATAAGGTTTCTGTCATAAAATGAAAAATATAATAAATAATTGTCATACTTTATATTTTCATTTTTCGACACCAAATTAAGAAATTTGC
Source organism: Combretum micranthum (assembly GCA_024138025.1). Lineage (NCBI taxonomy): Eukaryota > Viridiplantae > Streptophyta > Magnoliopsida > Myrtales > Combretaceae > Combretum > Combretum micranthum. The sequence continues at coordinate 65,730 of JAMXBD010001308.1, forward strand.
TTCATAATATATAATAATAATAATAATAATAATAATCCTACTTTCGTTATCAAATCATTGAAATTTATTTATTGAGTTGCACTAGTTGTAATTTAGCTGTCAATCATGTTTAACGGGATCGACACAGCTTAAAAAAAATAATTGGCAACATTTGCGATGGTGTGCAATGCACGGAACTTGGACTCCAAAGTCCAAAATGGACAAACTGTCAACAAGTTATTCATGGGCATGTGGCTCAAATTCACCACTATCAAAGGAATTAGCATGTTCATATTATTAGGATTTATCAAACTTTGAAAGTAATAATGCAATCGGACTAGTCCTCACAGGGCTTCTAATTTATTTATCTTCATAGTTATCCTATGTATTATTTCTTTCTAAGATTTTAAAATGGAATTTTGATATAATTTTAAAATCCTATATGATTTCGATATTAAAATTTCCAACCAGAGTAGAGCTCGATGGGAACCAAAAATCCATTAAAAATAATAAGATAATATAATATTACTGTTTATAGTACATGACCTATTTAACAAAAAAAATAAGATAACTGTATATTTGTATGTATAAAAAACCTTAGCCAACCTTAATTCATTTTGTCTTCTGGGTGTTGCTAACCATTATGGTCTCTTTGTCTTACAATAACCCTTACCACTATCAATATCTTTTAAGATACAATCCGTTTGGCATCCTACAGATGGCAAATGACAGAAACTTTTTTCAAATTTTTTTTCTAATAAATTCTCTATCAAAAAATACATAAAGATGAAAAAGATATGCCAATTTTTATGAAAATATGAAATAGACCAAATACAGATAAAATATAACTACAAATCATTCACCTTTATACATAAAATTTAGATACAAGATATAGATATAAATAAGAATCAGACAATCTAAACGGACCCTAAGTGAATCATTATAGAATACTTGACTTGATCAACATGGCACTCTCCCCATATAGTGGTTCTTACTAGATTTTGGAAGAGTTATTTATTAGGTGTAGCTTTATAGCCTCCTGGGTTTTAAAATCCCATTAAATTTAGAGTTGAATGTATTGAAAAATCTTATAAAAGTATAGCAGTGAAGTCTGTATTTCACATACTCAGTCCTGGCCACTCGGGTTGCATGTCTAGTAAGAAACTTCCACTGATCTTTGTAATTCAAAAGCTTTCAGGAAACACATCGATGGTGCATCTATCAAAATTATAGAATAAGTTCACTTCCATACTAGCTTACTAAAAATAAATTAAGAAATATTTTATACGCGGAAGAGGGTAAAAAAGAAGGAAAAATCAACTTTGTATCATCCTCAGAAAGAATCACAATATCTCCAAAAATTGTCTAACAAAAAGTAAAAGCTTAAAAAAAAAAAAAAACCCAAACAAAAATAAAGAAGTAGCTTCTTTTGCTTGTGTAAGCTAGGCAAAACTAATGTCCTACACCAAGACCAGAGACTGATATAAAAATATGGTTTTTACATGTAGGTAATTTTAAGAAATATACACTGATATGCCTGCTGTTGGTCGAAATAATATTTATACTTTCCCATTATTTATCTGAACACTTAGTTTGTTAGTACCGATGAATCTCTTTTCCCAAGAGCTAGGGGCCGATCTCAGAAGCCGATTTAGACTAGCCAAATGCCTGGCAATGAGCTTCTCATCCACCACCGTGGAGTGACCCTTCTTGCTGGGCGCAGAAGCTGGGATACTGCCCTTAGGAAGGGCACTATAGTATAAACCTGGCTTTAGTGGTGGTGCCCGTGCCGCTACCTCCTTGTTTATGCTCCTTTTCTTTTCTAAATGTTTGCATTGTGAAAATGAGAACATACAAGCTAATAAGACCATGGATATTAACATAGCAGCTATCCTTAAACGTGCCATTATAACGTTTGAACTATGAAAGAGAGGCAGAGGGAGACAGAGAGAGGAGGTGAATAAAGAGGATTAAGCTTGAGGTTATGTTTATTTGAGTAAGAGAATAAAAGGGAGATATGTTAGAGAAGGGGGAGGCTCCATGAAATGTAATAGAGGGCATGCTGCACTTAATATATAATAATAAGACTGTGGACACAGAACTCTAATAATAATGGAGGTGATATTTTTGCAATCTTATTGGGCGTGAAAAATAGATCAATTATAAGATATATTATATGGGTCTGTTAGGGTTATTGGATTTTTATATGTATCGTATCTGTATTATATCTATCTATATAATTTATTGGTATAATATCTATTTGATCAATTTATGTATAAAACTTATCAGTTTTTTATTGTATTTGTTTTTTAATAAATATCTATTTAAAAATGATAAAAATATGATATTAAAATGATTAGAATATAATCAAATAACTATACTTATAATAATATAGATATATGGAGAACTAATTATAAGTGTTGATACATATATTATTAATATAATTGTTATGGTGGGACTTTTAAAAATCCGATTTGTGGATTAGAATTTTTCTATTAGGGTAGGAGGGAAGGAGAGAGAGAGAGAGAGAAAGGGTCTGTGATTGAGTTTGTTAGATGGGAGAAGTCAACATCGAGAGAGTTGAAAATGGAAGCAATAATATAATATATAAAATATGGAATGACTACTTGACCCTTTGTGTCACGTAGGGTGTATAATACATGTTTCATCGCATGGTTTTTTTAAACGGAAAGGATCAAATAAAGTGCTTAACAGCCGCGTGGATGAGTTAGGTGAATAGGAGATAAGCTGCCGGCCCATTTGATGCTTGTAATTAAATTCATGCGCAGCCAATAACACATACCTATTATTATTATTATTAAGGTGAATATCATATTTGGTACATTAATTTTTCTTAAATGTGCAATGCTTAATGTTGCAAATAGTAATTAAATTTTTGCTAAATATATGATTAGGTAACTGAATTTTAAAATTAATTAATTTATTATCTGAAAAAAAAATTTTATGTATACCAATGATACTTCCATCAAATTAACTAACACCGTTAAATGACTTGGATTTTTTAACCAATATGACAAAGTTATTTTTGGTGTACATAAAAAGTTCTTTTAGGTATTAAATTGATCAATTTCATAGTTTAAATACTTATTTGCATATTTTGCTAAAGTTCAAGTAACATTACAATATTTACCCATGTGCAATTACTACATGAACTTTAAAGTGATTAATTTAGGATATGTTTGGATTGTTTGATTTTCATTTGTATATGATTTGTATCTATATTTTATATGTATTTTATTTATATCTAATCCGTATTTGGTTGTTGGATTTGTTTATGGGTAAAATATTCATTTTTCATTTGTAATTATTTTTTGATAAATAATCTGTTTAAAATAATAAAAAAATGTGAAAACAACCATAATAAGATGAATCAAATAATATCTAATCAAAATTTTTATGCTCATTAATAATACCTCAACTAAGATATTCAACTTTGTTTATTAAGTTAGCACTCATAGCGAATGAGGAAGTAACATGTATTAAGTAGTTAATAAAAGAATAGAAAATTAGACAATTGACCAGGCAAATTGGCGCACACATGAAAGTTGCTAGAAGTTAATATGGTCACTTGATTGTTTGATTTGATAATATGCAAGTTAATCTGTTAGTTTGATTGTCAATTTTTTTCAGATTTGTTGCTAGTTGTTTGACACGTAGAGTTCAGTAGGAGATTTCATTTTGTTGATTGTGGTAGTATTAAGAATACAAAAATTTTAATTAAATATTAAATCAACTTTTAAAATTTAAATAGTTAATTATACATTTGAAAAAATTTCAAATGCCAAATAATGTTACACTATCATCATCACCATCATTATCATCATTATATGCTGACACTTTATAATAGTGTATATACAAATGGATTGATATGATTTCACGTTTCATTTCCACATTATATATATATATTTCCATTTCTAAGTTCTATATTCATATATTATACATAAAAATCTACGACAAATTTACGGCAGTGTGTAAATTCGATCCAATATCTATGTACGTATATAAATGAACTATAAAAATTTAATAATTTGTAAAAAAAAAAAAATTCCTTTTAAACAAATGCCCTACTCATTTTGAGTCCAAGTGAGAACAAATAATATGATCTTTGTTGTTCTCTTGCAAAATATATTCTTTACGATAGCTTTCTCACTTCCATTAGCGGCATTTATACTTACATCATAAAATAAATAACTGATCTTTATAGTACTAAATGACTTAGATTATATTAGATTAAAATCTGGGTTATTTTTTCTTTGAGTAAAAGAAATTCACTTGTGCAGGCTTTAACCAAAAACAACAATTATTTTTCTCATTCATCGTTTCGTTTAAAAGCCAAATATAAAAGGAATATAAGTTGATCCAAGCTGGCTTTATGAATGTAAATTTGTGGTCTCGGGATGTTGTCCCCATCATGTCCTGATGAATAAACAGTTGCCACGTACTTATAAAATGATAATAACTATTTGCTTTATTATAAAGATATTTTTATTTTTAAAATGTATTTAACATGTGGTAAATATTTATTTGCTAGGATATGATTGAGATACATTCCTGGACTGCAAATATTTATTCAGTTTTCAACAATAAAAAGAAAAAAAAATCTTCAATTAAAGGGTGTGTTTATTTCAAGACAAATATTTTCTAGAAAACAATTTCCTTTACTTTCCTTAATTTGTTATGCATAAAAGGACATTTTAAGTAAAAAATATTTCCTTTGTAAAGAAAAATAACTTCCACTAAAAAGAAAATTCTATTCTTTTTAGCGAAAATGGCTTACTCTTTTTAATATGGAAGTTCATTTTTCGAATTAGCCCTTGCAAGTTTTATAACTCAAGGAACGGGATATTATTTTTTTTATCTTAATCAATTAATAAATTTTATTTTAGACATAAAAATAATTTACTACAGAAAAGAAAAATGAAACATCACTAAAAAATTATAAATATCAACTGATGATTTGTAAATAAATGTTGTAAAATAATGTATATTTTATACTTTTACTTAAAGTAGAATTATTTCATATAATGTACTTATTTAGTAACTTGTTAATAATAAATTATTTATATATAACGTTGTGTTACATATTATTGATATATCAAACACCAGGAAATTTTTTACATAAAACACATTTCTAAATACAAGATATTTTCCAATGGGCCTCAGTCTCGTTCAAAAGAACTTTTATACCGAAAGCAAATATGTCATATTCCATTATAATATATGATTCTCTATGGGCATTCCTATATTGAGAAAACTTGATCCCGTGAATTTTCATTCATTGATTTTCAAACCATTACTCCACCATAAAAAATGGAGCATAGTTCGTTTATAATTTTTTTTCTATCCATTTTTTTCGATATAATTTATTTCTAGTGAATGGATTCTATTTTTATTGGCTAAATAAAAAATTAGCAAATAACTATTGTATTAAGATAAATCAATTTGAATCCCCAAATAATTATAAATCCACTCAACCAAATTGATCCAATTAACCATGCTATTATATGTGACCATTTAACTTCTATTAAAATCGATCTAAATATAAATACATATTGATCATTACTACGTATTGGCTATCCTAGTCAAACCACTATGCCATGTGATTAATGTTCAATCACATCAACTTACGTTTGGAGATTCAATATCAGCTGTATTCACGGATTGAATACCCTTATTAACCAAGCAGTTAGTATAGCAATTCCCTTGTTTAAAAGAATGATGAATCATATCTTGATTTATGAAGTATTTGTATTATTTACAATATAAATTAAGATTGTGTTTAATGAAACATTGTGTTTCACAAATTATATAAATAAATATTTCCCAGGAATTATTTCTATCCATTCATATATAGGAAAACTAATAATACTAAATATGTGATAACCATTATTGATGAGTCACATCTAGTGTACCCATATAACTTTAGGCTACCCTTCTCTTGAATATTTTTCCTCGGCCAATGAGAATTACTTTAATCATACAATGTATTGATCTAAATACTATCATGTGTGTGTGTGTGTGTATTATTCTAGATGTGTTCTAATTTAACAACGGGCCTCACTTTAAAATACATACGAGTATGAAAATACAAAAATTAACAAATATATTAAAATTTTTTGGTATATTGTGCACATATTACAACAATCTTAGAAGAACCCCATTGAAAATCATATAAGGCATATTTTATTTGTGTATTTGAGAAAAATTTCCTATGATATTGTTAGGTGATAATTATTTACAATTATCATTAAAAATAAAAAGGATAATAAAAATATCATATATGTATAAATTATTTATAATGGGTGCTATAAAACACCCGTTAATGAAATAAAAAATAATAATACATTATTGTTCTATGTAACGAAGTGTGAGATAACCATGTACGCTCGCCACCAGCCCATGCACAAACCCTCTAGCCTCTAGGTATCTTCACATGCCCCTCTCTCCTTTTAACCCTTCTCTCTACCTTCAACATTACAGGTAAACGTTCCCAAATTTTAGCATCAAGACATATCTAACGGCACTTTGGAACTACCTATAACCTATAGCATATAGAAACTATAGGGTACACCAAACCTGTAGGACTTGTAAATCTTCTATTATATTTTTATAATATTAAATTTTGAGATGAATTTGAAAACTTTAAACATAAGCATCAATATATATGCAATAGCTCAATAGAAAAAGAACTAAATAAGATTACTAATAACTTTATTATCTAGTGATATAAGCTCTATCCTCTGAAGTGAGAGATACTACATTCGATTTTCTATTGTGTATTGTAATCATCGAAAAAAGATCTACATAAGATATAGTAGGTATTTGTGTATACTTTTTAAGACCAATGAAGGATAATTTTTGACATTTAAATTTCATACTTTATACTTCTATATATCCATCAATATACAAAGACATGGTTAATGACTTACCTTCTATGATAATATTTGTCTTGGTTTCATGTTGTCTATGCATAAAACTTCTTGTTTTTGTAGAACTTAAAATTTAGAAGTATTGTAATATCATTTTTCTTGCATTACTATTCTTTAAAAGTTTTTATAAGGTAGGTGTGGAGTATGCTAAAACATGTATTCTATAATCTATATATCTTAGAGTATAGTATTCGGGGTAATATAGAGTGCAAAAACATTGTACTCATACTCATTGTGGGAGCAAGTTATGAAAAAAATACAAATACAAATTTACCTTGTGATTTTTAATACCTTTCAAGAGCTTACTTGATTGAGTAGAAATTACAAAGGTTGGACAATAATAGAGTTTTCCACCTCACCCCTATTTTTTTTTTTATATATCTTTGTTTTACATTCAATCTTTTAATTTCATATTTTGAATCATCCATCTAGAATTGACAGTATTGAATAGAATCTTAACGTTCAAGGGAATACCTATTCTTTACATAATGTAAAAGTAGGTTGGCTTATGATTTATCTATCTTGTCAACACATATAGAAAATGATCCCACATTGGGATTGCATGTTAAATCATTTTTTGTATGACACATTCCAAAGGGTGTTGCAAAATCATATAAGCCATGTATTAAATGTTAATTTTTCTTTTTTGTTACTATAATGGAAATGAAAGGTTTGAAACTTTATGGTTTCTACTTGGAAGACAGTATTAATAGTTAATACTACTGAGTTATGAGATCACTAGCTATTTAATATTAATGCATTGTTACCAAGTTATAACGCGAATAACATTTAAACTTTGGAGGAAAAAAAAAACAATAATTAAGAACCTAAAATTTAAAATCGACCAATTTAGTAACTTAAAATTTTTTTTTATGTAAGCTAATAGTACTCTTGTAAAATTGACTAATATCGTTATTTTTTGTAGCATTTTTAACTAATATGATGGACTATTAATATATATGAGAAGTTCTTTTAAGTATTAAATTGATCAATTTCAAAATTTAAGTATTTACTTACTTTTTTCTTATAAAAATTCGGATGGGATTTGCGACATTTATCCATACAATGATATAACTTTAATTACTTAAGTCAAATTCAGTTTTAGCGGTGAAAAGGGGGACCGGAACATCAACTTTTTTCTTTTACAATTTTTGAATATTATTTAAAAAAGAAGCGTGTTTTAAACAGTATGATCCATGTGGTATAAAAAAATTACCTGTCAAATGCGATGTGAAGAATATTATTAACGATTAAAAGCAATGATGAGTGTTGTTATGTCAGATGAGTCATGGATTGTTCATTGTTGGACTTCTTGGCAGTGATCTGAAGCTGCTAAAATAAATAAAGTCAAAGCCGTGGAGAGATTTATCAAAGAGCAATATTTTAGAGGACCCACGAAATATGTAAAGATTGGCAAAATCAAGCAAGGAACAGTTGATCACTTTAGACAAATTCCCATGAAATCCTATGAAAACATTTAAAGTGCTGCTACGATTCACATCAGTGTTTCCGTGTCCGCTACAACAAACCCAAGTCCACACTCCACAGTCGCTCTCGTTGCCCGCGTTGAGCTTTCACTGTTTCGCTGTCTATTTTTTAACTTTCATTATCCTAAAAGAAAGAGTTATTAGTTTAAAGAAGAAGTTATTTAATTTAAATTGGTTTTAAAATTCATTAAAATTGTTGTAATCTAGTGGTATAAAAAAGGTATTAATATGCTTATAGGATAGATCAGATTCATTCCTCTTGGAATATAAAAATAGTTGGTGAAAAAACCGTTTTTGACATTTTTTATTTAAAATTTATAATTAACTCTAGAAATATAGAATTGGTTTAAATATGATGCCTAATATTGCGATTTACAAATTTCAAATTAACGATGTGCAACATTCATAGAAAAACCAAAATTGTATTTTATACAAGTGATATTGCATTGATATTTTGGTATATTATATGTAATTGATATTCCTTAAATGATTTTCTGATAGTTCGGTAAACAAGTAATAAACTGACATATAAGTAATAAAAGTGAGAGATTAGTGGAAAGAAATTAATTCAACTACCATACATGTTAAGTCCAATTAGAAGTTAAAACATTGCACCCTATGGGTAAAAGGGGAGTAATGATACATTGCAAATCATAATCGACTAAACTAAAGATTGGCATACAAAACTCACATTAGAATATGATATATCAAAATCCATCCTTTCAAGTGGAGAGTTATTATGAACACTAAAATGAATTCTAAATTCGCATCTTGAGTATCATTATGGAGACCGTCACAAAACTTTTTAGTCATTGGTGATGATTAAATATAGATCATGAGTCTCTGAGGACCAATTCGGCCCATTTTAACAGACTTAGAGCCTAGCAAAACCACTAACTCACTTAGCTTCGAAAGCTAATTGCCAAATACTACAACCAATCAGTCTCAAACCTAGAGTCGTTCGACATGCTTTTCTCATCGTTTGGAGTCAGTAGGACCTATCGTGGATTAGTGGGCTCGCCTTATGTTAACCATCAACTCACTATGATTCCATGACTTACATATCTCCCAAGGATCGCCCACTATAAATGCTTCGCCCCATATTGTAGAGATAATAATATTGTCTGGACTCTAATGCACTATTAATATCCACATTTTCATGATTATGCTTATTAAATTAAGCATTGGAGTAGTCATGCTGGACCAAATATTAGCGTACTACTAACATTGTTTCGTTTTGCAAGCCCTATACACACCCCACACACCGAATCCAATTCAACGGTAATCTTTGTTTCTATCAAGTTTGAGCTAAGAATACTCATCAAGCCAATTAGGGTCTAGATGACATCTATCTCTCACATTATTAACATCAAAGTATTCAATTTACATTCAACAAATATATTATATAAATTTGATCATATGTATTTATATATTAAACATATTATTAGTAGAATGCGTCCAGAAAGTTGTTGTATAAAAGTACAATAATTCTTTTAAAACTAATCGGACAAGTGTACTTTATAAATTTGTTCTCCTTTTTTCCTTTTGTCGAGCATTTCATAGTTCTTTTCAAAAAAAGTCAAATTTTAGACTATACTTAAATAACTTTATAAAGATAAAATAAATAATTGTCTTTCTTAACATTTATCCAAGAATTTAATACAGACCTTAAAATCTGGAAAGCCAAGAGAAGAGCCACATTAATTGCTTCCGTATATTTCACCTGTGTATTCTCTCGGGTCTTCTCAACATTATCGCAAGACAAATGCATAAAATTCAAAAAAACTGAACAATTAAATATATTCGAATTCTCTTGTAAGCAGCCCTTCCATTATGTTGGTTGTTGGCATGTAGTCGTTCAAAAAGTTGCCCGTCACTTGGCCGCTTCCTACTCAAAAATCATTTTACACTTGGACTATTGTTTGTTATCATGAAAAGAACCATTGACACTTGACATATTAAATTCGGTACTAATTATCGAATCAATCAATAAACTATTATTATTATTATTATTTGAGTTAAAATTTTAAAATAGTAAAATTGCGATAGCTTACCGACAATGAAGTTGTGTTTAAGCTATAAAAGTAACTACATTCAAGATCTTTTAACACTAATTCCTAGATGAATGACCTCATATTTTAAGATCTTTAAGGATATAGAGGTTCTCTCAACTTTTTAGGATTTTTTGAGAATAATAAAAAAATAAGTTATTTTGAAATATTTTATTATTATTTAGTAAAAGTAAGTAATGTATTAAAATAAATGAAACTCATAAAAATATAAAATGAAGTGAAAGAACTTATATGAAGGATCTTATAGATAAAGTGGTGGAGTTCTTAAAATGATAATCTGTTTATATGCTGATGTGGTATTTTAAGGATTTTATAAAATACCTCATAGATCTTGATGCTCTAATACTACTCGGTTTCAATCATATAAAGTGTAACACAAAAGATATATTATCATTGGTTTATTATTTTTAACTTGTTATTAACATTTACCTATAGTTTTTTCTTTCTATTCATGAAAATTAAAAGAGAAAAACTGCAAATAATCCTCTCCTAAACATTAATATGGGTGTGAATATCTCTTATGAATTGTAAATATTACAAATAATTCTTCTAAATTTTAATAAATTGGTAAGATAAAGCACAATTTTTTTCAGTCTTTTTCCTTTCCTTTCCTTTCTTTCCTTTGCTTTTTTTTTTTTTTGCCATAGCACACTTATTTTTCTAATTAATAAAAAACATTAAAACCAAAGTGAGGATTGTTAAAGTATATTTTAATAAGTTTGATGAGTGTTTTTGTACCAAAATAAAAAAAGCTTTGGGGGTTGAAGGGTTTTTTTTTTTAATTTTTTATGTTACATTTACATGCAGGTTTATCAAAATCCACTTAATCATTTGTGATATTTGAAAAAGAAAGATTTAATGGTATATCCGAACATAGGTTAAACTTTATAAGAGCCATTTAAATTCGAAAGATATAAATAAATTGCAATGATTTTTTTTTTTTTTTTTTGCTTGTCCTTATATATATTCTTGGTTTGGTACCGCATTATTAATGTAACAATCTCTTTCGGATTTGGTACGTCCGGCCAATGAAGGAGGACGAGTCATTTTCTAGGACGTAGATAGTGTCAATTTCAACGTTTGTTATTATCTAAGTAGCATCTTTTGTTTAACGAAATTTGGTTTCAAAGTTGGAGAAAATATTCCGCGTTGTGATGCCAAAACTCTTCGTTTTGACTTTACTACATTCTTTAGTACTAGAATTGTGACTCGGTAATGCATTTTGAAATACCGAAAATAGGTGAATAAAAAAAAAAAAAAAAGATTCATGCACAAAGGTCTATATTCAAAAAGTGATTTTTAAAATTATACCCTCAAAAGTTAACTTTTTAACATTAAACTTTTGTTCTTTTAAAATTATCATTAATTACAAATATGTCTCTTATCTTCAATTAGTTAATGGTGAATTATATTAACCAGTAAAATATTCCTATATATCATGTTCCGCTTTAAGTGATATAAATTTATTCTAGCAAAGCAAGATCTGGCAATTGAAGAAGTTTTCGATTCTTATCTTATGTTTGACTTCTTTGTTTAACACTAAACATCCTAGGTATGTCTCCATCCATCCATCCATCCATCCATGCATCTATACAAACGAGTATAAATTGGTATTCGCACTAATAATAAATATAAAAATCCTTATACTGGATCGTAGCAATATATAAAAGGGTAATACCAATTTGGTATATAGATTTTTGATAAAAAAAAGTCAACTAGGTACCTGAACTTTAAAAAGTCCAATTTCATATCCAATTAAACTTACGTGTTCCTAAATACTATCCTATTCTTTTATTGTTTCTTAAAGTAATAGACATGTCAAACAATGATTGAGTGAAGTAGGCTTTAGGGGCACGAAAAGTTCCATTAAGATTGAAATTGGACTTTTTAAAATTCAGAAAACTAATTAATTTTTTCAACAAAGTTCAGATACTAAATTGGGCATTTTCCTTGTATAATAGTCATAGGCTATTGCCAAATTAATAAAAGTAAGAAAGAAAGCAATGTTATGCAACTACATTATATAAAACATTTTTACAACTTAAAAAAAAAAAAAGACATAGCTTAATAAGATAGTTATTGAACTAGGTGTAACAATAATAAAAGTTTTTTTTATAAGGCGAGACACATAAAGGCAATTTTAATTTTAACCTTAAAGACATTATTTCGCTTAATAAGAAGCCATTTGCTGCCAAGAGAATCGCTATGAGGTCACACATTATAGGTACATTCTAAAACTCACAACTCTAATTTAATTTTAATACTCAAAACTTAGAAACATAAGTTGTCAACAACAAAATTCAAATTGTGATACTAAATCCAAGTACTTAATCTTAATTTAGATCCAATAGCAAACGTTAAACCCTATATCTATCAATGCCATAACCTATAAAAGAAAAGGTTAGAAATCTTAAATATTTAGAAAAAAGGTGATTAATTTGACATTATTTTAAAGTGAAAATTCATCTTACAAACTAGATGGCATAAAAAACTAGCCTTTTATTTTCATATATATGAAACCCTATATAATTAGGATTTAGAAAATATAATAATAATGAACTTAGGACTCCATAATTACCTTACTCTTCCATTGTTAAAAGTCTTCTGAATACATTTTTTCTAATAAAGTTACTTGTGTGTGTAGTGCTTGTGACAAGAGAATCATGTGTTGTCAAAATCTATATAATGATTCAGAAGCATGGTATGAAGTTTTTAAGTAGAAGCATATTCACAATAACTAAGAATAAAATAAGTTTAAAAGCATCTAAGAAGTAATTATAGAAATCAACTATTATTAGAAGCATAATTTAAGTTACAACCTAAATTAAAGATTTAGCTAGATTCTCAACTTCATCTATCAAAAGCGTAAGCTAATGCATTAGAATGTTTAATGATATGAATGAAGTTAGAAGTTACTCTGAAGTTGATATGGAAAAAAAACCTACAAAAGGCAAAACTAGATATATAAAGAAAGACTAAAGTAATATTGAGGATATGGGATCCAAAAAAAATGAGTTAGACGTATGTAGGTAATATATCTAAATGATATCAATCAATTATAAGGATCTGTTCAGTGAATGATTAAATCTACTAATATAAAATTAAATCTTCATGATCAAGATTAAGGCTATGAACGAGTTAAGCTATAAATGAGTTAAGTTGTTTGTAAGCTACTAAAATTCGTCTCACTTAAAACTCAACTTAGCTTAAACTCTATTAGTAAATGAGACCAACTCAAGCTTTAGAGAAAGCTCATTTGCTAAAATAAGTTGAGTTTGAGCTTTATTTAAACTCGCGAGTCGACTCATTTAAGCTCGAAAGCATCCTTATTAAAATCATGAATAGGCTTATGGATAAGCTCATAAATTTAATATTACATATAAATTAAACAAAAAAATATATGTATACAAGTACCCTAAATTTTATCATTATTCATTCATTTATTTATGTATATATTTATTTTTTAGTATATTTAACTCCTGGATTTAACATAAGCCAGGAAGTTTGGATTGTGTTAGCTTCAATAAGTTTAACTCGATAATTTTTTTAAACATGCAAAGTTAATCCTTCAAAAGATCAATTTGGATCAACTTATTTGTAGCCTTAATCTACATATACGATAAAAGTCAAAGGTATATCGGCCCTACTCAAGAGCCTCTCCTTTCGACCATTAACTTATTCTCAATTTTCTTTTCTTCTTTGGTAAAAGAATAAAAGTATTTAGTAATTAGCTTCAAATTTTATCCCTTTATCCAATGGGTAGTCGAAATGCCTTCCATGTATTTTTTATTCCTTTATACCCAATAATTTGAAATTTAGACGGTCAATTTCAATTGGTATTGTAAAAAAAAAAAAAAAAGAAAGAGTAGATTTTCACTCATTGACAATTAAGTTAAACTACTCCTTAAAACATTTCAAAATTTATCACTAGGTTTGATTGGTTTCAATGTTATTGTATTGATTTTATTTTATAGAAGCTATATTGGTAACTAGGCTTTCAAATTCAATGCCATGGCAGATCTATTGTATTATAGACTAATATATTGTATTACAACATGGCCTAAGAAACCAAGTATAATCAGGAATGTCTATAGAAGATCTAGCTTAATAAGTTCAAGATAGGGATCGTTAAACAAATTCTTTCTCTCAATCTTGCTTAGTTGTTTCATGCACACTAAAAATAGGCTTAAAAGAGGTCCTTCTATATCCATTTAGGTTTCATATGCCCTTAATAAGCCTCAGACTTATTATAGAGAGAAGTAAGCTTCCTTTTTATAAACTTATAATGATTGGGGCTTGGTTTAGCTCAAATATAAACCTATAGTTCATTTTTATATAAGAAGTGGAGGCTTCGATTTGGACATTTGATTGCCACAAATTAATCTAATGGTACTCAATAATGACTTGCCTAGTCTCTCTTAGCTTCATTAAATAGCGAAGGTCAAATGCCAAACTCTATATAGGAGCCTCTACCTTCCTCAAAGTGTTGGCAAGTTTCATATGAACTTCATCACTTTGTTGAAGTAATTTAAAAAAGATCAAACATATATTTTACCAACAATTTCAAGAATATATTAAGACTTTGTTGTTGCATGTGCATTTTGAGAATCCAAGTTTACCTGCTCCTCATCATACACATCTCTCTAATGGCATTCTTTCATATGTTATTAACTTAAGATTTCTCTAGGGCCTTTCGATATGCTTATTGCATATTAACTAGATACAGTATCACTATACCCTTTCTCTATTAATTTACTAAAAGATAAATTATATAAGAAGGTAATATATGGAGGTAAATTCATTTGAGGTCACAATATTTAAGAAAGTGGGTCAATTAAGATCACCATTGACATACATCACAATGTGATGGATCTTCTGACTTTTAATTAAATTTTTCTTTTGTTGACATATATCAAGAGTGACCTTAATTGATTACTTCTCTAAACATTGTTACCTCATATGAACCATTTTAAACGATGTGCCTTAAATGAACTTATCCACAAACATTATGACATTCTAGTGCAATTTACCCATAAATAGAACTCCAAAGAGAGAATGAAGAAGTAAAAAGGGAAGTAGGATCTCACTAACGAATATCCTTGCTTGGCTGAAATCTTTCTAACGAAGACTCATTCAACTGTACCTAAATTGAGGTGGTAAGATACTCAAGGATTTATTACTAATCCGTTAGTAAAATTCAAGCTAGTAACTTACTGCGTTATGAGTTCTCCTTCCAGCTTATTAGAAACTTTTTTAAGACCAATGTTTAGTGTTTCTTTCTTTTGTTTTGTTTTGTTTTTTTTTGTTTCTTCATTTTTTAATGGAAGCTGAATTTTATTATTTATTTATTTTTATTATTATTATTTATTTTTTTGGCATAGGATAAAGCTTGATTGACTATGATGCACGTTTTATCTAACGCAAGCCTAGTCCTTTGACTAAAATCTTTCTTGTAACCCTTGCTGTCTTAGTTTTTAAGCTTCCCCTGGAAAAAGAAAATAAAGCCAAATTTGTATTTAGCAACTCTCATTTTAATATTTCATTTTTTTTTTTTTATCTTTTCTTTCTGATTGTATATATATTTGTCGCATGCGGAACATGTCGCACCTCTCATGGTAGTCCACATAGTTTATTAAAAGGTGAAATGGGATGCCGTCCAGATTGTAGAAGCAAGTAACGACTCTCGAATAAGAAGAGAGACCTCATGGAATTGAAATGGGAGGCATACCTTTTTTTCTTTTCGACAAGAGAGCCATCAAATGAACACATTGGTTTTCTAACGTAATATTATTAATCAAATGATTGTTGATGCTTGACTATGTTACAGGCTTTATGTCAATTTTAGGGGAAATTGGAGAGAACCCCACGCATTGATATTTTGTCTTGAACCTTTTGCTATAAATAACATTTAATAAATCAGTAATATGAATGATGTTCGTCTTTTAAGTTAAAAATAATAATAATAATAATAATAAGGGATCAAAGTTGGTGGAATGTTAAGATACAGTTTGATAAGTTTGAAAGAGAAATTTATGTACCAAAATGAAAATTTACAAGGGCTTTTGTAATTTTGAAAATTCATAAGATATATCTACATCAATACAAGGGTTATATGCATTCTCCTTTTCCAATTATAGGAATTGATTTAAGATACACCCAAAAACTGTTAATCGGGAATAAATGAATGTTAGGTATTAAGTCCAAAAGAAGAGTCCAATCCAAAAGACTAACCTATTAGGTGGGAGAACCCTTTAGGCTTAAATACCAATCTACAATTTCTCTTAGAATCGATGTGGGATCGTAACATTATCCACCCCTTGAGAAGCCGATGTTCTTGGCGGCCTACTCTAGGTGGCCCACTATGGATGGCTTTCACTATAGGTGGCTACACTCTAGCTCTTTTTCTAGTTAGTCCTTTCCTAGGTATCCTTTTTCCAAATCGGCCCTTCCTAGATCACCCCGTCCGCTAGCATCAGTTTCTCAACGAGAGCACTAAATGTTAAGTATTAAGTCCAAAGGGAGAGCTCAACTCAAAAGACTAGCCTATTAGGTGGGAGAACCCTTTAGGCTTAAGTACAATTTTACAATTTCTCGTCGAACCGATGTGGGATCGTAACAATGAACTTTCGATACTATAACTATGAAAATACAACCTTCAATTTTTTGTTAATGTTCCAAAATAATTGTAAAAAGGATCATAGCTAGCGTGATAGTTAAGGTCTCAATGTGTACTTGTACACCTATTATCTATGCGCATATTATTCAAAATTAGGAAAATTAGTATCGTGCATATTATTGGGATCATTTTTGTAAATGATAAATTATATAAGAAGATATCAAACGATTAGTTGTAAGTACGTTTAAGATATTAACATTAAAAATGATTAAAAAGAGGTATCAACATTTCACAAAATGATTCAAATAAGGTATAATGTTTTGCAAAGTTCGTTTAAGATATCAACGATTTCATTAATTTTCAATTAAGTTTCTAACATTTTCATTAATGGTAAATTATTAATATCTTATTTGATTCGCTTTGTAAATCGTTGGTACATACCACTTTTTAACCACTTGAAATATTAATACCTTAAATGAATTTATTTATAAATATATCTTTCGAACTACTTGAAACACTGATAACTTAAATGAAGTTACCCTCAAATGTTAATATATTTTCATATAATTTACTCTTTCTATAAGTTATTCAATAACTCTGATGTATTGTTATTTTTAATTATTTTAAGGATAACATAATAGGTTAGATAGTCCCATCGATGAATTATAGGATAAAATCATACTTTAAATGCTTAAAAAATCCATTCGTATTTGACTTGATAATTAAGACTACATAATCCATTTATCCATTTATTTAAATATGTGCTAGACAGGTTCAAAGTAGGACCATTCTGACGACTTTCACGAGCTAACAAGAAAATGAAAGTTATGCCCTTCCTTTAAGCTCAAAGTTGACTTTCATTGCATATGGTCATGAAATTAGATTATAGCATGTGATATGGAAAATGTGCGCACCGGCCATTAATAAATTCTTAATTTAGTAGTTAACCAATCCTAATAAATTCTTAAATTGTTGGAATTGTCTATCTCTATGATTCATGTAACCGTTTTTTTATCGCATAACAACCTTTCCCAGAGCCAAACCGGCTGAATTAGGGGAAAAAATTGCTAAAAATATTATGTCGTCTATGTATTATAAGGATCTCGATAGTGGATCGCAGAATCAAATTAGAAAAAGAAAAGAAAAATTGAAATCATTTTAATTTTAGTTAAGAGACAAACTTATAGAGAGAAAACTTTTTGAATTCCATTTATCAATGCTGATCATTTTGCTTTTATAAAATATTATTTATGTAATTTTCTAAATCTATAAATTCTAAACTAACTATACTAATTGTAACTGTAAATTAATGTCCTAACCAACTATATTAATACATTATGCTCTAATTAATTTCATAAAATTTCTCAATTTAATCATATGAATCATAACATTATCCTAATTATACCGCATTTCGTAAAAGTAATGCGCTTTTGACTCAGTTACGGGAAACTATTGATCAAGAATATGTTTGATTGTTCAGAGAAGCACATGAGTAATGAATGGAATAAATATGAAGATAGATATAGAATTACAACCGCAAGGAATAGAATAAATATAAAAAAAAATTATTATTTTGTTTGGTTATACTTAAAAATAATACCAATAATAGCGTAAGAGAATATATGAAAGCATCAAAATATACTCTTTGTCTTTTAAGTCCCTAGTCCAACCGCCATCATACATAATCAATCGGTTTGCATGTACAGCCACTAAGTTGGGTGGTTCATGGGTATAGTATCGAAATATGTAAGGAAAAATCAAGTAATGGTTATTCATTTGATTCTAAAAAGGAGTTATTTGAAAATACTAGAAATTTCACAAGAAAAATATTCAATGGGTAATATATACCATGTATATGCATACATGGTATGTAACTACTAATCATACGTTAACACATGAATGAAATGGTAGATAGTTTTCAAAATAATTGTCACTCATATGATTACATGTGAGAAAACCATTAATAATTACACACCATCTATGTATAATACACGTAACTTATAATACCCATCGAATCCTTTCTGAATTCCATGACATTTTGTACCGATACAAAAAGTTTTAGATGGATAGATTGTTACATAGCAAGCAACCAACAAAATAAGAAAGAGCAGAAAAATAAAAATAGCAATATAGCGATTTACTACTGTATCTGGTCTCCAGGTTCTAATGGTCCTATAGAGCTAAATTTTCGTCACTTTGATTACCATGAGCATCTTATTCATTATTTGCTCGATCACCATGCACATTGACCATATATAAGGAAATTAAACTTACAAGACACTTACCATGGCCTTGTCAAAAATTTTTATCGCAAATGGTTCTATCCTGTAGGAAATAATACACATCTTTGTTTTGAACGGTTTGTCCTTTCTATTGAATTATGTTTTTATTTTTTTTTCCAGCTTTCTAATAGTATGAAATTGAATTATTTGATATGCTTAACTTATAAGAATTCACTGCTTTTGCTATTATTAAGCTTAGCCTTGTTGTCATTAGAAGTCTAAACAAAGGCTTTACAACCAACGTAGCACCCCTAAGTGTCTCTAGGAAACTTCCTTCTACCTAAAATGACTTTGGCAAACAATGTATCTTTAATTTGATAGGAAGCGTTCGCTCTTTTAGTAACAATATTGTGCGACAAGGTTTTTAGGCAAAATTTAGACTGGCCAATACCTTTCGCATTGCAATAAGATTTAAAGGGGCCAA
Organism: Combretum micranthum; assembly: GCA_024138025.1. Classification (NCBI taxonomy): domain Eukaryota; kingdom Viridiplantae; phylum Streptophyta; class Magnoliopsida; order Myrtales; family Combretaceae; genus Combretum; species Combretum micranthum. Next base: position 85,540 of record JAMXBD010001308.1, read on the forward strand.
ATATTTCATGTGCTTGAGCATATTTCAATTTCTTTAAGTTTCTGATGCCATCTTAGTATCAATATTCTTCAAGTTTCTCATTTCACAAGATTAAGCTTATTATGGTGGTGACTTCTAATTTTTCTTTTAGTATATGACGTTCCTTATGTTTATCAAATTAACATGAGAAAGACTTAGTGCTTTTGGCTTCCTCTCCCATATGGGCTACATTTTCTTTCAATAAGTATGTATCTTGGTTTGCTAAGCAATATGATGGTAATTGTTGTGACTAATTCCTTGTTTATTACATATAACCAATACTTATTCAATGCTAAATGTCATTGGATATATCTTTAAGCTATATCATCATTTTGTCAAGGGTGTAAAGGGATATTTGCAACACAAATGATGATGCAAAAAGATCGTTCACCTCGAGGTCCTTTATAGACCTTGCTTGGTTAAGTTATTGCCTTACACAATCTATTAGGATATTTCTAACTATCCCCACCGACATGCGGGAATTCTAGCTAGTTAATATTCATGGGTTTTTGAAACCTAATTTGAAAGGCTTTTGTCCTATATAATCTATTAAGACACCTCTGGCTATTCCACTTCTAAAACTTGAGATTTTAAAAAGTGACCTTCAAACCTTAGAATTAATTCATGAGTTGTACTCTACGAAAAATAGCATCTTTTAGTAATGATGTTAAAAGTCTCTAACAACTAGTTTCTTTGAGAACCAATTGTATGTTTTATTCTTTTCCCCCTTGAATCATCTATCAATACATTCCTAGATAGTTGACATCCATTGGTGGGAAATTTGACTTGTAACCTCGAATTCATGATATGAATTTCATGAGCTATATCCTCTTTTTTTTTATGATTGAAAATGTCCATACTTTTGAGTTTATGGGGACTCAAATTGGATGGTTTTTGCCTTAAATCATCTATTAAGACATTTCTAACTATGCCCTAATCGAAACATGGAGTTTTGAAAGGTGACATTGAACCTAAAATCCATGAGTTATATCTTATAAAAACAAGTCCTTTTTGGCAATGATAGAAAAAGTTTATACTTACGGGTTTCTTTTTTAGTACACAAATTCAATTCACTTATTATAACATTCATAACTATTCTTTATTAAGTGTTAAGAAGTTTAGCTTCCGATCCTTTGGAACCATAATATCTTTTATTAATAACTTATCATAGTCATTTATCAACAATGGAAAAAGTCCATTCTCATAAGCGTTTTAGGACCCAAATTGGATGGGATTATTTATCTATATATTTTCCAGAAAACACATATTTATACATTCCCATCTACCATCTATATTCACCATCCAAAAGAGAAAGTTCATGCCATTGACTTAGTGGCTCCAAAATCCATGATCTATAATCTACAGTACTACACTTTTTTGGCAATGATAGAGAAGTTCGTCCTTGTAAGTTTTTTGGCAACCAAGTTAGTTTGGTTTCTTCCTTAAATCAATTCCCCATCAAAATAAAGACTTTTGGTTAGTAACCCTTGAAACCCCACCTTAAGTATAAATGTCAAATCCAATTTTTGCTAAAATTAAATGGTCCATTTCGATGGACTATAGACCATGGATTTTGAGTTTCCGGATTACTCGATTGGAATCGCTCATTTGCTTAAGAGGATATCCACATAAGTGTCATTGGATTTTTGGTGCAAAATTGTGCACTCTAGGCCTCAAAGTGCTGATAAATCCAATTATACCTAAAAATGGTCGATTCAATGAACTATATGGGTCATGGATTTTACGCTTTCAGTTCACCTATTAAAATCCCTATTTTTCTTAAGAGGACATCTGTACAAAGTGTCATTAAATGATTTTGATAACAAAATTGTGTGCTTTAGGTTTAAAATGTTAATCAATCCAATTTTTGCTAAAAATGACCAATTTTTGTGAACTATAAGCCATAAATTTTAATTTTTCGAGGTCACATAATTAAAATTCCTATTTCTCTTTATTGAATATCTGTACAAGTATCATTAAATGATTTTGGTGGCAAATCGCAGGCTCTTGTCCTTAAAAAGTCATCCATTCCACATTTTGCTAATAATTGTTGAATTTCGGTGGATTATAAGTCAACCATTTTGAGCTTCTGGGATTATTTGATCCCTATTTTTTTGGAGGACATCTATAAAAGTGTCATTGAGTGATTTTGTAGAATTTGCACGCTCCGGGCCTTAAAATGTCTATTAACCCTATTTTAGATAAAAATAGTCCATTTCGAGAGACTATAGGCCATGGATTTCGAGCTTTCGAGGCCACTCATTAAAATCCTTAATACAAGGTTCCATTAAGTAATTTTCATGGAAAATTGCACGCATTAAACTGTAAAAAGTCAACCAATCCTTTTTCTTCTTCTTTTATTTTTTATAAAATGTCGATTTCATTAGACAATAAGTCATGGATTTTGAGCTTTCAAGATTACTCGAGTAAAATCCCTATATTTTCCTAACATATATCTGTTCAAGTGCCATTAAGTGATTTATGAGGAAAATTATGTGCTATAGGGCTTAAAAACTCATTATCAATTTCTTTCCCTAAAAATGGTAAATTTTGATGGACTGTGACCATGGATTTTGAGTTTCTAAGTTCACCTGGTTAAAATCCCTATTTCTCTTAAGTGGACATTCACAAAGCACCTTTAAGTGATTTTTGTGGAGATTGTACTCTCTAAGCCCCAAAAAGTCAACAAATCCAATTTTGGCTAAAAATAGCTTATTTGAGTGGATTATAATAGACCATAGATTTCGAACTTTAGGGTTCACCCAATTAAAAATTGTATCTTTGATGAGAGTATGTCTGTACAAGTGGCATTAAGTCATTTTGGTAGAAATTTCATGTTCAAGTCCTCAGTAACTTAAGTAATCCAATTTTTACTAAAAAAAAAGTCAATTTCAATGGATTAGACCATGGATTTTTGAGCTTTTAGGGTAAACGAGTTAAAAAGCCTTTTTTCTTTTTTCTTGTGAAGAAATCTTTATAAGTGCAATTAAATGATTTTGGTGAAAAAATAGGCCTTAAAAAAATTCAATATTTCAATTGTTGCTAAAACTGGATGATTTTTGTGACTATAGGCCATAAATTTTGAGCTTTCAGAATCTCCCGGTTAATAACCCTTTTTTCTTAAGAAGACATCCTTACAAGTGCAACTAAGTGATTTGGTAGAAATTTTGCACTCTAGATTTCGAAAATCAGGTATTCTAGCTTTTGCTAAAAATGGCCTATTTTGTGGACTATTGGCCATAGCTTTTGAGGTTCGATGGTCACCTGGTTAAATTTTTTTTTTTCTTCAAAGAATATCCGTGCAAGGTCCATTAAGTGATTTTAATGGAAATTTAGTCCTTAAGGTTGCAAAAAATGACATAACCCAGATTTTATTAAAGATGATCGATTTTGTTGGATTATAGGTTAAAGATTTTGAGCTTCCGTTGTTACTAGATTAAAAACCCTACTTTCCATGAGAGGACATTCTTATTGGTGAAATTAAGTGAGTTTGGTTAAAATTTTGTGCTCGAGCCTCAAAGATCAGGCAATCATATTTTAGCTAAAAATTGTCGATTTTGGTACATTATAAACCTAGATTTTGAGTTTCCGGGTCACCTTATTAAAGCACTTTGTTTTTCAAAGGATATCGTACAAGTGTTATTAAATGATTTTGGAGGAAATTTTGTGCTCTAGGCCTAGAGAAATCAAGTAATGCAATTTTTGCTAAAATTGACCAATTTCTATGGATTGTAGGCCATGGATTTTGCAGGGTCACTTGATCAGAAACTCTATTATTGATGAGAGGATAACAATAAAAGTGATATTAATTGATTTTCATGGAAATTTCTCACACTAGTTCTCAAAAGATAAGGTAATCCAATTTTTGAGAAAAATGACAAATTTAAGTGGACTATAGACCATGAATTTTTAGCTTCCAAGGCCTCAAAAAATAAAATAATCTAACTTTTTAGCTTTTGGACCATGGATTTTTTTTTCATATAACATTTATAAAATTTCAATTATGTGATGTTCTTTTTTCATAAATTTCACACACTACGCCTAAATAAAAGTCTAGTATTTAAATTATTACGAAAAATGGTTGATTTCAAAACCAGATATTAGAGTGTCACAGGGCTGCCAATAGACTTCGCTTAGCCAGAACACATAGTCGATGGCTGCTCAACTGTTCGAGAGCAATGTAATGGTGGTTGGTTCCGTAAGAAATCCAAGAATTTTTGGGGGCATTAACATGAGCAAAAATGATTGATAAGTCTATTGTTTGAAAGCACTCCAATCCAGTCGCCTTCTCAAAGTGGCTTGTCAACCACGTTTTCCCCCTCAAAACAATGCTCCAAAGTTTTTTATCGAAATTTTATGTGGTGGGTTGGTTGCGAAAACTTGAACTGCGCACATATATATTTTTGCCCATATAATGAAAGTAGAGAAGGTCCATGGAGGAAATGGTTTTGCAGGATTCAGCCAATTGTCTTGAGACACCCTATCGAATCGAAGCTCATCAGGATTGAACTGAATTTCAATCATACCCCTCTCCTAGTCATCGAGGGGCCGAGCGCAGGCTTCGCCGATTGGATCACTCGAAATGTTAACAATAAAAAAGAAGGTGGACTTGAAAATGGATTTTGAGCTTTCGGTATCATCTGGTTAGGAAACTTTTTTTTTTTTTATTAAGAGGACACCAATATAAGAGCAATTCAATGAATTTGGTGGAAATTTTGTGTACTAGATCTCAAAAAAAAAAAATAAAGTAATCTAATTTTGCAAAAATAGATAGATTTCAAGACTGTAGGCCTTAGATTTTGTGTTTCTAGACCCCCCATTTGCACATGTACATATTAGTGGTTTTGGAAGAAATTTTGTATTCTAGACCTAAAAAAAATAAAGTAATCCAATTTTTATGGAAAATGGTCTACTTTGATGAATTATAGGCTATGGATTTTAAGCTTCCAGTTTCACTAGATCAAAAACCCTATTTTCTATGAGAGGACATCCTTACATGTGATATTAAGTGATTTTTGTGATAATTGCACTTTAGGCCTAAAAAACCAAGTAATCCAACTTTTGCTAAAAACACCTGATTTTAGTGGACTATAAATCATAGATTTTGATATTCCGAGGTCACTATGTTAAAAACACTTTTTTTCTTACTCATAATACATTACAAATCTATATACTAATAAATATGGTTAAACATATACGAGTTAATAATGAAACAATGATAGTCACCATAAAAGACTCAAACTTAAATTTTATAAACCATAATATAGTTTTAAGATAATCAAATATTACAGCAATAATCATACTATAAGAAAAACCAAACTAAGATTAATATCAATTCCACACCATAATACTAATTTATATATCTAAACTTTTTCCTTTAAGTTTTTGTTTCGCAACAATGTACCTGATACCAAATCAATTTATAGTAAGTGGCAAGAGAGGAGGTCGCAATATGAGTTAAAAGCTATCAATGGGTGGTTCTAAATGGTTTTTACAAAGATAATGGTCCATTACATATTCCTGGTTTTTGTGGAAGACATATTTGTGACAAACTCCTCAAAACCCATATTCGAGTGGCATTAATCTCTCTAATCCCATAGTGTAGCAGTCAACATCATGTGGATGGCATATATTGTGACAATGCATACACTTTGATAATTAAACTTGATTGTTGATTGCTATTAAAATATATCGTTAGATTCTAACCACTTACTAAGCATGTGGGGTTTGCTCACTACCTTACAATTTGTTTTGTAAGTAATCCCTAGAAATTGTCCAATATGCTTAGAATCATACTTGTAAGTATCGAGAATTCGAATATTACTCACTTTGTAAGTATCTCTTAAGTATTGATTCTTAATATTGAGCCTAGTGATTACCAATTGATTATGGATCATACCTATTGATTGCCATAAACACTTGGCAATCACGACATGACTGTTACTAAATAACTTCTCTGGATGTGACACCTTATAATCCCTATTTCACATTAGAGGACATTTCTACAAGTTCACATATATGATTTTGGTGGAAAATTACATGCTTTAAACCTTAAAAAGTCAAGCAAACTGATTTTTGCGGAAAGTGGTTGATTTTGGTGCACTAAAGGCTATGGGTTTTGAGGTTTCAAGGTCACTTTGTTAAATTCCCTACATTTCCTTGAGAGGGAATTGATACGTATGACATGAATTGATTTTGGAAGAAAATTATTTGCTTAATATAATTTTTTCCAAAAATGGTCGATTTTAGTAGATTATAAGCCATACATTTTGACCTTCTAGGGTCATGTGGTGTGAATCCCTATTTCTTTTGAAATGACATTTATACATGTTCTATTAAGTGATTTTGGTGGGAAATTGCACACTTTAGGTCTCAAAAACTCAACCACTCCAAATTTGGCTAAAAATTTCTTTTTTGGATGGGTTAGACCATGGATTTTGGGCTTTGGGGTAACTTGATTAAAATCTCCATTTCTCTTGAGGGGACATGTGTACAAATGTCATTAAGTAATTTTGGTGAAAAATTGTACACTCTAAACCTCAAAAAGTCAACCAAACCAATTTTTGCTAAAAATAGTCTATTTTAGTAAACTATAGACCATGGATTTTGACCTTTTACAATCACTCGATTAAAATCCCTATTTTTTTAGAGGACATCCATATAAGTTCCTTAAAGTGATTTTTGTTTAAGTTACGTGCTCTAAAAAACACAGTAGAAAATACTCAAACGGGGGGAGGAGGAGGTGAATTGAGTATTTGACCTAAAATGCTCCAACAATAAATTTGTGTGCAAAAGATCAATTTAAAATTTTATTAACAACAGATATGGCTATAATAGAGAACTAAAAAGAGTATTAAAGAGATAGACAAAGAAGATTTGACCCCAAATTAACTTGGAGTTCAACCCACTTCCTACTCTCCACGATCACCTAAATTGCCTTCAATAAGAGGACTTCATACACTTTTATTAATCTCAATCATACAAGCTTAAATAGAGTAGTACACTGGTTTAAAATACTTAGAAAATAAATTATTTCCTTTTCTCTTAAGATTCTCTCTTTTAGATAACAAATACAACAACAAAGCATTAATTTGATTTTCTCTCCCTTTGCAAATTTGTGAATAAGACTACAAAAACAACAAGAGAGTTTTTCTGATTTGTTTGTTCGCGAATAAAAGATCTTAATCACTTATGTTCTACTTATTTTGAATCTCCAAAGGAAAAAGTATTTATATATTTCAAAATTTTAAATGTCTATTAGATATAATGTTTAAAATCCTCAAGTATTAAATACATGTAATGGCTTTTTCATGCCACATCAGCTCGTATTTTAAAACTATCGTGCCTTAGACTTGTTGCTTCTTATGTCGATCCTTAATCAAGTCTATGCTTATTTGGACTCTTCGAGCCTTAGATTGAACTTGTCATGCCTTAAGCTTGTTGTGCCTTAAACTCATCCTTTGATCAAGGTTATGCTTGTTGAGCCTGAGATTTGAGCCTAATGAATAGACCAGTTGAGCCCTCAATGAAAGCCGCGACCAAAGCTGTGCTCAAGTATTTGTACCTACTAATTCCTACATAATCTCCAGAGAACAACATATACACAAAAACACATATGTATTCTAGCATGTTATTCATCCAAGTTGTTTGACTAATTAAGTGTAATTTAACACAATTTAGTAGTTAATTGTATAACTAGTTATCTCATCAAAATTCAAATTGAACATACAAGTTCAACAATCTCCTCCTTTTTAATGAGAACAATCATGCACAATTAGCTCCTCCTCAGTTAATTATACTTCCCCTCAAATAAGCAGTTGGGTTTCAAAAGAATTTTCTCAAACTTGATTAAAAAAATTGATGTTTAATTCTAGGAAAATACAAGTTATACTTAATGGTCAAACAAACATAATATACACTATGCATGCATTTTAATTGTACATTCAACATTTTTCTCCCCCTTTAGACTTATAAAAAATATACTATTTTTGTATGTTAATTGTACATTTAAACACTTTTCTCTCCCTCCCCTTTGGACTCATCAAAATTTACTATTTATGCATGTTAATCGTGCATTCAAACATTTTTCTCCCTCTTTGGACTCAAAAAGGAAAAAAAAAAGATAAAGACAGAATATTTCAAATAAGGAGAGATGCATGAACAACGTATAAGTTCTAAAATATGTTTTAGATATGATTGAAAAATCCACAAATTACAAATTTGTGCAAGTTACTGTCAGAAATTGCAAAATAAGTGTCTCAAAAGTGCGTAAATTTGTCTAAAATAATTTTCAACCAGTTTCAAATGTTTAAATAAGTCTAGAAAGCATCACTGTGCATGTTCAAATTTCGTTTATGCATCAAAATCGTGAATAACCATTTCCATGCATTGAAAAATAAGTTTTAGCACAAATTTAAGATGCATAAAAATAACAAAACACAAAATTTTTGCAGTCAGGACATTTCACAAGCATCATAAAATATATTTTAACATCTAATAGCTTCTTTTATCCCAAGATTAAGTTCTAGATCAATCTTGCCACTAAGATATTTAGCACCCATCTTACTTTATCATGCCCAATTCTTTACATAAAGTGCAAAAGCGATCCTTACTTAAAAATTTTGTAAAAATATCAGTAATTTGATTATTTGTATCAACAAATTCTAAGTTAATATCTCCATTTAGAACATGATCTCTTATGAAATGATGTCTGATTTTGATATGCTTGGTCCTTGAGTGTTGGATCGGCTTTTTTGTTAAATTTATAGCACTTGTGTTATCGCAGTGAATTGAAACATTTTCATATTTTAATTCATAATCTTGTAAAGTTTGTTTCATCCATAAAACTTGTGCACAATAGCTATTGACAACTATATACTCAGCTTTAGCTGTTGAGAGTTCAACTGAATTTTGTTTCTTTAAGTGCTATAATATTAAGGAGTTTCCAAGAAAGTGGCATGTGCTGTTTGTACTTTTCTAATCAACTTGCACCCAACAAAGTCAGCATTGAAGTATCCAACTAGATTGAAAGAGGTAAAATTTGGATACCACAAACTAATTTCAGTAGTGCATACAAGATATTTGAGTATACATTTTACTGCATTCAAGTTTGATTCCTTTAGGCAAGATTAAAATCGTGCACATACACACATTGAGAACATGATATCAGTCTTGAAGCTGTTAGATTTAATAGACTATCTATCATGCATCTATACAAGTTTTCACAAACATTTTTTCCATTTTCATCTTTGTCAAGTTTTACACTTGTGCTCATAGATACAAGTCTGGTTTTACAATTATCCATTTTCTATCTTTTCAGGAGTTCTTTGGTATATTTAGATTGATTTATGAAGGTTTCATTTTCAGATTGCTTCACTCAAAGACCTAGAAAATAATTGAGTTTTCCCATCATACTCATTTCAAATTTGTTCTTCATGGACAACAAATTCATCTATAAGACTCATGTTAGTAGCTCCAAATACAATGTTATCCACATAGATTTGCACAATCAATGTGTTTGACTTGTGATTTTTGATATAAAGAGCTGGATTGATTTTTCCTCTAGAAAATCCTTCGTTTGAAAGGAACCTAGTGAGTCTTTTATACAAAGCTGTAGGAACTTACTTGAGACCATAAAGAGCTTTGTTTAGTTTGAAAACATGATCAGGGAATTCATTATTTTCAAAATCCAATAGTTACTATACATAAACTTCTTCTTTTATAAAATCATTTAAGAAAGCACTTTTGATATCAATTTGAAAAAGAGTAATTTTTTTAATGCAGTAAATGCCAAAGTATTTTATTGGTTTCTAATCTAGCAACCGGGGCAAAGGTCGCATCAAAATCTATGCCTTTTTCTTAATTATATTCTTTAGCCACTAGCTAAGCTTTGTTTCTTGTTACTATTCTAACTACATCTAGTTTGTTTCTATAAACCCACTTAGTGCCAATAATTGGTCTACTATGAAGTCTAGAACCCAAGGTCTAAACTTCATTTCTTACAAGTTAATTTAATTTTTCTTGCATAGCTTGTATCCAAATTCATCGTTTAAAGCTTCTTTTGTATTTTTAGGCTCGGTTTGACATAGGAAGATTAGATTACTTATATTTCTTTAGGAAGATCTAGTCTATACCGTATTAGAAGGTTCACCTATTATTAGATCCTTAAGGTGTGATCTTGCATATTTCTATTGTTTAGGAAGACCATTGTTAACAGATTCATCCACAACATCCTTTTTAAGTTCATTTCCTCCATCTGCTTCTTTATTATTATTTTCAAGAGAAAACTTATTCAAATTAGCACAAATATTATCCACATTATCACTTGAACATATATAAGGTAAAGAATCATAAAAAAACATGAATAGATTCATCTATAACTTAGATTCTTTTATTAAACACTCTATATGCTTTACTAGATAAAGAGTAATATAGAAAAATGCCTTCATCACTTTTAGCATCAAACTTAGCTAGTTATTCTTTTCCATTGTTCAAGATGTAACATCTAGTGCCAAATGGATGAAAATAAAAGAAGTTAGGTCTTCTTCCTTTCCAATGCTTATAGGGGGCTTTCTTAGGAATTGGTTATGAAAACTCTATTTGATATATAACATGCAGTGTTAATAGCTTCAACCCAAAAATATTTAGGTAAATTGTTTTCACACAACATGGTTCTGGCCATTTCAATTAAAGTTCTATTTTTCCTTTCAAGTTTCACCTACACCATTTTGTTGTGGAGTTTTAGGTGCTGAAAAAGTGTTTTCAATTCCATTTTTACTACAAAAATCATCCATTTCATGATTTTCAAATTCTCTCTCATGATTACTTCGGATAGTCACAATATTAAGACCTTTTTTCATTTTGAACTTTCTTACAAAATCTAAAAAAGATATTGTTTATTTCGTCTTTAGATGCAAGAAAGAAATTCCATGCACATCTAAAGAAGTCATCGACAATGACCAAGGTGTATTTCTTGTCTCCCAAATTTAAAGTTTGAGTAGAAACAAATAAATCCATATGCAATAGTTTTAATGGCCTAGAAGTGGAAATAACATCCTTAGACTTAAAATAAGTCTTAGTTTGCTTTCCTAATGACATGTATGATAGACCTTGTTTTTTTGAAAGTTTATTTTTGGTAAACCTTTGACAAGATTCTTTTTAACAAGTTTTGAAATTGCAGCATATCTCAATTTTTTGTGTCATAGCCAACTATTATCACTTTGAGAGTAAAGACAAGTTTCATTTGATGATTTGAAATCATCCAGATTGATTTTGTAAATATTTCTTTGTCTATACCCTTCAAAATAAGCTTGTTTATTGTTAATTATTTCAATAGAAAATTTATTGGCAAGAACTGTTACTCTAAAACCATTATCACACAATTGGCTAGCACTAAGCAAGTTATGTTTTAAATCATCGACCAAAAGTACATTCTTAATAATTAAATATTTGTTTACTAGAATGTTATCTTCACCAAGAAGAGTTGACTTTTGATTGTCTTCGAATGTGACATTCCCTTGATCTTTCAATTCTAAAGTTGTGAACTTGGATGCATCTCCAGTCATGTGTCTAGAGCAACCGCCGTCTAAGTACCATTTGTTGTTTCCACTTGAAGATTCCTATAAAATGGGAGATTATTTCTTTGGTACCTATTTGATTTTAGATCCTTTTTGATTAGGTATAACAAGGATTTCCTTTTTAGGAACCCAAATTAGCTTGCTTTTCCTATTCAAATGCATGGTTCTCCTTATTGCACAATAGTACACAATATGACCAATTTTGCCACAACAGTTGCATGTCCCATGAGTGGCTTTCACAAATCAAGTTTTATGGTACTTGCAACTACTTTCTTTGTTATAGTCAATTTCATATCTATTTGAATCATATCTTTGGTTTCCAAGAAGTGTGTTCAAGTTCTTTTTCCCATTGGTGAACTTAGTTGTAGTTGTCTTTGAATCATCTAAGCTAGCTTTTAATATGATATTTTCATTTCTTAATTCTTATGTGCATGTGTTTGTATGTTGTTATCTGTAGATTTTTCAGCAATAAATTTATATGTGTAGAGCCTTGGTCGTGGCGTAAACTCGAGGGGCAAATTAAGGACTTGACAAGTTTGATTTACGGCATGAAAAGTGTAAAACCAAGGCGCGACGAGTGGAACAAACAAGTTAAACGAGATTGGTTATAGGTCACATCGAGGTTTGACGTGTTAAATGATTAGGGCACAACAAGCTCAAAACCAACACTTGACAAGCTCAAGTATTAAGCTTGATGAGATAAAGATAACAGACTTGGTTGATGGCTAAATTGAAGCACGACAAGTTAAGTGCAACATGCTCCAAGACACAACAAGTTTGATTCTAAGGCTCAATGAACAAACTTGGTCGAAAGGAAAATTTGGGGCGTGACAAGGTTTATGGTGCAACAGTTTAAAAACTAGCCATTGCAAACTTTTAAATTTGACCATTGGAGGTTCTTTTAGGATGAACGACTTTGTTTTTAAATATGATATATATAGAATGTTTTTGGGTGATTTTTAAGTAGAGAGTAGAACTTAACTTGCAGATATTTTGTAAAAACACTCTCATTTTGTGTTTGCATTTGTTAAGTGAATAGTATCATTCATGAGATTAGTGAACTAATATTATTAGGCACTATTCACATGTTTTATTTGCGTATTTTAAGGAATTCCTCTTGTGTTTGAGGCAATAGGTAAAGTTCTCATGTGTTGAGGCATTTGTGTGAAGTCTTACATGTGTGTAGTAATTTGTAAAGTCTTCATGTTGAGTCACTGAGTGAAGTCCTTTATCGAGGCAATGTGAAGTCCTCTATTAAGGGGGAATTGTTTGTGATGAATGAAATGTGTACAGTCCTCATTGAATGAGGCAATTTGTGGACCATGGAGACTAAGGGGTGGGTTGAACTCCATGTTAAATCTGTGTAATATTTTCCTTTCCTTATTTCTTTATTATTATTGTTTTAATTGTGCATAAAAGGATTGAAGAGATAATAGCTGGTTAAATGTGCTTAAAATCAGTTTTAAAAACCCCAAAGCTTCTGCTTCTGCTTCCGCAATATGCATGCATGTATAATCAAGCCTGGTTGATTTTTTTTTAAATTTTTTTCAAAATTTGGTATCAAAGTAGGTTTGTAAAGTTAATGGTTAACTGCATCTTAGAAAAAAGTTTCTATGGTTTTTGAAAATACTAGGCTTGCATGTTTTTGTGTCCTTAAAAATGAGGTGTTTATTAAATGTAATTTAAGTGTTTTAGTTAAGCATTATATCTTTACAAATTAGCTTTTAGCTGAAATGCTTAACTGAGGGAGTTAAGTTGCATTTAATAAGTTGTTCATTACATGTAGCTTGGGAATCTTTAATTGAGCATTGCATTTTTCACAAGCGAGCTTTTACTCGAATGCTTAATGCTAAGTTGAGGAGGAGTGTTAAGTTGAGGGGAGCATTGGAGCAATGTTATACAATAATTGCTCTCATTAAAAAAGGAGAGATTGATGAATTAAGGGTGATTACAATCTTATTTTGATAAGAAAATATATTGTACATATGTTCTATAACTTAGTTAAGCTACATTCAATAAGCAAAGCTTATTTTTTATATGTTTAAGCTTTATTGTGCATATATGTACTTGTGTTTGTATGTTGTTCTCTACAGATTTTGCAAGTTCAAATTTATTTGTGCACAGCTTTTGTTGTGGCCTAAACTTGAGGGGTAAATTGAGGACTCGACGAGTTTGATTCAAGGCATGACAAGTAAAACCAAGGCGTGATGAATGAAACAAAACAAGTTGAACAAGCTTGGTCACAAGTTACATCAAGGGCTCGACGTGTTAATTGGTTAAGCCACGACAAGCTCAAAACCAACAATCGATAAGCTTAAGTCTTAGGCTCAACAAGATAAAAATAACAGACTTGGTTGAGGATTGAGGGACGATAAGTTAAGGTGTGACATGCTCTAGGGCACAATAAGTTTGAATCTATGGCCTAATAAGAACATATTTGGTCGAGAGGCAAATTTGAGGTGTAATGAGTTTGAGGTTCGATAAGGTTTAGGACACGGCAGTTTAAAAATTAGTCGTTGCAGACTTTTAAATTTGACCGTTGGAGGTTTTTTTACATTAAACGACTATTTTTTTAAACCTTATATATATATATATATAGAGAGAGAGAGAGAGAGAGAGAGAGAGAGAGAATGTTTTGGGTGATTTTTAAGCAGAGTGTAGAGCTTAACTTGTAGATATTATGTAAAAATACTCTCTCATTTTGTGTTTACATTTGTTAAGTGAATAGTATCATTCATGAGATTAGTGAGTTAATATTTTGAGGCACCATTCACATGTTTTATTTGAGTGTTTTAGTAAAGTGCTCCTATGTTTGAGGTAATAGGTGAAGTCATCATGTGTTGAGACACTTGTGTGAAATCCTACGTATGTATAGGCAGAAGTCCTCATGTCGAGGCGTTGAGTGAAGTTCTTTGTTGAGGCAATGTAAAGTCCTCTATTGTCAGGTAATTGTTTGTGATGAATGAAATGTGTGAAGTCCTCATTAAATGAGGCAATTTGTAGACCATGGAGCCTAGGGAGTGGTCAAACTCTACGTTAAATTTGTTGTAATCTTCTCTTCCCTTATCTCTTTATTATTATTGTTTTAATTGTGCATAAAAGGATTGAAGAGATAATGGTTGGTTAAATATGCTTAAAATCGGTTTTAAAAGCTTGCCTCGTAGCTTTCACTTTCGCAATATGCATAAGTGTGTAATCAAGCTTAGTCTATTTTTCTTCAATAGATGGAGAACTTACTTCATCATCCGATGCCATGAAGCACATGTTTTCATCTGAGTCACTTGAGTCGTCATCACTCCAAGTGGCAATGAGAGCTTCTTTTTTTGATCCCTTCCTACTTTCTTGAGCATTGGATAGTGTTGTTGAATGTCTCTTGACTTATGACATTCGTAGCAAGTTATCACATCCTTCTTTTTTTTTTTTTTTTTTTTTTTTGTATCTTGAGGAACCATTGCCATCAACCTTTCTTTTTATCTTGTTTTTGAACCTCATGAACTTCTTGAGTTTTTTGGATATCAAGGCAAGCTCCTCATCATCATCATCTTCATCAAAATCATGACTTGTATCTTTTGAAGCAATGATTTTTCTTTTTCCATTCCTCTCCTTGCTTCTTAATTAGCTTATGTGTCTTGAGAGCTCTAAGGAGTTTCTCTTTGCTCATAGTACTTAAATCTCGTGTTTCTTCAATAGTAGTTCTCTTTGCTTCCTAACCCTTGGGTAAGGACCTAAGTAGTTCGGAATTTATTTCCATATTAGTGAAATTCTTTCCAAGCACACTCAAAGGATTTATGATGTTGATGAATCTATTATGCATCTCATCTATAGATTCATTTGTAAGCATTTTGAAACTTTCAAACTGTCTACATCATAGACTTATTTTTGTATCTTACTATTGAATTCCTTTGTAAGTCTTTTTTAATTCATCCCATATATCTTTAGCAGACTTACATGTACATATTATATTAAAGCCATTTTCATTTAACCCACAATAACTTATGTTCATAGCTATTTCATTTATATCTAATCTTTTCAATCTTCTTCATTGTAATATTTTTCTTCTTTTCCTTCAATAATCAAAAGCCCATTTTCTATTGCATTCCATATTAATCTATTTTGAGGTTTTAGAAATATTTTCATTCTATACTTCCAATATGGGTAGTTTCCCTTACTTAGAAGAGGTGGTCTACTAATAGCTTATCCCTCATGAAATCTTAGTGCATTAGATGCCATAATCTTTACTCTAAATGTGACTAAGCACAGAAAATTAGAGACGAGGCTTTGATACCAAATGAAAAAAATACTCAAGAGGAGGAGGAGTGGGGTGAATTGAGTATTTGACCTAAAATACTCAAATAATAGATTTTTGTGCAAAAGATCAACTTAAACTTTTATTAACAGTAGATATGGGAATAATAGAGAACTGAAAAGAATATTAACGAGATAGAGAAAGAAGATTTAAATACAGATTTAATGTGGAGGTCAGCCTACTTGCTACTCTCCACAATCACCCAAATCGCCTCTAATAAGAGGACTTCAGACACTTTTATTAATGGACATCTGTACAAGTGTCATTAAGAGATTTTCATCGAAAACTGCACTATAGCCCTTAAATACTCAACCAATCCAATTTTTATTAAATATGGTTGAATTTGGTGGATTATAAGTCATTGATTTTGAGCTTCTATGATCACTTGGTTAAAAATCCCTAATATTCTGGAGAGGACCTCTGTACAAAAGCCTTCAAGTGATTTTGGTTGAAAATTGTGTGCTTTAGTACTCAAAAAGTCAACCACTTCAATTTTCACTAAAAATGGCCATTTTTTGTGGATAATCCACCAAAATTGATCATTTTTTGGCAAATTTTGAAAAAGAACTACTTGTGAGACTATGTGGACCTCGCATGATTAATTTCTCCTTATAATTAGATGGTAAACATATATGACTCCCCTCCACTTAAAAAGAAGAATTTCATTATGTGAACAAGGTAGTCTAGAATCCCTTAAACTTCTTAAAACTTTCAATTTTCGGTAAAATTTGGAAAGTCAAGTCTAATGCACTTTTCGAGGCCCATAACATGAAATTTTGTTCCAAAATCACTTTATAGCACTTATATAAATATCCTCCTAAGAGAAAATAAGATTTTAACTAGGCAACTTAGAAGCATAAAACCATGGCCTATGGACCATCAAAATGAGCTTTTTTGAGCAAATTTTAGAAAATCACAACCATGAGATTTTGTGGACTTTAAATAACTAATTTTTTCAAAGAATTAGATGAGTACACATATACGAATATTCTCCATTTAAAAAAAAAAAAAGGATTTTCGTGGGTGATCAATGTAGTCCAAAATCCATTTTCTTTTATGTCTCAAAAGTTTCGATATTTTATAAAAATTGAAAAGTTAATACTAGCAAACTTTTTGACATCTAGAACGTGCAAGTTTGCTTCAAAATCTCTTTATGGCATTTATGTAGATGTAATCTTAAGTAAATAGGTATTTACACCAAGTGACCTCGGAAGTTAAAAATCCATGGTCTATAGTACACTAAAATTGATATTTTTTTAGAAAATTTTTGTAAATCACCACTTATGAGTTTTTGTGGACCTTGAAGGAATAATTTTTCCCTAAAATTAGATGACAACATATATGACTCTTCACCATTGAAAAAAAGGGTTTTCATAGCATATAAAAGGCCTATAATCCATTTTCTATGATTTCTCAATGCTTTCAATTTTTGGTAAAAATCAAAAAGTCATGGCAGGTTAGCTTTTCGAGACCTAATATGTGCAATTTTTCTTCAAAATCACTTTATGGAGCTAATACAAATGTCATCTCAAGGAGAGAGAGAGGAGAGAGAATTTCACCAAGTGACCTAGAAGCCTAAAATTTATGACCTAGTCTACCGAAATCAGTCATTTTTACAAAATTTTGGAAAGTCACCACTTGTAAAATTTTGTAGACCTTGAATGCAATATGACTCTTCTCCATTGAAAATAAATGATTTTTGTAGGGTAAAAAAGACTGTTGGGATTCCATTTTCTTTTACTTCTGAAAAATTTTGAATTTTGTTAACAATTGAGATGTCAAAGCTGGTGGACTTCTCAAGGCCCTAAACATGTAATTGTTCACCGAAATTACTTTAAGACACTCATATAGACTTCCTCTAAAGGAAAAAGATATTTTCCATCTAATGACCTAAAAGCTAAAAACTCATGGCCTAGGGTCCATTGAAATCAACAATTTTTAGCAAATTTTTTAAAATCACCATTCTTAAGGTTTTGTGGACCTTGAAGGCATAAAAAGGAAGTACAATAGGTATGATTTCAAATAACGGATATATAGGCACCTGCATGGTAACTTTAAAAAATATAACAAATTTATTTTTCCAATCTTTTGCATTATTAACATACTATTTGCAAATTTGCCAATACTCTTTGTATTATTGTGATTTTTTAGTATTTTTATTTGACTTTTCTTTTTAATCTTTAGGGAATTTTTGTGCATTTTAGGAGATGTTTAGTATTTTGTTATTTTCTTGATTTTAAGTATATTATGTAATTAATAAAAAATTGATATTATAAATATGGTCACTAATTAAAAGCCGTAAGTACTAACCATAGTGTAATTTGATAGCCTAATTCCAAGATTCTTTTCTGTAATTTTTTTAGATTTGGATCACTAGAATTAGGGCTTGCTTATTGAGTTGGCTATAATTACTCCATTTTTTTTCAAACCTCTATTAGTGGTAGCTTCAAGTCAATATTTAAATAGTTTTTCAAAATAATTTTACAAACCTTTTCTTAATTATATTAAACTCTATATTAACTTATTCTTGACCTAATATGGCCCTATCTAAGAAAAATGAAAATTTTAGGAGTTAATATTAGCAGAATAGATGTCCATATCTTTCGATCGTTGTGTTCATCATGACAAAAACTCTTACATAATGGAATCAAATGGACAAAAGGCCATAACTCACTATCAAGCTAAACCAGCTTGGACCTACGAGTTCACTAGTCCGATAAGGCCTAGTTTGGAACCGGTCTAGTGAAAGGCAGAATGGGCAAGTTCTGAGCCTATAGCCGATTCATGGTCCAATTCTTGGCCCGTTGAATTGGCTCGTATCCTTTTCTAAATTAAAAAAAAAAAAAAAACACTTCCCATGAAGAAATGAAAAATTGTAAAAAAAATATATAAATTTAAGAATTTTTCAATATATGCATTTATTTATACACAAGCTTACCTAGTTTTAGTTATGAGATTAGCTATATGGGATTACAAAACACTTAACACACATACAACTCCCACAAAGACAATAAGAAGTCCCATATTGTTAAAAAAAAAAAAAAGAAATCACTCTGATTAAAAGTTTATAAAAATCTAACCAGAAAAATTTTTAATCATATGTATTACTTGTATTATCAATAACAAGTTTAACAACAATACATTTAAATATGTTAATAGTAATAAAATTTCACTATTCAAATGAAAAATAATTTAAACATTCTTTTTATTTATCTTTTTTTTCCACTTTTCTTTTTTCTTTGCTTTTTTCCTATCTTATTTTGTTTTTCTTTTGTTTTTTAATATTGGACAACTCGACCAACCTAGTGGGTCACATGGGTAGGAGGCTTAACATAGCAACCCGCTGAGTCAATTGATGGGTTAGGACCCATAGGGATGGGTTAGGCCGATAGGTCATGCCTACTAGTGACAGATTAGGCCGGATCATGAGTTAAATCATCCTATGTTTAGCTTTACCCAAAGTCATTTTGTAATGGTCAATAAAAACCAAAAATAAAAGAAAGGGGAATTTCCAAAATTACGTCTAGAACTTTTATGACGGTGCGAATTCACCCTCTCATTTTTCAAAGTGAGCTTTCTGACTCCTTAAACTTTTAAAAATTAGTACACTTAAGAAAAGTTAACTTTTTTTTCATGAATTTAGGGGGTAAATTTGCATATGGATGAAATTTAAGGGGATATTTTGCAACACCTACCATTTTTTTTTAATAAAAAATGTTAAGTATCATTAACGGTGCTAAATTTTTAAAAGTCCAAATGGTCAAAAAAGAAAATTTAGGGAGTGAATCCGCACATAGGTAAAAGTTAAAAGTATCATTTACAATTTTCCCCTAAAAGAAAACTACATCCATTGTGTTTGAGAAAAGAAAAACTTAAAATTAAATAAAATCATCTTCAAGGATATTTTACTAACTAAAGGAAAGGGGGAACTTTCGTAAAATAAAACTTCACCTAGAAATAGTTGCTTAGAATCTACTCATATTCTCACTGGTACATCCCGTCTAATTTGTTAAGCACAAATGATTCTTTTCCAAATACAATTGTGGGGTATGGGGTGTAA
Source organism: Combretum micranthum (assembly GCA_024138025.1). Taxonomy (NCBI): domain Eukaryota; kingdom Viridiplantae; phylum Streptophyta; class Magnoliopsida; order Myrtales; family Combretaceae; genus Combretum; species Combretum micranthum. The sequence continues at coordinate 105,500 of JAMXBD010001308.1, forward strand.
GGCCTTAGATTTTTCGGTAGATATAAGTAAATCCTAAGAATCGGAAGTCAACCTAGTTTTATGTTAGGTCTAGTGTATTTAGATCCAATAAACCCGCACGCGAAACCTAAAAATAATAAAAATGAGATAATTTCGAATTATAGTTTGGAATTATATAAGAAAGCTTAAAAAGATCATATTCGCCAAAATTTAGTTCGTTTCGGACCTGAACGGAATCAATTTCTAAAATTAGGGTTCTGATAACTAAAATAGTGAAAATACTCCGATAATACCATTAGACTCGTAATAATATAAGGATTTCAAAATTATTAGTTTTAGAATTTTTTGGTAACTAAAAATATCAAATATAGGCCGTTTAAGCGTGTTTTTTTTACTACCGGCATTTTAATTGCCTAGTCTACTATTCATTTAGTATTCACTACTATTCATTACAATTTCACCATCTCTACTTTTTCTTATGACATATTCTTACACTCTACTATACATATTCCTTATAATTTACATTTCCCATAAAACTTTATTCACATCATACATTACATATTATTACTTTTTATTACAAAACCGGAGCCACTCTACCCCACACATATCTAATTTATTTTCTTTTTTATTTTATTTAATTACATCTAATTTTCACTCTAAACTCTATAAATACCCCTTCTTTCCTTCATACTTTATACATAATTCTCAAACCATAGTAAAACTCTCGTAAATTTTCCTCTCAAATCTTCTCTTCTTCTTTTGTAAACCGTGAGTCTCCCCTTCCATTTCCAAACAATTTTCCACAAATTTTTCTTTCATTCATCCATCACTAACCACCTTCCATTACCATAAACCTTAGGTAAAAATTCTAAACTTTCTTCATGACATGCAACTTTTATATGACCTTGGTGTATATTTTCTAAACCTATGGTGTTATGAAAGTAACACTATATTCATATTTTGTTGTTGTTCTTATTGTTGTTCATGCACAAAAGTTTCTTTACATTGTTATGTTATTATTGTTATTATTACTTTAATCTAACTCCATATATGTATTACGTATATGTATATCTATATTTCTTAGAGCTTAAATGCTGACTAATCTAACTTTTTATTTATGCTCTTGCAATTTATTTATTTTATATAATTTTATTAAGACTAGTTTTTCTAGTCTTAGAATTATTCTTATCAAGTCAAAACAATTTTCTTTTGTTTTTTTTCCTCTTCTCTTCTTTTATGGGACTTGTCCATAGTCTAAGTCCGGGAAACCTTGATACTATTCTAAGACTCCCATGATTTTATTGTTTTATTTTCTTGCTTTTCTTTTCAGAACTAGTCTATTTCTAGTCCGGAAGCCTTAATGAAAGCTAAGACTTCTAATACTTGACCATATTTATATGTTCTTTTGCTTATTTAATTTTCGATATCTCTATTTTCCATAAAAATTATTATTTTTCTATTTAATATAGACATATGCTCATGATCATGTGTAAGCACTATGTTGTTGTCTAAATAAAAGGAGTTCTTTTCCTTTATTAAAAATTTAAAACTAAAATATTTACAAAAATAATCTTTCGCACTTAAAGTTTTCAATTAAAATGTAAGAGTATAATTCAACAATATCCTTTTCACAAATTTAATAAGTTCATCATAGACTTTTAAGTGTTAATATTATGAAAGGTTTTCCAAATATAGTTATAAAGTTCTTTTACTCTTTTTTAAATAAAATAAATTTATTATTAAACCTTAATGTTGATAATTCTTTGCTATACAAGTTATTGAAAAGAACTTATACCAACACTCTAACAAACACTAAAAACTAGACAAATTTTAAGTCAAGTAAAATCAACTCACTAGTTAAAAAGACACTTAAAAAAGTAATATTGTTAAACAACCTAGAGTAACAAGTTTAAAAAATATAAAAGCTTATTTTTATAAAGTCTATGAAGTAGAAAACTGATAGTTATGATATAAGAAGTACTCATAGAAAATAAACTAAAAATCATATGTTTTCATTTCAACAAATTACAAAGGAAACTTGTAGGTTTTAATCTTTAAATTCCTAAAGGAAATTGTTTTATGAAAAATCATAGTTTGGGCAACAACACTTAGATCATGCATGTAATTTGAGTTTATATATGTATAAAAAAAAATTCAGCTATATAAATATCTATGTATTTGCTATGGGATTTTGGTTAATGAAAAGCTTAGAAAAATATATTTTTAGGGCTGAGAATTTTTGTAATAATTTTGTGTCATGTCATACTGTTTTGAAACTCAAATGGCTTTTTTATAACAAAAATAATCTTAGAAATAGATAAATCTTTTCGAGTGGATAGAAAACGATATATAATATGTAAAATTTCGAGTTAAAATGAGCAAGTTATGGTCATGGTCATTTTAAGTTGGAATTCCTTGTCATCCAAATTTTGACGAAAATGACAAAATAGAATTTGATAGTTTAAGTAGATCTCGGATGAAATACTCATTTCGAGTATTTCTTTTGTCTAGGTGACAAGGACCAAGATCGAGACCAAGACCAAGACCTTCTCTTTTATGAGGATTACTTCGATTTATAAGAGATTGCCATGGTTGAGTGGGTCTTCCTTTACGTTTTATGTATTCACGCATGTGCTTGTAGAATAGACCACTAGATATTAAGAAAAGATAAAAATTGATATGCATGCGGATTGTCATGAGAACTATGTATATGATTCGTTATGTATGATCAAAAAACGATAAGTATATCGGAGCTCAATTAGTTGATTAATATAAATTGCCTCTATGTATATTGTTGTGTGTGCAAATATTGATTGATCGCCTTAAATGAATTAATATCAACTCGAAAATTCCTTAAAACTAGATTGCTCATGCATATTACTTAGAATGTCATTTTTGCATTTTGCTACTGTTGCTCAGCATAGAACCGAAAAGGTAAGCAGCCTAGCTACATCTTGAGGAATTAGGACGTTTGGGGAATACAGCCTCATGGTGTAGCTGAGCCATATCAATTGCTTTGGGTAAGGAAAACCCGATGACTAGTAATACGGTTGATTGGAATCCCAAGACGTGCTCAAATTTTAAGGAGGTAGATTATGATCCATTCAAAGCATTCCCTAATCTAGAGCGGAGGGGTAAATACATTCTATATACAAAACTGGATAGTCGTATGTATTGCTTGGTCATATGGTTGTTGCATTTCATATGCTTGCTTAATTGACTTGTTTGGTTGCTTTGTTATGAGTACTTTTGCGTAAGGATTATCTCGCTAATCTACTTATGTTTAATTCCCAATAGATTTATGATGTTGCAAGACCATTGTTTTTGTACCCGAGACTACCCTGATCGTCCAGGTAGAATATATGCTCTTGGGAAGTTTTTGGAGGGATTCTATTCGAAGGTTTTAGATTAGATTTCATTTAAAATCTTCCAGTTTTAGTTATCTATCTTAGTAAGACTATGTTCTTTTAAGTTTTATCAAGGGGATGCCCCATAGAAGTTATAAAATCTTATATTTTGATGAATTATAATAGTTTTGCCTTGAATGTTCTGTTGCCCCGAAACTCCGCCTGTCGAAGTATTGTCTGCTTTAGCCACATGTCGCACGATTTTATCCTTTTCGTGCCAACACTTCCTAGGGTGTCATCCATTATGGGATTGCTCTGTATAGAGCATGCTTAACTTTGGAGTTTCAATGAACTCTAGGCCACTACACCAAAAAGCGCCTTTGTAATTAGAATTCCACAATCTATATTTGAGGAGTACCACATACTCCCCCACTTATAAAACTGACATCCTCGTCAGTTATGTTATATAGGTCTAAATCCACAACAGACAGTGAGGACATACTCCTCCGCTTCCGGCTAGTGAACTGCTCTAATACCACCTGTAATACCCTAGAACTCTGCCCATCGAGGTATTATCCACTTTGGCCATACGTCGCATGGTTTTGTCCTTTGGTGCGAACACTTCCTAGGGGTCACCTATCATGGAATTGCTCTGTACAGAATACGCTTAATTTCGGAGTTTCAACGAACTCTAAGCCACTATATCAAAAGGCGCCTCTGCAATTAGAGTTCCAAGATCTATATTTGAAGAGTATCACATATCTTAAAATGCATAGTTCCACAGGCCTCCCTTTTGTTGTGAACGTATATCTTGTATCAATATGAAAGATTTTGAGTGACTAAGGTAATCATTATCTAGTTTTAATATTGCGTACGATGGACTGTCACGTTTAGAGCACCCATTGGAACGTAATAGAGAGGGTGATGTGTGGAGGAAGGAAGAACAGACTTATTCTCCTAATTATGTATGAGTCTTGTTTATTATTTTAAAAATAAAATACACCTATTCGTAAAGTCAATTGACATATCATGACAATTAATATGTTAACAATATAAATCTGTTTTATTACAATATAGCCTTATATTAATTTTACATTTTGAAAAGCAGCCATGCAAACTAAACTTTTACTATTAATAACTATTCTCAGTCTCATATAAATTTCATGGATCTGTGAAAGAGAATGTTGTTCGAAATGAACAACCATTTCGCCAGAATGCTTTCCGTTTATGCCGTCATTATCCAATATATGCATTGCATTATTCCAATTCAGTCGAAATATTTAAAAAGTAAAAATGTTGAAAAACTGCCAAAATTATAGATCTAAAGTAACCTACTTAATCTAATTATCAATGATTTAGTTAGGAATATAAAGACTATGATAAATAATTACGAACGTTACAAAAACATACATTTATCCATATTTTGGGAATTTCTTATCGACCATATACTAGTACTTGTGGCAAGATTTACAGGAATATTAAACGATTGGTGGAATTCTGTGAGATTGCACATCATGGATTATGGAGTTAGGGGGTCACCACCAAAACTACTTCATTTGGATGGCGAATACTCAAGAATGTCTTAATAGAATATTTGGAGCAAAAACATCCTATCTGGGCCACTGTGGATGAATCTATGATTGCTATCCAGCAGTAAGACAACTTGATATAGTTTTGGTACAGCCACTATGGATGAATCTGAAGATCTTGGTTCTCAATGAAGATTTCAACGTCCAAGTAGGCTGCAACAGCATCATTTGCATAATAGATCAATATATAGTGCTCATGGAAAACGTTCCATAGTGCTGCTTTATTCTTCTTATTCATCCGCATCAATAATAAATACTCATGTTGAATCTCTAGACTAAACCGCTGTCCTACAGCACAAGGTATCGCATTATGACAAACCCAGAATATGTCGTGTACTATCGCTTGCACGAGCCTTCACTCACGATTTAGCAATGAAGCAACATTTCGGATCAAAGTCTGTATATCCAACATCAACGAGACAAAGCCCACTTAGGTGGTGTGGAGGAGCAGTTGCTCGTTACATGTAACATCCATCAGCTTTAGCAGTACATCAGCTTCTGCACCAGCTGCTGCTTCCCTTATTGAGGTTGCCACTAGAACCTGAACTACCTAAAGGTGGAAGTACATCATAGAGAAAAAGTTGTCAGCTCTATATTTTCAAATGAATATTACATGTAATACCCAAGTGCACCTTGGGTAAGAAGCGGTTAGCAATCAGCTCAATGCACAATATTCTTCTTTCTCTATTATCCAGCTTAAAAACAAGAAAAATAGCAGAAATGCTAAGAGTGGCAGATCAGAGCCCAAGGAGATTATCGGACTGAATTAGTTGTAAGGTATAGAAGCCATGAAGACGAGAAATGTCTTAATGCACTTTTCCATTCAAAGAGAGAATTCTATTCTTTTCAAGACGCTTCCAGATGGTAATCTGCTAAGAATGGCCAAGAGTATCAGATTGCTAACTTTCATCATCAAGAGATGAGATTTAAACATAACTAAAGCCATCTATTTATCCTTGATGTACACACTGGCACAAAGAAATGTTAGTTCTCTACTTTATACTGTTAAAGAGTTAAATTTAACTGACATGCAAGAACCAAAAGTAAAACTGAGCTAAATGGGCCAAGTGCTCCTCCCAGGAAGTAGCAGAATTCTAAAGCTTGACCATAAGAACTCACAAATCGAAACAAGTGAAATTGTCATCCATGGTTCCCACTAAGGACAATTATGCGGACTTAAAAGTAACGGTAAGAATTGTTTGTCTAAAATTATGAAGAATGTTATTCCATCACCTGCATAGTGACATCACATAACAGAACAAGAGACAAATGCAAGTGCAAATTACAATAAATAGATATACCTTCATAAAGCTGCATATATCAATCAGCTGTCTTCTTCTACGTACAAGAGATTAAGAAGAAAGAGATGAGTTTACAAAATCAATGTAGCCTCAATCTCAGAGAGCTTCATTTTATTTTCATCCCTTTGATTATTTTTTGGCATCCACTCAAGCAGCCATGTTTATCAAGCAACAGATGCCAAAAATATGAAGATAAAAGTCAACTAGAATCACTTCACCGTTTCAACTAGCGTGCCACAAGTCTTGGAGTTTTTTCTTTTTTTTTTCTCCCCCAATCATCAATGTTGCTCCAACTACAGTCTTTTGAAGTCCTTCAACCCTTGCCTCCACATGCCATAATTCATTAAATTCCACAATTTCACTAAATGTTTCCAAGCAGGCGATGCCAATTAAAATAGGAATGGTTGTTTAGTTGTGTAATATGCTTGACAACAACTAAACTAAAATTTGATGTTTCTCTTAGCAATTAAAATAACCGACTCCAACTAACACAAGTTCTTTATATATCTTGGTTGGTTGCCAGCTGACAATTAATGACATAACACAATACATATCTGACATTCCCACAACGAATAAAACACATTATATATTACACCAGACGCTTTCACACCGCACATCATATTAATATATCACCATTCATCGCCAGTGGCATTGTAGTCTATTGGCATTTTCCTTTATCTCTCAAGTGAGAGGTCTCAAGTTTAAATCCTCTTTTCCTATTACAAAGGCTAATATATATATTATATATACACACACACCACCACCACCATTCATCCCACAAACAACGCGAACAAATTCCACTAAAAACACCATTATACAACTAATAAGTAGAATATAAGGGAATCACCCTGCTCCTCTTTCGTACACATGTAAGAATAGAATTCTTACAATTGATATCTTATTAATTGAATAATTCATGAATTATGAGTATTGAATTCTACTATTTTCTTTATTTCCTTCTCTCTTTTATTTATTCTTTCTTATGATCTTAATTAAATTCTACTTTATCTCACCTTATTGCATATTTACTTGGGAGAACTCCTTTCATTACATATAAAGTGGCTTTAAACACCATAACAACCATCTCTTATGAATTGATATTGTAAAAACTAATGAATAACATTCCATACCAAACCCTAATGGATGCTTGACTTATCCACGATCTTCTCATAACTACCTTTACCTTAAAGATATAACCACTACACCCATCTCTATGCATAATAACTACTTAGCTATTACTACAAGGATATAGCAAATATATTTATTTATTTTTTCTCAATAATTCCTCTATTCAGTCCAATATCAACGGAACAATGTAAAGATTATATAGTAACTTTTTCTCATTGGGTAATAATATAATTCAATTTTCCCCTATAAAAAAGGGTGAAATGGGCAACCGTGAATAAATCTAGTTAACGGCCTAAAATTCAAAATTTCCTCGCCGGATAGAATATAGACAAAGAAGTAGCGCTACTGCAATATCATCTTATTAAGTTGCCACATCAATGCTAATAAGGCACCATCATGCAAACACTGGACGAAATCTAAAAGCATCACCTTAGATTTAAGACATAAGATGCCACAACCACCAAGACGCGCGCGCGCGCGCGCACATATACATGTAACATAAATATATGCTCACAGTAATAGTAAAATAGGTAAACCATAAGACGCATTTAATGGCTGAAAAAGAGCATTCAGGAACTAGTGCTTATCTCTCATTTTTCCCAACAAAAAAAAAAAAAAAATTATGTGTTCCAAACATTGGCAGATCTTTACCTATAGAACATAGAAACTAGGGTAACCATATCACACATGGTATTCATTCATAACATATTTGATGGAGTAGGACTTAAGCAGGTATTGAAAGTCACAGGATAAAGGTAAAAATTTCTTGAAACCTAGCATATATGTAGCTGAATTAGCAACAGTCCTGCAATGTCATTCATCCGGTACTTGGTCCTGCACAGTAACAGTCAAAATGCTCACAATTTATCTAACTGCATCAGAATAGACTTGGCTGCTAAGTTTTATACACAGAGGCCATCTGATATTTAACCAACAAGAAGGGAAGTAAACCAGAGAATATAATGGCATTGCATTAATCATCCAATATAATAATTGGGTCTAGCTGATTTCTCCTCTCTGTCCTCGGCAGAGTCCAATTTATTGATTATGGGTCGATAATCTGTTGGGTCACGTCTGCAGGTAACATCTAAATGCTGCATCAATCTGGAAGCAAGAGAGTCACGTAAAAAGTCAGCATTATTCATGGGATTAGATTTGAAATAGTATTAGTAGCAACTGAAGATTGGTGCAAGCACGAAGCATACAACCAAACCAAACAAAGACCAAGTAACTGAATTTCTCACATAGCATTTTATTGAGCTTATGACGATAATCAGTAATAGAACAGTAAAGAAATTAAAAACGGATTGCTTACAGATAAGAACAAACTCATTCCAGTGAGCAAAGACTGAGGAGGGCTTGCAGTACAGTCCACCGAGGGTTGTCCCTCAAACACAATAACTCTATCAGCTAGGTAAGTTGCCATCATAATGTCATGATCCACTATGAAAGCAGTTTTATTCGTACGGTAAATAAATCTCTTGATAACTTCCGAAGCAACAATACGCTGCTCAGAGTCAAGAAACGCACTGGGCTCACCTATGAGATAGATGTCTGCCGCTGACTGCATAACAAATTAGCAAAATGGGATTAGAACCACTTCAGATCTTTACCCTTTCAAAAGCACACTGCCTCTGATCACCAACTTCTAGACAATAATTCTTCATTCCAATTTCTCTTAGTCAAAATACTCTATTGAAGCTCAAATGTAAGGAAAATACCAAATCAGAAATCAACTCACAAAAGATGGAGCAATAAGATTCATTATCAACCATATTTCCATATTTCAATAGTCATGTAGTGAATTACTATAAGGTACAGAACATGACAAATGCTTTGAACAATTAATTCCATTTGACACGTGACAACTACCCATGCACTATAATCGAAAAATGACAAAAAATTAAGACATTAGCAGTCATAATACATGCAGAAGAACTAAAAGACATGTGATGCCATTGTACCAACACCTTAACTACTGGCACATCCATAGCTACCTCTACACGTCCAAAAGATAAAACTTTTAACCTTTTCTTGTGCTTGTGTTGCCTCATATCAGAACAATGATGAGATAGTTCAGGGTTTATACAGGAAATGCCATCCCCTTGATATTTGAAAAAGAGGAAAAAAAAAAAAAAAAAAGGGAGGGGTTGGGGTTGACATTTTCCCTCGACTAAGTCCAAGTTTGGACACTACAATTTAGGAGATGCTCTCAAGACTCTCAAATTAAGCTACCCAATTGATCATAACAATTTTATGAACTTTCCTCCTACTACAAAAACAAACCACTACGACTGCGAAATTACTTTATATTTACAAAATTAACAGATTTTAAATCACTGAATGCTAACTAATTTAGGAACATTACCTTTACGAGACAAAGACATAATGCAACTCTTTGTATTTCTTGATGAGAGAGATCCGTGATTTCTTTATCTATTAATTGTTCAATAAGGAAAGGCTCCATCACATCAGATACAAATCGCGGAAGGATACATGATTCCCTTATTTCTCGATGTACCAGATTTCTCACAGTAGTGTAAACATAAAATTTAGTATTTTGTGGCTTGTAAGAAACATTAAACTCCGGAACTTCCACATCCGAACCTTCTAGAGAATCCGGTCTTAAAAGGCCAACCTGCAGGTCCAAAAGTATGGAAACCAGATATTAATAAGTATCTAATTGAAAATCATCTTCCAAAGCAGAAAGCGGAAATTAAAAACTGGAAAGATGAAAACAATGATAAAATTACCAGCATTCAAATAATGTTGTTGTTTTTCTAGTACCATTCTCTCCCAACAACACAATAATCTGAGAATCAGTGAATTCACCCCTCTCCCCCCCCCCCCCCCCAATGACCTTAAGTTGAAAGTTACCGTGAACTTTGATCATTGTGGGATAGCAATATCGTACATATTTCTCCATTTCAGTGTCCTCCTGTGGAGTCTCAGCAGTCTAAAATAATATAAAAAACATGGTCAGGCCGAGCAAAGTAACACGCACAAAGTTAAAGAAAGATGAGATTAAAATTGAATTTACCATGAATGGAAGAGATACATCTCGGAACCGCAGATTTTCCGTAGGATCAAAGCCGACTAGAAAATTGTTAATCCCTCTCTGACAGAAAAGGGAAGGGTAACAGCCCCATATGCACCAGGCTTCCCATAAAGACAACATATGAAGTCTGATAAGTATTCCAGGATGCTGAGATCATACTCCACCACGGTAACATAGCTGAAATAAAAGGCAACAGATGATATAGATGAGTGGGGAAAGGATGTAATGTTGCACAACCAACAAATTAAGACAAAAAAAAAAAAAAAAAGAGACAATACCAATTGGGCCTGAGCAAAGAGCGTATCACTTGTGCAGCTTTAAAGCTCTATTTCACGTCAAGATAGGTAGAAGGTTCATCAAACAAATATATATCAGCATTTTTCATGGCAATAACTGCTATGGAAAACCTCTGAAGCTCTCCACCAGATAGATCAGCAATATCCCTATCGAGAACCTGATTGAGTGAAAGATCATTACAGAGTGCCTGTTTCACATCCCTCTGGTCGAGTCGTTCAAGCGCCTCACCCAATTTTCCTTGAACAGCTCTTGGGATATTACACATCCAGGGGGCTTGATAAAGGCCTATATATATATAGTTTAGCAAACACATATGACGTTGTCCCTCACATGTAAAAATAATATAAAAAATAAACATAATACCGCGGCTGGTCAAATAACAAACAGTAACACAGAACGAGTCCAAATAATAGATAAGAGTATCAACATAAAATGATTAATATTTAATAGAGTTTCTTAGCTCTTTATAGTCTATTAAGTCAAATTAAACTTAAATCTATTAACTAATCCCTCTTATATTCAAAATCCATATTAAATCTAATTTAATTACTAAGTCATATTCACTTATTCTACCTAAACATTATTATATATCTTGTAAAATCTTAATTTAATCTAATTATATCTATCTTAGATCTTTTTATATCAAGTTCATTTTAAAATTAATCATTTAATTCAAGTCACCTATAGCTATTAAGTCTATTCTATTAGTTTAATCTTATTTACTAATTATAACTTAGTTTCATAGAGCATATATTTTAACATATATGATTAATGCTATATACATGCCATACATACACACATTACATGTTCATCAAAATAAATTTAATAACATATTATATCATATTCATATGCTTATATACATATAATACATCAATATATATCCATTATATTTCATCAACATATCATATGCATATACATTTATTCAACTAAAACTTTATATTTAATATATTATATTTTTCAAAAAATTTCTACAAACAATAATCTCTAATACACATATACATATTACTGATTATTTATCTCATTCACTTATTTGGTTTTATTTTTCTTTCTTTTTTTTTTTTTTAAGCTAGAGTTGATCATACCCTTCTACGCCTGTGATGGAGGGGGATAGTCATCACACCCATTGTAATGCCCATGATTAGAGGAAAATTATTGATCAGTGGTGATCACGGCTTGCATCATGCGTATGATGGCCTAAAATTTTTAAACAGTGTCTGCAACGAGATTAATAACGTCTATGATCAAGTTTACTACAAAAATTATAAGGAACAGAGATCATCAGGGGATCCATCATGCCGTAGTTAATGCCTTGCACCAATTTTGCACTTTTTTTTTTCCTTATTTGTTTCTTCAAAATTTAACTCCTTAATTATTACATACTTTAACAAACATTATAAAAGCAACATACAAATTCATATCAAATTTAAACAATGCTCCTAAACATATTTCTATTATCACACATTAACAATGCACTTCATCAAATCTCTAGCCCATACAACTTAGGTTTTGATATACATATTCATATACCACATGTTTATTAATTTTATAACAAGCCCTACATATTTCTAGTTCTAATTCATCATTTTTATGTATAATCAACAATCAAAACAAAGAAACAACTTACTTACTTGTTTGGCAACTCAACTAACTTGATGTTTTCTATTACTACTATTTTCTAGTTGATGAAGCCACTCTAAGCTTGATACCCAATTTCTATCTTGGTTACTAATTTCGTTTTAAACTTTTCAGAATGATTATATTAAGTATAAAAAATGATTAGAAAGTATTATGAGAGTTTATAGAATAGAAATTAAATACTTGAACTAAAAATCTAGTTAGGAATTTAATTTAAATTTCGATGCTTAGTTTGGGTCTAGATAAGATCCGATATTTTTAAACAAGCAAATGATTCAAAACTTATGGGGTTTAGAAAATGGAAGTTAAACTAAATTTCAAGAGTTTAGAATTTTACAAAATACTTAAATTACATGTTTAAAGGCTTAAGGAATAAATATAGAAGAAAAAGAAGTGAAAATGAATTATTGGGAATGATTTTAATACTTTGGTTCATTTGATAATTGAAAGAAAAGATATCTAAAAAAATGGTTAAAATGATGGTGAAATTTGATTGTTAGAAAAGATAATTAAAGTAAGTAACCAATTGAAAAAATATACTGCAAATTTATTGATTAGAAAGAATTAGGAAATTAATTCATGAAATGGGTAATTGAAGCAAATCAACAGATGGAAAGGAATACTCAATCTCAAATTTCAATTAAATTTATTACAATTTGATTATATCAAATTATCTAATCATAATCTATAGTTTTTGCTTATTTTGCTTTTCAAATTGACCATCCCATTATCTATTTAATTGTAACACTTCTTACTTAGATTAGCAAAAATTTGGGTTATTGTAGTAAATCTCCATCCTATTTGGATTCTCGGGTTATCCAAGCTCGTACTTATGTATATGGTTATTGACACATTACATATGCTTGCTAATTATACTTGTTTGTTATTGTTTGATATGTGGTCTAGTTAGATTATCTCACTAAGTTGTGGTTTCACTCATCCTCCAACAATTTTTTTATGCAGGAATAGTGCTAACTGGGATTAGGCTAGGAAAATGTGAAGAGTGCTTCTCCATCGGACTTTCTTGAAGTTAGAAAGATAGGTTACAATACAATTTAGATACATTGTACAAACATTTGAGACTTAGTACTTTGTAGGTTAAATTTACTATTTGGTAGGAGGTACCGACTTTCTAGGAACTTGGTAAAGTGTGGAAAATCGAGTTCCTTAGTGAATTTAGATCAAGAAATTTTATATATATGTATGACTAAATAATGTGAAGTAAATAAATAAGATAAAGTTTTCTAATCTCCTACTTGCAAGATGGTTCTTATATTATGGGTGCACATGTGGTATGATAACTTTAGGGTAATCCTCTTAGGCCCCTGTTAAGGTCATGACAGATGGTGCTTTTCTTGGTTTGAAATGATATACATATATATGGAATCAAAGAATTAAACTTGAGGATAATTTAGGGAGGGTTTAGTTGTATGGTTATAGATGCATTCCTTAAAGAGAGAGCTTAGTGCAAGATTGTGGCTGCTTCATGAGAGATTTATTTCATTAGTAGATTGTTTAGATCTAAAGGTTATGCAACAAAAGGAATGGAGATTCTAGCAACTACAGAGAAGCTTAATTTTGATATATGTCAAGCATGGATTATTTTTGTTGGTAAGTTAATGTTTAAGTGCCTCTTATTTTGCATGTATTGTGCATGGGCAAGTTCATATTGTACATGTGTGGTGGATTAAAGTTTCAATTTGACTATACAATATTGGAATTTGGGCTTTTAGGAATTCTTTGCATAGTCACGTGTTAGAATGAGTAAGTGTATATGTGTTTCAAATTTAGAGATTTCAATGTGATTTTAAGAACTATTGCAACGGTGGTGTTTGGTGGAAATAATTAAATTGGTGGTTATGGTCATGAATTTTTCTTCAAATGCATAATAAATCTAGGATTTGAATCTATCATATAGAGGAGCTTATGAAAAAATAGTCATTTGGAGGATATAAACCATGTGTTTCTAAAGGGTGCTAAAAATTGTCTTAGAGCTACTGATGAACTCTATGATTTTATGATTCAAGAGGATTATAAAGTCGGTGACAACTCAAATGCCTTGGAAAATTGTTACAAGTTGGAAGCTGCTGGGTGGATGGCTACAACATTCCATTTTAGTTACCTTCTATTGTGCAAGTAACATGTTTCAATTGTTTTCTTCGAATTAATTTGCTATAGTTTCTTATATCTAAGATTTTGTGAATTTTAAGTTCATGGAGTTGATTTATTAAGATTGTGGTTGTGTTTTCTTGGTGATTTTAGGTTACTTCAGGAGATGGATAGGAAGTCAGGGTTTCATAGAAGCTAAGAAATTGGAATTTCCCCAAATGATCTTGTTCGTTTTGTGTGTTATGAAGTTTAGGGGTTTTTTTGTGATAAAAAGAGGGGAAGATAAGGAAGAAAAGGAGTTATGTTTAATTCACAGTTTATTCTATGTTTTGTTATACCCAATTTAGTCTCTTGTTTATAGATGTTATGTTTTCAGTTTATGTATTTTGATCATAAATAGCATCTATGGAAAACGCCCCTTTTTTTTAGATTATGTAATGAAAACCATGGTCATAGAAAATTATGTGTTGCAGCATCCAAATAATAAGTGAAGCTGGCCTTTCTAATAAAGCTCAGGCAATCTCCCTTGGCATCGCTCATGTATTGTTAAAGGTAATTGAGGACTACAAATCACCTTCAAAGAAGGAAGGACTTCTAACTAGGGACTCTAGAGTAATGAAAAGGAAGAAACCTGGTCTTAAGAAAGTCAATCTTAAGAAAGCCTGCAAAGCTCCTCAGTATTTCAATCGTTGAGTTTAGGACTCTGTATTATATGTTCTATCAAAACCTTTTGGTTCTCAGGACCTGTTTAGGAAATCTTCATTCTTTTAATGTATCGAAAATGTCTGGTTTTTGGGTCATTTTAGGCTAGTTTTTAAACGAAAATACGAAGATAAGATGGCCTAGAAACATAATTGAAAAGTAGGCTAGTGAAGACGGCACCTTTAAATTTGTACTATATGCATCATCTTTTACAGCACCTTCTATGTATATATGTACACACAGAAGGCGATGTCAAAGGCACTCTTTCAGAGAACACCGTCAATACTAACCCACACAACCCAAAACCCTCAAATACACCTGCAGCCACATCTTATTCCTCTCCACCTTCACTTACCTCCTGTCCTTCAAACTGCTCCCATCGGCCTCTACTCCTCTACCATTTTTTGCACGAATTTAGTTCTCTCACCTTCCCAAAGTCAAATAATGTCTTGGTCCTTTGATTTTTTTTTTCCTTTTTTGTTATTGTTTCACTCAAAACCATTTAAAATTCCCTAAGTAAGTGATTGTGCAATTTTGTCTGACTTAGTGTGTTTTAGATTATGATTTTAAAATGTGAAGTGTAATAGAAGTAGTAAATGTAATGTTGGTGAGATTTACATGCTTACATTGGTCAATTTAGGTAGTTTATAGTTAATAAATGTGGATGCTTAGAAGGTGTTTAGTGAAATGCCCCATTTGTTTAAGATTAGTCCGTTTGAGAAAATTTATGTTTGTGGGGTATGAATCACCAATGTTTAAGATGTTGAGGATGTTACCTAAAATTTAATTTATGAGAAGTGTGTACTAACATTGTAGTTTAATATCAATAAGTTTGAAATGACCAACTACATAAGGTTCATTGTATACGCGAATGGGAATTTTGTGGATGGAAGTCATGGGCCACAATATGATAGGCCTCATATTAGGAAAGTGAAAGTTAGAATAGATGTGGATTTTCAACAATTTAAGGCAGATTGGTATGGATCAAAATGATAGTGATGTGGAGATAATACATAAACATGCTCATTATACAAGTCGTGGGGTTGTGTACATGTTAATGCCAATTGTGGATGATGATAGTTTTGAGGATCTTATTTCAATGGTTATTGAGTTGGGTGCTAGGTTAATCCAAGAAATATTTGTGATAACCACTACTCAATACTGCACTACACATGATTTCACACATGATGGAGATGATGTGTATGAGCATCGGCCTCACATGTTAGGAGGCCAGTGGTGTCATCCTGAATTGTCTACAATTGCACCTCCTCAAGACTAGGGGATGGTGTCAATGTCACCCATGCATTATGAAGAATATGATACTATGCCAACCGATGAATCAAACTCAAACTTCGAGAATAGAGTTGAAGAGGAAGTGGCACTGCTATTTAACTCTAGGGTAGAAGATGATCATTTCAATGGTTATTATCATGCTAATAAAAATGAGGATATTGTAGAAGACAAGGGAGATGAAGAGGAGGATGACGAAGTGTAAGAGGAGGTTCAGAAGTGCAATATGGCAGACGTGGTTGTCCCCCAGTGTTCAATACCATAAGAAGTGATGCTAAGCCAGGTAATGATAAGAGATTCAATTCCTTAATTAAATATGGGTGGAAGCGATAATGGTTATGTGACATTTGAAGATGATGTGAATGCTTTGTGCAGTAATATTTGTGACAGCCAATAATTAGCCAAGGGAATGATGTTCGAGATAAAAGATGATCTAATTCAGGTAGTGAAAGCTTTCCACATAAGAACACATTGCAATTTCCATGTTGAAGATTCGAAGAAAAATCTATGGATGGTTCATTGCATGAAAAGCGATCAAGGTTATTCATGGAGGCATGCACATGCATACATACTCCAGCTCATGGCTATGTGTATTTTCCCAAACAAATTAGGGTTGTTGGCTCATACTATGTTCTTACCCATACTAAAGGACTTCGCACAAGCTGGTTAGTATAGATGGGGAGGAGCATGCCTTAGCTAGTTGTATCGTCGGTTATGTTGAACAGCTACTCAAAACGTGGCCGACACCGGTAGAGCAGTTGTCTTGCTTCAGGTAGGTATGGGATTGATTTCCTATTATTGCACCTCGTACTCGATTTAGGCCACCCTTGAATGATGGGGCACCCCATGCTACTTAATGGTAGATTGTACGGGACACGACCCATACCCTTCACATGTGGTTTCTACATATGGGGAGGCATTCAACATGATAGGAGCTCAACAAGTATAGTAGCCTTCCCATCATTTACTTAACTTCTTGATTAACATTATTTTTATCTAATGAGTTTTGTTTAGATGTGACAGGCTGTGTAGATGCCTTACACGGATGAGATTATGAGCAGACTTCTACCATATTGTCGACATAGTATTGATGTGTGAATGGATTGTTCCACTCATTTGCTTCTGCTGCGTGGAGTGGTGTTTCTCAAACCGTATCATTCGACAGTTTAGGGGTACCAAACTATTCCCGAAAGTCAACACTAAATCTGCTCTTACATCAAATTGACTTAAGAGGAAGAGTCAAGACAATTTAGTGGTTCATCATGTTGTCTACCACGGATGTGGAATGAGAGGTAGGATCATTTGGTCCTCGTTGAGCCTTCTTTCTTTGCTAACCCAAACTATTTTCGCTGGTATAGGAGAGTAACAAGATGATACATTAGCTACACTAGAGCTAGGTTCGGTACATTGGTAGGTTATGATTTTTTTATTCACCATTTCAGATATAAGTGACACTTGATATTCTAACCTCCAGTGTTTCAACTTCTTTTGTAGGTTGAATAGTTTCGAAGGATAAGGCTAACTTCTGACATTATAGGGGCTCATGCGATTACAGATGATGCTATAGAGATAGTGGATGAGCGTGGGGTCATTAATCATCTATATCCTGAGTTGTAGCACAAAATGCATGGGAAGGGTTGAGATGTCCATGAAGAGAGCGATAGTGAGCGGGAGGAGGAATAGTATTGGATCGTTCAACATTCTCCATCAGCATCTTGCCCCATGTCTTCGGTTATGGCTGGATGGCATAACACCTCTTCATTGCCATCATACTACACTCTATATAGTGAGAGTGGAACATCATCTCGTCTAACTTCACTTGCACCACATAAGAAGCGTGCAACTATGATTGTGATTAGGACATAGGTGATGGATTAACATAACCCTCATAATTTAGGTGTTCCACACGATCTAGCCTAATAGATCCACCTCATTTCAATCCAATAGCGATCGGTGATCCATAGTGTTAAGGATCGCTCGAAGCATACGAAGAAGTAATAGGAGGTGATAAGATTTTAGGTTACTTTTTTTGTTAATGTTACTAAATGCTACTGTCTAAAAACATGTATATTCTTGGATTTCAAGTTATGTAATGAACTCCATTTTACTTGTGAGTATGTGGATGGTGTGTGGAGTTTGGGATGCATATTGTCCTGTAGGTTTGAAGTGTTGAATTGGTGAAATATTTTGCTTGTGAGTATGGAAATGGTGTATAGAGTTTGAGCCAATACCCGTTTTTTTTTTTTTTTTTTTTTGTAGGTTTGAAGTGTTGAATTGGTGGAATATCTCACTTGTGAGTATAGGAATGGTTTGTGGAGTTTAATGAGTTGGTACTAGACATTTTTTTGCAGGTTTGAAATATTGAATTGGTTAAGCGTGTGGAGTATTGAATTAGTTATATGTGTAAGTATGTTAATTTTAGGTATTGTGTAGGTCAGCATTGAAGGTGTCATCAAAGAGAGCGCCTTTAGTTGAGGACACCTTCCTTATAAAATGTAGAAGTTGTTAAAGACGATGACTATAGAAAAAATTTAAAGGCGATGTTAAAGACAACGCCTTCGCTAGCCTACTTCTCAAATGTGTTTCCAAACCGTCCTATCTCCTTATTTTCTTTTAAAGACTAGCCTAAAATGACCCAAAAATCGAAAATGTCTTGCCTTTGTCTTTAGTTGTTTTTTCTCATAATTATGTGAAATTAAGAGAAAATCTTTCATGGTCGTACTAATTTACTAAGAATTAAAGTTAATTGTCTATGTAGTTCAAATAAAATTTACCAAAAGAGGTATAACATACATTACAGTTTATCTTGAATTTTTTATTTTAATATACATCTTCTCTAGCATACATTATAGTTTGAATAATACTCGTGCCACATAAGGACGTATAAAATAATTCTAAAAGAAACCATGATTTTAAATAATTATTGTATTATAAATTGAGTATTGAAAATATCAAAATTGGTAGTAGTATCTATATGATATTATATTATACATTCATTACATAATATCATAAACATAAATGTTTCGTAAAAATAAATAGATAAATAGCACACTAATTAAAAAAAGTTATTATATATATATAACGTATAATTGTCAAAATCACGATTTATAAATACGATTTTACGAGTCTATAATTTAAAGAGCCCTTTCCAAGTTGCTCATGTTCTACATTTATAGAATTTTTCAATTTGAGTCATAACCATAGAGTTTACAAAAACTTATTTATTTTATTTATATAATTAAGAATCCGACATAAGTGGAAAAGTTTGATTCTTCCATACTCTACGTTTCGATTGTACATTCCCATTCTACAAATCTCGTGACAATTCTATATATAATAGCTAGAGCTAAGCGATGGGCCATGACCCGCGAGCTAGCCCATCAACCCGCTTTAAAAACAGGGTTGCGATCAAATTTTTTTAGCACATTAAAAATCAGGTCAAATTGTCCTTACTCATTTAACCTGCGGGCCTGATCAAGCTAGCCTACAGACAAAAAAAAAAAGGAAAAGTTTAAAAACAAGAATAATATAATATTTAAGTATATTATAAAAGAAGATAGATTGATACACATACCATAAGTACTATAATATTTTTTCAAATATATATTTATTGATTTAAACTTAATATTATATCCAATAAATCATTTTAAAAACTGGTTTTATGTATAAGTGATCAAAATAGCAATAAAACTAGTCATAAATATATATAAAATCCTAAAATATATAAAAATTCTAATTTTCACATAAACTAACATAAAAATTAAAAATTAAAAATTAAAAATTAATTTTGGCCTACTAGCCAAAACGGGATTGGCTCGAGCCTAAGAATTCTAGCCCATTTAAAAGCATGCCAAACTAACCCAACCCGTTTAACCTGTAGGCTGCCTGTTTATCCAGTTTGCCCACCTCTGAGAATAGCGAGTTTAATAACTTTGATATAACATATCCAATAAGTATATATTCACATATAATTTATGTATAATATAAATATATATAACATTTATATATTGTATTATTATATATAATAAATATATACAACATAAAGTACGTATAAAACATGAAGTCTCTTTTATAATGAAAGAGGTATAATGATAAAAGCTTCTATAATTATATATTATTATGTATAGATAATAGATCGTTATAATAAATCATATATACAATATATCATCAACTTGAAAGTTAAAATGAATTTCATTTAAGTTTGTTCAAATTCAAATTTAAACTTGGTGTGATCATATTAAAGACTTTAAGATCAACGAGTGTGTATATTTAAGTATTCATATCATAAGATTCATCAAAATGTTTTTCAAAAGTTTTACAAGAACTTATATTAGAACCTGCATAAAAGACTTATAGTTATATAAAACAAGGAAAAGGGATTTTATGCTTGACGAGTTGTTTGTTTTTAAATGATTAATATGAAGGTCCAACTCCACTTTATTATGTGTGTTTAAGCAATACATCTAATACATTCCACTCAATGAGAATTAAATCCAAGGTGAAAATGTTTTGACATGAGTTCAGAACATAAGCTTTATAACAAGAAGTCTCAATATTGTCATATACTCAAAGTCATACTTTTAAACATGAAGATGTTGTTGAAGACGTATTTTCAGATATGAAGACATCATTTGATTCTATCAAAAATAAAGTTTGAAAATAAGGTTTATTTTTATCAACATGGTCGATGGTGTGATAATATATGTGATTAAGATATTGTCTATAAATGAAATTCAAATTTTGGGGAAGCTTCAATATCATGCAATTTCAACAACTTTCCAGATATTATCAAAAAGTTTGAATTTGAAATCATTTGAAAGGCAAGAACGGATTGAATAATAGTTAAAGTATTTCATTCAATGATAACTTCAAGATTAGCATATAATATTGTGAGATACTCTCAAGATTCAAATTGTTCAAATCCAAGAAGACGAATGTCTTATCCATCTTGAAGATGTACTCGAGATTTCATCAAAGTGATGTTAAAAAGGCAATTAAATAGTAATGAAGTTTTAAAATCAAAATATAACAAAAACGCACAAAAATACTCATCTTACCACTGATATTCATCTAATCTCTTTCAAAACTTAAATTAGAAACTGTATTACATTTTTGTACTAACTTTTTTGAGATTTTATTATATCTCAATAATCTATCATTGCTCTTTACTTTTGAGAGTTAGATTGAGTGATTTGTTGAGAAGATTACATCTTAATATCTTATAGTTCTATGATTAGCATTCATGCAAGGCTTGTCAGATAAAGCAAAATAGTATTGGCATTTGTAACCTCTCTCTCTTTTTTTTTTTTTTCCTTTTATTGAATTAGTGAAACCACATAACCGGATCCACAACAGCAAAGCTAGAAGAGATAACTAACTCATAAGAAAGTACCTCTATAAATCTCGGACCTTATTTACTTATCACACTTTAAATTTTGTCATTACTCATTACACTGCACTCATTCATACTTTGCACGCATTAAGTTTGAAAAAGTTTTTATAATAAACAATTCACCCCTCCCCTTTTTATTTGTTAACTAGAACCTACAATATAGTGTTAGCACAACCACTATGGATGAATCTAAAGAATTAGGTTCACAAAGAAAATTTTCAACCTCCAAGCACGCTGCAACAGCATCAACTTGATATGGTTCTCACGGAAAACGTTCCATAGTGCTGCTTTACTCCCCGTCATCAATAATAAATACTCATTGAATCTCTCGACTAAACCGTTGTCCTACAGCACTAGGTAATGCATTGTGACAACCCAAAATCTAGTGTACTACCTCTAGCGCAAGCCTTCACTCATGATTTAGCAATGAAGCAATATTTTGGATCAAAGTCCGTATATCCAACATCAACGAGACAAAGCCCCTCAGGTGGTGCTGGAGGAGCCGTTGCTCGTCTACACGTAGCATCCATCAGCTTTAGCAATACATCAGCTTCTGCACCAGCTGCTGCTTCCCTTATTGATGTTGCCACTAGAACCCGAACCATCTACAGATGGAAGATATATGATACATCGTGTAGGAAAAGTTGTCAGCTGTATATTTTCAAATAAATAAATTACATATAATACCCAAGTGTACCTTGCGCAAGAAGCGATTGGCAACCAGCTCAATGCACAATACTCTTCTTCCTTCTCTGTTATCCTGCTTAAAAACAAGAAAAACAACAGAAATGATAAGAGTGGCAGATCAGAGCCCAAGTAGATTATCGGACTGAATTAGTTGTAAGGTATAGAAGCCCATGAAGACGAGACGAATGTCTTAATGCACTTTTCCATTCAAAGAGAGTTCTATTCTATTTTCAGGATGCTTCCAGATGGTAATCTGCTAAGAATGGCCAAGAGTATTAGATTGCTAACTTTCATCATCAAGAGATGAGATGTAAACGTAACTAAAGCCATCTATTTATCCTGTATATACACATTAGCACAGAGAAATCTTGGTCTCTATTTTCTATTGTTAAGAATAAAATTGAACAGACATTGCAAGAACCAGGAGTAAAACTGAGCTAAATGGGCCATCTGCCCCGCCTAAGAAGTAGCAAAATGTTAAAGCTTGACCATGACAACTTAGAAATTGAAACAAGATAAAATTGCCATCCATGTATTCCACTTAGGACAATGATGCAGACTCAAAAGTAGCAGTAAGAATTGTTTGTCTAAAATTATGAAGAACGTTGTTCTATCACCTGCATAATATCACAAACAGAATAAGAGACAAATGCAAGTGCGTTGCATTAGAAATTTACAATAGCTAGCTATACCTTCATAAAGCTGTGTATATCAATCAGTTGTCTTCTTCTATACACATGTGATAAGGAGTAAGAGATGAGTTTATAAAATCAGGGTATCCTCAATCTCAGCAAGGTTCATTTTATATTCGTCCCTTTGATATTTTCTTGGCATCCACTCAAGTAGATGTGTTTATCAAGCAATAGATGCCAAAAATATGAAGATAAAAGTATATATACACCTCTCTTTTAAAATTAATTAATCAATAAATCCTTAAAAGTTATAATTCCCCTCTATTTATTTTTACACAAATACTAATTAATTTTTTTCCAATATATAAAATATATTTTTAACATTTTCTCTAAAAAGTATGTGAATTTTTCGCATTTCAATTCTCAAACTCTAATTACCACCTTTATTATAATTATAAAATATCAAACTTTAAGCAAATACAGAGACATACAAATGAATAAAAATCAAATATGGATAAGATATAGATTAATGAACAAGATAAGATCCAATAGTTTACACAAAGATGAGCTGGACTACTCACAGATTTTGAGAAAATTCATATGATATGAGGCTGAAACATGTTTCAAAAGGGGCCAAAAAAAAAGATATAATGATTTTCCATCTTGAAAGAGCTCCATGGTTACAACCATCTTGTGATGTGAATGTTGGCTCGCACATGTTCTGCAAGACTCCATAAAAAAGAAATGCTTTTCACAGGATTGGCATTCTTCCCCATCCTTTGATTTTTTTTTTTTTTTATACTTATTTCTTTATTTATTTTTTCTGTCCAGTCCTAACTTCTGTTCTACATATATTACACAGGCATAGTAATCCCCTGCCCAGAAATTTCTACATGCTGTCCTGCATACTAGTATTGATTGCAATAACTTCTATAGCTTTGGTATAATCACAGCCCAAAAACATTAATTTGAGGACATTATTTAATTTTAAGTTCCGTCGGATGTGGGATGGGATCAGCCAAGAGCCTAAATTGCTTATGGTGAATGTAGATTTCCTGGAATTAGGGTTTGAAGGATTACTAAAAGAGAACCCTTTGATCTCCTTCATTACCAGCTACTCCTAAACTGCTTTATACTAAATTATGAATAACTTGTTTATCTTATTATTGATAATACTAGCACTATTTATACAAGCTTCTGTATCTTTCCTTAGATTACGGATAACAATAAGGTTAACACATCTCCTAAAATGCATAAAATCAAAAAATTAATAACAAGATAGTCTTTATTTACTATTCTCAGAGGACAGATCTAAAATATCACCCACATTACTCCCCTCTTGGAAACTGAGCCTGTCCCCAAGCTTGACCTACTAGAGTCTGTTGAATTCTTCAAAGCTTCCATCTGATTCATTTGGAGCATAATGAACTACAAGCTCTAAAACAAATAGATTATTGCATTGATGTCCTAAAAAGAAAGCTTCATCACAACTGAAGCATACGTAATTAGCACGACATTATAATATGCTCATTATTCAATTGCTTGATTATGAATGGCCTATCGTGATGTGCACAAGCCATCTGTTGCTCAATATTGTTGTAATTCTGAGTCAAGTTCACTCCAAATCCTGTCTTAGGATAAGCAATCATTGATAGTTTCTTTCATCAGGTCCAAGCCAAACTCATTATTTTCTCTAGTTTTAGTGGACTATAAAGATCCATACCAATTGTGGTCAGCTCTAACAAACTTGTAGTAAAAATCAAAACTTGATGGTCAGGAGTTGCAGGAGGCCCCATGCTAAGTACTGACTATAACTACTTATACTCTCCACTGTCCCTGTTTGATTCAATTTGATCAAGTCAACCAACAAATCACCATAAAGGGCTGTTTTCAATTTGAATCTCAAGTTACACAAGTGGGTAAACTCACACCATATTATATTCCATTATGCCCTTAATTCATTTGCTTGCCAAACTTAAATCCATGTATGAGCTTGATGATCATTGAATTACAGGTATTGAGGCTGATAGGATCTGAATCATGACAGGTTATGGTCGAAATTTGTCAAAACTCACCATACTTGTTGCAGGTGCATGGGGATGAAGCAGTGCCAATTCGTAACAATGAAAAGCCACACCTGATGGTGTTAAGAGCACTTACACATGTTGGGAAGTATGGGTATATGTGCACCTAGATTGAGCCCAGCCTAGTTCTCTCAAATGTTGCTCAAGCAGCTAAATAACACACCTCAATTCACAAGCAAGGGAACCAAGGTTGGGGTGGTTGGGTTTCATGTACACTCATAGGGCCAAAGTCTAGCAACAATGTCATATGAAGTGGCTTACCTCAATGGCCAAGAGGAGTGCCGCTATAGGTAGAAGAAGCCTAGGGCATAGGTGGCTTGTACATTGGGTTGCGCATCAGTTTGGATCATGGCGACTGATTCGAAGGAATCCTCCAGTCCAAATGTGATTTAGGTAGCTGTTAGCCATTGATGGGTTGGGCAAAATTATCAGCTCTTTATGCATCTAGCAATTTAAGAAGTAATGTTCCAAACACCCCTTTTTTCATGTTGCTTCCAGGGCTGAAATTTTCAAGGGGCTGACATAACTTGTGGCCACTTCCTCCCGTTGCAAAGATAGCCATAAGCTGGCATTTTCTCTCTCCTCATGATCTCTCTCTACCTCTGACGAAATCATGTCTTCATAATATTATCGTATGACTGCATCCAGAATGAGTCTCCAAACTGATAAATCCCCCATGAAAAATTGTTTTAGTACCAAGTTATCATGGGCTCAGGTTCAGAATCTAGTCAAGGGTTGTGAATCCCTGTGGCAAATGCAGAATCTATGAAATTAGGAAGACTGAGAGGTGATTCAAAGAGATATCTTCCATCTGTTAGACTGTTACACTACCAGCTACTTTTGAACTACTTCATAATATATTAAGTATAACTTCTTGCTTGTTTATTATTCATGAAGATAGCATACTTATATTAGCTTTGGAATCATACTTACCACATATTGTAGACAACACAACACCTCCTGAAATGCATTAAACCAGAAAATAAATATCAAGATAATCTTCATTTCTTATTCTAAAAGAAATGCTTAAAATATCCCTAATAGGTTCATCAGCACTGCAATGTGTTATTCTATGTGTCTACTTTAAGCACACACAGCAAAACAGAAAGGACTAAACACAGTCGAGCAAGGCCAGAAAGAATATCATTGTAGCTAACTGTACTGCATCTTACACAGATATAAGACAATCTATAGAAAGAAGTGAGAGTATCTACCAAGCATTTCATTCTGGTCATTCCCACTCGAGCATGGTAAAGGAAGCATTCTGTAGGTGGGCCACTGAAACAGAACAGAAGATTAACCCAGTAAGCAATTTGAGCTACATAGTTTGCCAACCATTGTCACCTAGCATATAAATTGAAGAAATAAATGGAAACAATTTAAAGATGTACTGGATTCCCGAAGTAGTAACTCTTCAACCTCCTCAATTGCCAAGTTCAGAATTGAAAAGGTAATCACATCCATCATAGCAAAAACAAGCATGCTTCCATTTTACTTTGCAGTTCTAAATAGTTAAAACTAGACATGTCCATGTCTACCATGAAAGATAAATTTAAAATAAATTAATTAATAATAAATAAAAACCAACAAATGATCAATGGAATACTATTAAGATTTCAAAGCTGCAGCCTACAACACATATATAATGATTGATTCTTCTCCATTTTGGGTAGAATAGCCCTATCTATCAAGTAAAAGAAACATGCTGTTACTTACGTGTTTCTTGATGCTTTTGTATCCCGTGCAAACATCTTGTAGGAGAGCAATTTTCCTTCTAGATGCTTCAAAAATTGATTGATTTTGCCAATATCAAACTCTCCCTGTTTTGGGTCATCTCCATCATCCTTGTCAACCATAGATAAGTGCTCAAAATCATTCATCTCTTTCAAATCATTTCTTTCAATATGTATGCTTCTATCATTTTTGTCGTCCACCATCACATTACAATCATTAGAATTCTCCCCATCATTCAATGGAAAAATGTACAAATAGCGTCTCCATTTAGCAGAGAAGTTGGGATGGAAAGCTCGTGATACCTTCAAAATTTAGAAAGTCAAATATTGTACATAATACAAGGCCTTAAACAAAGCTCAATTTTATCAAAAATCTTGGATAAAATATGCAAATTCCCTATGATTTTTAGAAACGTGATTACCATGCTCCAGGAAAATAGAAGGAAATTACCTCAGAAACAGAGACTACCCTGAGTCTCCCAGGTGCTACCCCATTAATAGCGGCTTCAATGTCATGAGGCTTAACATCCTTTCTCCATGTGTCTGGTTATATAAGTTGGCAAGTGAAACAAGACAGTAAATATGTGAAAATATAAATAGAAAGAAGAAATCGTCCAAAATGCAGGATAGATCATTGAACCAGAAATTTTCATTCCAAATTCCATGCAACCAAAAATACCCAAAGCACATGAGTTGACATCTTTTATGCAATATCTGGTAAAGTATTTCCATAGGTTTAAGTAGACATGTACAATTCAAGCAAAGTATCCTAAAGATATTTCTTCTCCTATTTTTTGGTGGGTGAAGGGTTTTGTTTACAAATCCAGACACAGTCCCAGTTAGATAAAGACGCTAAGTGATGCAAATCTTAACAAACCTTCCTCCATGGTCAGGAGTTTGTTTTTGGCTGCCAACCATAGAATGAAAGAATGTTGAGGGATGTATTCCTTAAACCAAACACTATGCCCCATGCCACTCATGAGTTTGATCAATGTAGAGTTAGGCCAAGCAAAAAAAGAAACAGGTTTATTCGGCATCATCTTCCACACCTACATATGCCTGGTCCATGAAGCAGAATTTAGGGGCAATTTCTACTCATAGTGCATTTAGTATGCAAAAAAAGTCTAGAATAGAATAGATTGGAATGGAATCAAAATTAGAATAACAAATCAACTCTTACATTTGGAATTATCAATTGAATTGCTGATTTCATTTATATATTATAGTGGCATTTATTATAGGTACGAGACAAATGAACATTATATAACAAAAGTGTATTTTCATGACTTTCTAGTATGGAATTGAATCAATTCCAACCCCTAAAGTCCCTGGGAGCCTTGATTTTAAAGCTAAGACTCCCATCTTCTTATTTTGCATATATTATTTTTCTTATTTTATTATTAATAATACTTATATTCTTTTTTTTTTTGTGTTTATGCTAATATCATGTCCATAGATGTTGCCATAAATCTTAAAAAGTTGAAAATTCCATAATATGCAAATTCATTTTCTTGAACATGGAGAAAACATATGAAAAATGGAAATTTTGAAAAACTAGTTTCCTCCTCTTATTTTTCCATAAAAATGCCGAAAGTATAAGGTTAACTAGGAGAGACTACAAGTTGATTTTTTTTTTTTTTCCCCCCTTATAAAATTCTTCTTGATGACAATGTTGAAAATGATCAAATATAGAAAAGTCAAAACTTTAATGAAGGCAAAGCTTGGTATCTACAAGCTAACTTGGCAATATTGTTTTAAAGTGACAATACCATCTAGCCAACTTAAATTTTCCCATGCATCAACTTAGTTGGTTGAAAGAATGATAAATTGAGAAAAGTCATTAAGATCCACATTTTTCATATAAGAAGACAAATAGACAGTGAAACTCATTTTTTTCTAAATATTTAAAACCCTAAAAAACAAGTTTTATTATTAACTCATCAATTCGAAATGAACACAAAAATTTTAATTAAATCATCAAGACTATTTTTGCAAAATATGAACTCAAGCAACATCACTATGATCATACATGAATCATGAACCATTATTTTATATATATATATATACACACACACACTACTATGATATGTTATATTTATAAGTTTGATTTCATTCAAGAAAGTTTGTCAACTTTCAAATGTTATTGTTTCGAAACTCGGGATTTAGATGATGATCTTGTAACCGTTTAAGATAGGATTTGCATAAACACCTTTCTACCTAGAATAGGCTTTCTAGACTATAGGCTTGAGCAAAGTTTAGTATGGAATACTCATTTTAGATATCTCCTTTTAATAGGTGACAAAGGAGAAGATTTTCGTTTCCAAAGACTATTTTGACTGAAAAATCTCCACAATGGCTAAGTGAGTTTCCCTTACTTTACGTATTTATACTTGTGCTTGTAGAATAGTACACTAAAGTTAGACAAAAGATAAAAATAGATTGCTTAGGGAATGGGGAATCCATGCATGTGATTCGTTAGTTGATTAAATGAATTATAAGTATATCGAAACACCATTTGATTGCTAAATTTCTTACATGATTAGTTTCTATTGATTGTATGTTTGTGATAATTGTTTGGTCACCTTGGAAAGAAATTAACTCGGATTGAAAAATTATAAAAATGGATCATGCACAGCATAAAGTGAGTCACATTGCATTGCACTACAATTCCTCCGTACGGGATCCATAGGTAAAGATACCTAGCTTCGGCATGAGGAACTACAACATCCGGGGAATACGGCCTTGTGGAGGAGCCGTGCCAGATGGTAAAAGGGAATTAGTAGTGGTCAGTTTTCAAAACCCTAAACAGTCAGACGGACTCCAAAAGTGCAACATTCTCTGACCCTTGATATGGATGGTGTAAATTCATGCCACTCATGACACTGGTAAATCATGAGGGTATGTGTGGGCATATGTTTGATGCATTGCATATGATTGCCTAACTAACTTGTTTATCTTGGTTGGTATCAACACGTCGTTGCAGGATTATCTCACTAACACTAAGCTAGTTGTAAGCTTACCTACTCATAAATTCTAGTTACAGATGGAGTATAACAAATATTTATGTCTGAATTGACCACGATACTGTTGGATAAAA
This sequence comes from Combretum micranthum, assembly GCA_024138025.1. Taxonomy (NCBI): domain Eukaryota; kingdom Viridiplantae; phylum Streptophyta; class Magnoliopsida; order Myrtales; family Combretaceae; genus Combretum; species Combretum micranthum. Next base: position 135,560 of record JAMXBD010001308.1, read on the forward strand.
GCAGGAGCCTTGGAAGCACTTGTAGAAAAGATCTTTTGATAGGACTGTAGTAGGTTGATGATTCAAGGAGAAATTATGTAAATTTATATGGAAGGACTTTATTTGTTTATGATTTAAGATCGATATGGATGTAAGTTATGCAATAATTATTTCTAATTTCTTGTTTGCTATAATGATGCCATCTCATTAAATTGCATTACTCCGATGGTAACTCTTACAGTAAAAGTACGCCTTGTGCATAATATCGAAGCTTTGTGTGACTAAGACTGTCACTTCTAAGCTTTAATATAGTACACGGTGAATTGTCACGTTTAAGATATTCCTCGGGGCATGACAGTTTAAATTGATATCAGAGCGCATGATTTGGGAAATAAAGAGAGAAATAAGAAAGATGGAAACCTTAAGTAGAATAAGGGTAGAAATAAGTAAGTGAGAATTTACACAAGTAAGAATCAAGTTATAGAGTAACGTTTCCTTATTTTATGGTTAGCTAACCATCCCAAATGTGAAGAGAAAGGTTAGAATTTTTGGCTACCATCATGGAGAACCCCTAGTTGAATATCGGAAGAGATTAAGGGTTTTATGTGAAGAATTTACCTTAGTGGAAAAACCTAAGAGTTCTAAGGGAAGTCTTTAAGTTTGGAAGTAGGGCATAGGAGAAAGCTTTTGGGGAGATCTATTAGAAAGAATAAGATATAATCTGGTCCTAAAATATAAGTACTTAGATGTGGAGGTTATCTATGCTTTGGAAAGACTTAACATTTGGTGGAGTAATCACCCGATAGAGCAAAGTATGATTTTTCCTCCTCATAAAAGAAAGGAAACCTGTCTGCCCTGATTTTAGGACTTTGAATGCCCTTGGACCCCTTTATGTGTACGTGGAGGACCATGTCATGGACCACACCATGTGGAACAAAACAGATCACTATGAGAATTTTTATTGGTATGGAATCTACAAGAAACTTTTTAAGGATCCAAATGCCCTGCTGCCTATACAAGGGTTAGATCCAAGTGTTGAATGGAAAGAGGACGGCTGTCACCAGTTGACCTATAATAACAAGGACACGAACATGAAAGACTAAGAGGATGAAGAAGAAGACGATCCAGAATAGAAGAACCAAGAGAATGGAGGGCGACACTCTCCAACCCCCACGTAGACTGAAGACATGCACCTTAGCCCAACCCTAGCTCCATCCAGTCCGCTGAACCAAGAATTTACGATGAGAATGCAAGTAGAAGGCAACAACAATGTGATTGGTAACTATAGGAATGAACTGTATTCCTCAACTTAAGGAGGATGCATGGCATTCTCAGTACCCTCTTAATCGCAGGGACGAAAGAGAATGAATCCACAACCCCCACGAACCTTGAGATGATTCAGAACAGACGCCATGACACTCCTGCTTCGAGCCGCCAATCAAATACCCCTTAAGAAGCATGATGCAACCGATCAAAGGAGAAGCAAGGAAGCCCAACAAACCCTAAGCGCATCTCATACAGTCCAAATGAACCTTGAAGCATGTTCCTCTAAGGAACGGATCATGTTGTTGAAGCAATCATCCATGTTTTGAATAGGAGTCAAGGATAGCTTTAGAGCTAGACTAGATCATCCTATGTAATGTGTTGTGTTGTCTTATTTTCTTATGTGTTGTAAGGCATCTACACCGTGTCTTAGTCATGTCTTATGTGTCCTATCATGGAATCTTGTAATGTGATTTGAATTAATGAAAGTTCCACTAAGTTCTTAATTACGATTTCGTGTCTTGAAATTTCTTTTCTTTACTTTGATTGAGTTTTCACTAGAATTATACTCTTTGCTTGAAACAATTTTCGTAATTTCGACTAAGTTCTCATAAAAACGCTTAGTTAAAGAACACCAAAAGCTTACGCAAATCCAAAATATGATAACAGCCGCACAAGAAGAACGAGGAATCATGAGCAACGGGACTCTGATAACCCACTCAAGCAAGCGAACCATCCGGTTATGCAACCTCAACCTCAAGAGTAAGCCCCAGCAGGAGATATGTTGGCTGAATACCTTTCTTCAACAAAAAAATCAGCATGCTCCAGCACCTACACTGATTCTCAATCCAAACACACAGGGGATCGCTCAAGGAGCACTTGCAACATTGGCTGCTCAGTCACAGAATGCTCCATTGCCACCACCACCACCACCTCCAAGACTGTACCGAAGCACGCTACCAGATTTCATCAAAAGTAACAGATTTTCGTAAGAGCATGTGGAAAGCTTGATGAGGCAGAGGACTGGTTAGCTCAAGTGGAGTGACCTTTTGAAGCTTTTGAGGTTCCTCACCACCTACAGTTAAATTATGGGACATATCTTCTACAGCTCAATGCCAAAACATGGTGGGATTTAAAGAGCAGGGAATTACCAACCCCAATCACTTAGGAAATGTTCTGCCACAAATTCCTAGAGAACTACTTTCTAGGTAGTCTACGAGAGCAGTACAATGCGAATTTCTTGCACATTGCTCAAAAAGGACGGATCATAAAAGAGTGAGACTAAGTTTAGTTGATTGCTACAGTATGCCCCTAAGTCATATCGACACAGCGAAGAGTTAAAGAGATAGATCTTTTTGAACGGGTTGGATGAGGAGCTACGAATCCAATTAGAGGAGTTCGATATAAAAAATTTTGGGAAATTAGTGGAGAGAGCTAAGATTGTCGAAGGAGCAAAGAGGAGGAAAACAAGAGCCCTTGAGAAGAAAGTGTCTATTCTTGAAAAGAAGCCTTATGAGGAATCAAATTCTAGATTTAAGCCAAAGAAGTCCAAGTCTATGGGAAGCTTCAAAGAGAAGCAATTGCAAGGAAAGTAAGCAGCGAAATAAAGATTACATGTTGGAAATGCAAAGGAAGGCACTATCCAAAACTTTTTTCTCATCAAATTTTGAAGACAAAACTTTCTTTAAAATGGAAAGGTTGTAAACCCCTAGATTTTACGATAGTTTAATATATGTTTAAATCTGGCCTCAAAAATTCAGACTCTAGAAGTCAGAATAGGTCAGCCAATAGATTTGACTGAATAGTTGTTTTCGTCCTAAAATATGAGATAAAAATTTAAAATGAAATAAACTCAAATTACGGTTCATAAAAATAATATAAACCCTAAAAAGATCAGATAGCCCAAAAATTCGATAGTTTCGGACCTTTATGGGATCAGTTTCCATACTTAACTACCAGTACGTAAAACAAGATAAAATTTTTCGACAACTAATTCATACTAGAAAAATATTAAGATATCCATAAAATATCATATAAAAATTTTTTAGCTCATAAAAATGGATGGTTGCTTCAACAACATGACCCGTTCCTTAGAGGATCATGCTTCAAGGTTCATTTGGACTGTATGGGATACGCTCATAACTTGTTGCCTTCTACTTGCATTCTCATCATAAATCCTCAGTTCGGTGGACCGAATGGAGATGGGGTTGGGCTAAGGTGCATGTCTTCAATCCACGTGGGGGTTTGGAGAGTGTCACCCTCCATTCTCTTGGTTCTCCCACTCTAGATCTTCTTTCGGATCATTTCTCCTTCATCCTCTTCATCCTCCATGTTCGTATCCTCATTATTATAGGTCAACTAGTAATAGCCGTCCTCTTTCTATTCAACACATGAGTCTAACCCTTGTACAGGCAACAAGGCATTTGGATCCTTAAAAAGTTTCTTGTAAATTCCATACCAATAAAAAATCTCATCTTGATCTATTTTGTTCCACATGGTGTGGTCCATGAGATGATCTTCTACGTACACATAAAGGGATCCAAGGACATTCCAAGTCCTAAAATCGGGCAGATAGGGTTCTCTTCGTTTTTAAGGAGGCAAATCATACTTTTTTCATGGGTGATTGCTCACCAAACATCAAGTCTTTCCAAACCATAGATAACCTCCACATCAGAGTACTTATATTTTAGGACCGGATTGTATCTCATTCTCATTCCTTCTATTAAATCCCCCTAAAAGCTTTTTTTAAGCACTTCTTCCAAAGCTTAAAAGACTTCCATAAAACTCTTAGGTCTTTCCACCAAGGCAAATTCTTCACATAAAACCCTTAATCTCTTCCGATATTCAACTAGGGGTTCTCCATGATGATAGCCAAAAATTCTAGCCTTTCTCTTCACATCTAGGATGATTAGTTAACCTAAAAACAAGGAAACGTTAGTCTATAACTTGATTCTTACTTATTTAAATTCTCACTTACTTATTTCTACCCTTATTCTACTTAAGGTTTTTATCCTTCTTATTTCTACCCTTTAAAGTGGATCAATTCTAAAATTGTGATTCTAACTCCTAAATGCTTTTAAATAATGGAAGAGAGAATGGACAAGGAATTACGATTTCATTCTAGATTTATTCATACGTACCAAACATGCCATTCTAGTAGGGCTACAAACTAGTAGAGTCAAGATAGTACAATGCTAAACTCTAGCTCAACTCAAAATTTCAAAGCTCAAGCTAAACTCGAGTTTGACTCGAGATAATACCATATAAACTGGAGTTTAACTCAATTAAGCTCGTTTCGGCTTGATTTACATTTAAAAATACATTTTTAATTCTAATTTAAATATTATCAATAATAAAAATCAATTTGATTCAATTAATATTTATACCCAACTCAAACTTGATAGAACTTGTTTAGGCTTGTGGACTAATCGAGCTAGACATAAAATGCTTCAGCTCGGCTTAATAAACTATTCAAACTCAACTATTTTCGAATCGAACTCAAGTGACCATCGAATCGAGCTCAAGTAGTTTGTGAAGTGGCTTGATTCACTTGTACCCTTTCATTGTAGCATTCCAAAACAGTTTTGTTGCCATTTCTATCTATTTACCCATTAGAGAGTGAAGCTTAGTCAAGGATAATGTCACATTCACTCAAAGTTTTGAAGCTAGCTCTCTCATTTAGCAATCCCAAGAGGTGGCAATTATTGAACCATTGTGAATGAGATTGTCATCCCCTATTTTCCAACCAAAGAGTGGCCCCACTTTAGTTCTTGTTACATAATAAGTATGATAGTCTATACCATATTTATAAGTTTAAAATTTTAAATTAGATGGTTGTGGTGCTAACCTTAATATGGTATCAGAGTAGGAAATTAAGAATTCGAACCCCTGCGCACTCATTTCAACCCCATTAATTGTCTACTTGATGAGTTTTAGTCAAAATCAAAGTCCCGGCCCACAAATAAGGGGGAGTGTTACATAATAAATATAATAACTCATGTCATATCTATAAGTTTAAGCTTTTAGATTAAATGGTTGTAGTATTGACCTTAACAGTTCTCAAAGATGGAATTTTCCTTTACACACATGGACTTTTAGAAGGAGCTTTTGCAACCCAAACATTCTTGCTTATAAGCTCTCTCCATGGTCTTTCGCATAGTTTTCAAGCAAGTTTTATCTGCACCGCATTATTCCACACAAAAGTACTTGTCACTCTAGGAGATCTAATCTTAGGCCACTTTTGCTTAAACAAACCCCTCATCTTTGCCACATATACCATTATTTCATTTTAATTGTAAATCCCTTAACAATGCTCTTAAAAAACACAAACAAAGATATCCTATGCATTTGCATTGACAACACTACTCATTTGTTGGACATATCCAATATAATATAAGATTTTGTTTGTCCAATGTGATATTCTCTTAGAAATTTGTTCCACCAGCTCCTTACAAGTAGTCTGACATAATTTATTGGATATGAAAGGAACTAAAAGGTATCTCACCGAAAGTGAGCCAACTTTGAAACCCAAAAGATGATTAAGACAATCTTTACACTGATATAAAAAGATGTAAAAGCATGTAATGTTCTAAATATAATAGTTCATACCAATCTATAAGTTTAAACTTCTAGATTATATGAATATGGTACTAACCTTAAAATAATATCAGAGCAGAAGGCCATGATTTCGAATCCTACGCACTCGTTACAATTCCTCTAAAAATTAAGTCATCCATTGGTCTTAGTCAAAGTCAAAAATCCCGCCCACAAATGAGGAAAAGTGTTATGTAATAAATGTAAATAGTTCATGCAATATCTACAAGTTTAAATTAGATTGTTGTTGTACTAATCTTAACAAAGCAAAAACAATATCTACACTATGAAGAGAAAAGACAACCACAAGTGCATGAAGATATCACCTAAAACAATTAAGCTAATATATGATATTGTGGAAATTTTTGTAGAAATGAATTATAACGTACAAAATGAGCAGACTTGTTGCAATGCTGTTACTCCTTTATCAGTCCGCCCAGCAACAACTGCACAACCCTCTACTGGTAAACCCTTCTCGAGAAGCACTTTAGCTTTCTTCTCATCGACAAATTGTCCAAGAGCTCTTTCTACTATTCTATTATCATTATGTGAAAAAATTACCCGGATTAAAAGAAAAGAAAAAACTAAATTATGCTCATTAGGTAATGACAGAAGACACGTGCAACATTAACCACTCCCTTCTTCCATTACCACACCCATCTTTTTGACCAAAGAGATACAAGACTTCTATTTCCAACAAAGAAATATTTCTCAAAAGAATTTTAACATAAGATCTGCATGGTCAAGAACTGGTGTACTAATTTCGACAGTTGAGCCAAATAGAAATACAGCTGAAACTGATAGGATATAAAATACCAACATTAATCAATATCAGATTGTTTCATGAAACTTCCAATCAGAAAGTTAAGGACTTACCCCTGGACTGTGTTCAGTCCTGGTTGCTTCTGCCACCCATCAAAAGAACCTCCATGATAAGAAACGACAATCTTAAAAGTTTTTCTGGCCCATCGTCCTGATCTATCTACTGCTGGAAAGCTCTCCAAATCTCTTTTCTCTGAATTCTCTAGAACTTTGCTGTCATCATTAACTGTACCAGTCTGACAAAATATCTTCAACTTCATTGAATATGATGACATAAACATGGTACATGGAAAGGAAACCAGCAACATATATGATTCATTTACTGATCTAAGATACAGATGTAGATGTCCAAATATTATGACAATCTACTAACATCCAAGTTTTCAAAGAGTGAAACAATTCATTGAAAAACTCATAAAGCCCAACAAAAGTGTATGTCACTCTCTGAGATGCAAAAAGCAGATTTAACATTCAAACAGAGAGGACATAAAAATTCTTATATAACATTGGCAAGGATAATGAAGATATGTTGCATTAGAGAGCAAGTTCAACAAAGTTTGAATTAAAAATTATAGTGAACAAAACTTTTGTTTCTATAGTGGCAAACAATCATCAAATCAACATAGTGGGATAACACAAGCACTTTAGAGAATTCCGATAATTACATGGATATGAACTAGAATTGAGGATAAAAATCAATCATTTGATAGTATAAAATCATACCTCAGCGCCACTTGTAAACAAAGTTGAAATAGACAAACGACCATTTACAACATTAGAGTAGAAATCTTGAACTTCATGCCAGGGCCTGTTATACATAAACTGGAAACTCTCCCTGTCCATGAAGGAGGAAAGGTGGGTATTACTAACCAAACCAGGCAAGAATTATCATTATCACAAACCACCTATTTTAATGAAGGAATTTACTAAAACCATAAAATAAATTGGTATTACACCTGGCAGTCCATCTTGCATGTTTGGAGGGCAAGATGTGATTGTAATGCACAAAATCCTTGTTTTCTGATTCTTCAATTTCCATGGGTACACGTTTACCATTACTAAGAAAACAATCTGTTCTGAACAGAAATAGACGAAAGCAGAATATTGGAAAATGGCATCTGAACAAAGCGGCCTTCTAATGGAAGCATAGCCCTTGTCCCCTATTCGTGGCCCTGTTCCTCTCTCATCTTCCCTAAATTGACACGTGACAAAATCAGAATAATAATTTTCATATTTTCTTCTTAATCTTCAATCTTAGAATCCCCCCTTTTGTACTCTCCAATGCAGAGTGAATAATTCTGTTGTTCCAATATCAGGTGAAGAATTAATAGGCAAAAATCTGCAGTTGCTCCTATCCTCTTCTTGATTTCTTTCACTACTTGTGGACATTTTTCAATCTCCATTCACTATTATTCAACTGAATTTATTACAAAAAAAGGAAAAAGAAAAATATGATGAAATCGTCTGTCGGCAAGACTAAAATCAAAGTAAAGGCAAAAGCCTAGATAATTGAACATCCTCCAAGAAAAAAAGCTGATAATTAAAACCCATTTCATAGATTAAAAATAAAGTACACTCTGCAGCTGCTATTTCAACTATAGTTGCTTCATTTTGTTGGAGGCCAGTTGTGATTACTATGCTACTAGCGGTTTAATTCTCATAAAGAAAAAGAAGGTTCAAAAAGATACTGAGGAGCAAGAATGGGAATGGGGGAAGATTACATATATTGGTCCTATAGGAAACTTTTGAAACAAGCAAAGGTCTTACCATGTATATTTACCAGATGAGTTAGAGCCAATTGAGTATTTGTCTGTTCTGTAGAGAAATTTTAGGTGGAAAAACAAGTGAAGGCCTTATTGTTCGTTAATGAATATTGCAGAAGCTAATAACCATTAACTTTTTTAGGCAAGTTAATTGAATTTACATTAGGATAGATTCAAAACTACCTTAATAATGTCAAAAAAAGGCTCCATAACACTTCTTTTATCCCATTGCAAACAGTAGATTTTGGAATTTAATCACCTAAAGTTCATCATTCCCATCTACAATGTAATGAATCAAAAGTGTTTTACCATTAACATGAGATCCTCTCTTCCTCTGGCTTACACAGTCTGTTCTTTACCCTGCAATGTCATTGACCTTGAAATTGTAAAAATCAAGGAAAACAACAACCAGATAAAGCATAAACCACCAAAATCGACCATGGACCACCTGATAGCATCACATTCCAGGCATTATCATGTGAATGTAATAAGCATGATTTTGTCCTATCTGGATCTACTTTACCATCAAACGTATATCAACTTTTTTCATTTTTTTTTTTTCCGGTAGAGAACATATATCAACTTTATTCAATACATGGTTTATCCCCGAAAAAAAAAAAAAAAAAAACTTTATTCGATGCATATATTTCTGAATATGCAAATACTAAAAGCCAAGCTACAAAAAAATTGTAGCCAAAAAAGGAAAAAAAAAAACAAATAAATAAAGGGCTAAAATAAATGTTTGAGACCTTCACGTTTTAACTTTTCCATTTGAGCCTTCTACCTATTATTGGTTCAGCCATTTCATCAAACAGTTTCCCTTCTTCCTTTTATTTCAATAACTCACAAAAAACACTTGTCAAAATTATCAAGGGTCTTCTTAAAGAGATCCCCAGCATCCATTATACTAACGAGTTATACACGAAAAGGCGAAAAGATTCTTCTTTTTTAAGTTTTCAACTGCTAACAAGTTCCGGGCACCAAGTCTGAAGAGCACAAGATCTTATTTTCCAATTCAAATTGTTTAACTACATATATAGCACAAGCTATATGATCCACTGCATTAGTTCATGCATCCAGAGACAGATAGTCAGTCATACAACGGCGCACTGGTTGTCGGTTTCAATAACTATAACTAACTAACTCCATTACAAAACAGTCCTATATGGGTGGTTTTGTGAGATACAATGTATTAAATCCTAGATTTCAGATGTTGCGTATAAATGAATATTCAGTCCTAAAAGTGCACAAGAGAAAAATATACCTGATAGTTGGGGGGGTTGCAGGTTTGCGCTAGTGGCTCTTTTTCTTGCGAGTGCTTTTAAAGTTCGAACCGTGGTCTCTGAATTTTATGTTAGTTTAGTACTGACAGCAGAATAAGTGATTGGAATGTCTTCGGTACAAAATAGGGCATTTTTAAGTAAATGTTGATGATTTATGTAGCAAATGTGCTTTTATTTGAAAAGTTTACCCAATTAAAAAATAAATAAATAACACACAAGTAGGACTATAAAGCCTGTATATAATAGACCCTGACCCTTATCTAGTACACATAATTATTTGAAATTGATTAGATTGAAATGCCATAAAATGGAAATATAATAAAACTAGCATATGATGCACTCGCGCTGCAGTGAAAAAAATAGATATATTTAGAGAAAATAAAAGTAGAGATGAGAGAGAAAAAGAGGGGAATGGTTATCTTTAAAGAAAATTATAAAAAAAAATAAAGTAGAGATGAGAGAGAAAAAGAAAGGATTGTAACTCTCATAGCTTTCGGTCAAAAAAAAAAAACTCTCATAGCTTGATGTATATTTTTTTACACAAATAAACTAATATTCCTATATATTAATAGAAGACTAGTGGAATATTTATTTCTTTAATACATCCATAGAACGCATAGGTGATGTATGGAACATATGATGTTGGAACAATGATGTCCTTATAGCTCAATTTTACTTTTTTTAATTATACATCTATAATTTTAAATTACATATTTTATTAATCAATTAATCAAAATATCTAGTTACTATCATTTATATATCATATTATTTTGCTTTGTATTAATGAGATTTTTTTTTTATAATGTGACATCGATATAATACAAAATAAAATACTACATTATACTGTCGCATTATAACAAGTTACTTGTGATGTGATGATGGTTTTAATAGCAGTTAGTTAGCATAAAAAGACAGCTATAAACAGTAGTAGCAATTAAACGTGGTATATAAATTGACAATTTAAAACTTCATACGTACATCACAAAAAAAAACATTAAATTATTTATTATTAATATTTTAATAATAAATATGTTAGAAAATATAAATAGAATGCACATACAAAATGCAATGAACTCTAATTCTCAACAACATGAAAGGGAGAATGGAAAGTGAAATTTTTTTTTTTTTTAATTTACACATGGATGCTTTAATAAATTTATAATTCTGCAAGAATTTTTAAATTCCTTCAAAACGCCACGTTATAAAGCTACATACAATTGGCCACAATTTGGTTCAAAAAGGTAGATATGAACATTATGTATTGTTTGATGTTGTGCTTAGTAATTGTCAATACAAAACTCAAATGTATAGGAATTTTTTTCTTTTTTGTCATATCAAATGGCAAGTGCAAATTATTAATGGTTTTCAAAGGGGATCTTAGAATAAAAACTCTTAATTATCTTCATTAACCAGTCAAAACCTTAACATACATTACATTCCTAAAAAAATCAACACAATTTGATCTTATAACATAGCAAAGACTCACCTCTGGGTTTAAGTTTCCTAAGAGCATGGCAAGAGCTTCGTTGTTAAGGGTTAATATAGAGGAGGCATAATATTCTTGCTAATACAAATGTCTAGTCACATTAGAAACATCATCGAATGAGAAGTATGTGTATGACTCACGAAGTAAAAATTGAATCATTCTTTGGTTTAGCATATTGACTGTAATGTTTGTAGGAGATAGAATGAAATGCCAGGTATTGTCTTGTGCATGAGATGAAAGGTTTCCAAATGTTACACCAACCAAAATTTGAATTAAATGTTCACCTTCCTATGGTATGCTTAGCAAAGGTAGTATATGAGTAAAGTCATCTTTAATTATGTATTTTACTTTTTCCTCCAACTCTTAATATGAAGTTTAAGAAATCTTTATCATTAAGAAATCTCATATCTTAGGTCAATGGAGAGTATGTGCACTTTTCCACAACGGTGATTTGTTCAAGTATGCATTTATCAATTCATGCTTGGGATAATATCACAAATGGTAATTGAATTTTGATAAAATATATAATTAGGTACCTGTAAACCCCTAATTTTTAGGGTAATATCAAGTTCAAACCCTAAATCGGAAAATCAATCGAAGACCTTAAGTCAACAAATTCTCAGGAAACTCTAGTAGTTTAGATCCGGCAATCCCGTATTCCTAAACCAAGAAGTCGAAATATGAGTGAAGAGTGTAGTTTGGTTCGTAATAATATTAGGGTGCTTAAAAAGATCAGATTAACGAATTTTCAGTCTATTAAGAAACCCAATAGGATACAGACATTGAAAAGCGTGTCTCGGGGCTTGAGATATTAAATATATGATATTAAATACCGTTAGATTCATAATTTCATAAGATTTCCAAATATATCAGTCATATAATTTTTTGGGTTATAAAAGTTACAATTATAATTTTTTATCATATTTTCTCTACACTATTCACAAGTACAACTATCAATAACCTATTTCTCACATCCTTACAACCTATTCCTACAATTTTCTCATTTTTTTCCTTACAACTTACTTTTCCAATACAACCTTTATTACTTAAATTACTTATTTAATTTTGAAACTTACACAACACAACACTCTTCCCTCTCTCTCTCTCTCTATTGGAACCGACGCTACTCCCTCTCCCTCTCCCTCTTCTTCTCACAATTTGTTTTATTTAATTTCTCTTATTACACATCCCCTAATCAATTTCTCTATATATACCCTTTTATGCTAACTTCATTTCACTTTTCTACTTTTCACTTAACCAAACTCTTGCAAAAATTTTTCTTTCTCTCTTCCTCTCCTCCTTGCAAACCGTAACACACAGCATAAATACACCCTCACATATTTTCTTCACGTTTCTTGTTCTAAACAGCTAATAGGTAACAGATCTATACCTTATTACCTTAAAAACATGTAATAGCAAGACCATTCATGTGTGATTCCACTCAAAGATCCCAATGAGCTTCAAGTTAGGGATATGGAAATACTTGAATATGAGATTATTGTCATTACAATGTTATAGATCTTGTTATTTGAGTTATTTTGCTATTACCTTGTTTTATTATCAAGTTATGTTGTTATCATTTATGATTTGTGCATATATTCATCATCTAATCATATTCACATAATCATCATAATGTTCATGCATTTATGACTAGCATAGTAAACTAGATCTAGTTGTTTTGAGTTCATAAATGCATTAAACTTTTGTTTTATGTTCATAAATAAATTGTAATAGAATGATGATAGTAGGAAAAAGATAGAAAGCTCAAGATCTACTTTAGTTTCAACAAAAATGATTTTTGCAAATTCGGATAAAAAAAGAATCATATTTGGAAAAGACATTTTTCATCTTCAAAGTGTGTATTTTATATTAAAAATGAAGGGCTTAGGGAATAGATATCATAAATGAGTGATCTTGATAAGTAAAGCTTAGATCTACTAAGAAATATTTTCAAAACAAGGAAAAGTTTACAAGAGTTATGTTTCAATCCCAATAACAAGTTTTAAATTCGTAATAAGGGGAGTTTGAAGTGTAGCCACTCATTTTTCAACTCCAAAACAAGATTTTTATTAAATAAATGGAAGCCTTAAGGAGTAGGTTTGATTAGGAAATGGTTTTTGAAAAATTAAAGGAGTTTTACAAAGAAAAAAACCTCAAATGAAAATTTCAAAATTCGGATTTGAAAATGGCCACTATTTAAACACCTCTTTCCAAATGCCAAAACGATGATTTTTATGGAAAAATTGAAGTCCTAGGGGGTACATGTAATAAATATCTAATTTCGATAAGGATAAGAGAGAGTTATCAAAGTATAATCCTAAAACAAGAAATGGTTTCAAAGAATAGATTAAACAATGTTTTCATTCTTTAAAATTTTGTAAAATTCGTAATTAGGTAAGCCACTTATTTACACATCTATTTTCTCATCCCAAAATGAATATTTTTATTTAAATAATGAAGGTGGTGGCTATATAAGTCATCAAGGTTGAGTTTTGATAAAAGCAAGTGTGATTTTACAAGAAGAAAAACTATTTTTTTCTTAAGTCTAGTAAATTTCAAAAGTTTTGCAAAGCAAAAGTTTTTCAAAAAAAATTCTTGGTACTATATCATTAAGAATATACATATAGATAATTCATCTCATAACTTTCATGATAATAGCTTATAGGTATTGCATATATACATGATGCACTTGTAGAAACAAAGTTAGAAAAGTAACGTCCTATACTTCTTATTTGACATTCTCTAAGTACATAAGAAATTAGAATTACCAATACCCATGAATCATGCATGATATTGAGTTATATATATATATATATATATATATAAAATAGAGTCTTACAAGATATAATGATAGCTAAGTATCTATCAAAGCTATAGTATGATGCTTGGTTTGAAATTAGGTTGAATTGTGGAATGGGGAATTCGTATAGTATTTTGTACCCTACTTTCATGGACCAAACAACCTTATTTTTCAGAATTAACTCTAAAAATAGATAGCTCTCGTTGAATAAGTAGAAATCGGTATATAATATGTGAAATTCCGGGTTAAAATGACGAAGTTATAGCCGTTTTAAGTTGGAATTTCCTCTTAGACGAATTTTGACGAACTTGTTAGAATAGAATTTATAAGTTCATTTAAACTTCATAGAAATACTCATTATAGTTTTTTTTTTTTTTTTATTAGGAGACTTGGGAGACGGACTAGATCTTCCCGAGGACTATTACGATTAAGTAGATTTTCACGCCATGGCAAAGTGAGTTCACTATCTTTAAATTCCGTGCTTATAAATGTGCTTGTAATGTTAGTGGCATTAGAATTAGGCCAAGATAAAATTTGATTGTGTGTATGAGAATTTTACTTGGGTGAATTGATGATAAGAATATCGAAATGAGCTTATTGTAAATATTGTATGATTTAATATAGAATCGAATTGTCTGCAATATATGTGATCACCCATAAATTGTTAAATTAATATGCTATGATCTTATAATCAAATTGACATGCATACCTATGTGGAGTCACATTGCATAGGTTATTATACCTTTGTGGGAAGAAGGCATAATAGCTGGGCAACAAGGGGTTTGTAAATTCGAATGTTGGCGTGATGACTGGAAATTGAAATGTTGGCGTATGGGTCGGAATTAAAAAAAATGTGTGTGGGTGGACACCTGTATCAACCACGATATAAATGAGAAAAAATTAAAATCTATAATTGTATGGGCCTAAAACACCTAACCCCAAATGAAGGGCGTAAATCCGTTCAACATAAGATTTTCGGAAGATCTTATGTATTGTATGTTCACGTGTTTATGCATTTCATATGGTTGTTAATATAACTTATCTGTTATATATTGCTTGTTGAGCATGTAATTTTGGAAGTGAAACTCACTAAGCTTATAAGCTTATACCCTAATAGTTTCCTATTGCAGTATGAATATTTATGGCTATCCCCGAGAGGCCACTTTCCTCAGGTACAGCTTTTAGAACTTAAGGAGTTTTTTGAAGAAGTCGGGACCTAGATAAAGGCATAGATTTCTAGTGGAATCTCCTAAATCGATATATATAATGATTGTTGTAAGAAACTTTTGAGAACTGAAGAGCTCTTGATATTTTATCAGGGGTATGCTCCTTAGATCCTGTAATAAATTAAATATGGATATAACTGTTATGATTTACATTCTTATTGCTGTATGTCTTCTTAAGCTATTTCGATTCAAAGTATGGTTCCCTATATGTTAAATGTAAGCCTTGCACCCAGTGTTTAAACTCATTGAGTCACTAAGGTTGTCATACTTGAGTTTAGATATCGAGTGTGGCGGACTGTTGCATTTAGAGTACCCTTTAGGGCCTGACAATACCTAAACCTTGAAATTAATCAATTTATTACTTGGAAGACTTTGAAATTGATCAATTTAGTACTCGAAAGAAGTTGACGAAGACACTATTGATGTGCATAAAAAGTTGTTTCAAGTACTAAATTAATCAATTTTAAAGTTTAGGTAATAAACTAACTAATTTCAAAGTTCAGGTGTCTAATTACATATATTGTTAAAGTTTAGGTTCCATTTATGACATTAACCTAATGATGCTTCATCTCTTTTGTAACCACGAGAAGAACTTGTCTTAAATCTCCTCCAATTGTTGCAATCTTTCCACTAAATTGTAAATCAACTTTCATAATATCTCTAAGTGTTCTATCAATAACTTTAAAGTAGTGTAAGACAAACGTTGTTGGAGAAAATGATGCATATTCCTTTAAAAAAGGAATTATGTTCATTGAACACATACATCATACAAGGAATGTCGGTCGAAGAATTGCATTACCCTCATCTTTCTTTAGAAATCCCCTGATATATATAAAAGAAGCCAACATGCAATGATTTTGGTTCTAAAATTCGAGAGACTAGATTTATTTATCATTATTACATGCAATCCGTCTTGGTCTAAAAATTCATCATCAATTGCTCTTGGGAAAAACCACACAGAATAGGCCAGATTTAATTTTACATGTATTCCACTTGCAATTTGAGCAATTCAAGAAAAATATTATTGAAAAGGGTGTACTAGGCAAAATAACCGATTATTCATATGTCATCTAATTTCAAAAACGAGGTTTGCTACATGTCCACATGTTCATCCTTTCACCCCTTGATGACAAACTTAATTTACCTAGTGATTATGATACTATTCTTAAAGCTAAAATTCAAAATCAACGAGAAGACCCCTAGTTGTTTTATATTGTTCATAAACATATGATTCAAGGTCCGTGCAAGCACATAACACATTTGTATAGTATATTAGACAACAACACTATAGCATTTGTTTCCAAAATCTTTTTCTTGTGCTACTTCATAGAGATATGACTCTTACCATATATATATAAGAAGAGAAAGAAATAATGGTAGTGTCTCACTATCCAATTGTCCTAATATTATTGTCGCATTAATGTTGAGGTTTTATGCACGTGCAAAGGATGTCAAGAACTTATGTAAGTACCTTCATAAAAGCCTTAATAAGGTTTCCACAGAGGTTCGTATTGGCACTTACAATGATTAGATTCAATAGTTTATTGATGTGAGTTGGTTTCGTGCACCTAAAACTGTATAGAGGATGATAAAATTCTAATGAATCTAATTCTTTTGTTATTAGGTTACAAATACATCTCCCCAGTATGCATACACTAACTTTTGGGCATGATTAATCTAATAGTTTTGTTTTGTCTAATAATCCAACTCCACAAAAAATGTTTACAATTTGTTTTTTTTTTCAATACAAATAGTATGGATATTAATGCAAGATGTTATCTATACAAAAGAATTTTCACTATATTATAAGTTGATAAATTTAACATAGCAAAATAGAAGGAACAACACAAAAGCTATTGGTAGAATTTCTACTATTCATCTAACATACACGAAACAATTTTACTTATGTATCTTAGCATGTTTTTGGTCTAAACTTCATTCACCATCTTTTAATATATAACATGATTGCATGTGGTGCATATGAAAAGGTTAAAGAAGATAGGGGTTTCTTGAAAATGATGACAACATATGTTAATGTTTAGTTGAAGCAGTCACCTTCCAAATGCCTTAAGCACTTAGGAGATTTTTTTCATAACCCTTTTAATATAGTTTCATCCTATAAATGTTAGAATGTTATGGGATAAATTCCACTGGAGTATGTTACAAGATTACCTTTCATCTTCAATGACTTCAAATGTGTTACTCATTTGTAAAATCTTTAGTGACCTGAAGGTGTTATTAGCACATGAAAAAGGATTATCATGTTCACATTGCAGTTTAGATGACCATGGCAATGTACCAAGATGATTGAAGATGAGTTATCAATTCTTATAGCCAACAATAATATAAGCGCATCTTCTTCCTTCAATGTTTAATAGAGACATGCATTTGATCTGATAAATGTCGACCATTGAGCATGATGAATATACAATATTTTTTTTCAAGAAAGACCAAGTGAAACTTGAATAACATATCTATATCATGCTATTTTGGCATTTTAAATGAATCACATGTCAAAGTGCTTTAGTTACGGCTATTTTTAGTGTTGGAGGAACTATATTACCTAGTGGAAGAATAACTCACTTGAGATTGGAGATTCCATTGAATGGAGATGCAGCTTCCATTTGTTTGCTAAGCAAATAATTCGTATTAGATGATCTATTGAAATTTCATAAAACCTTTTCATGTGACAAAGCTGCCATGACTAATAGTCATGTTGTTGAAGCTCTTCATGGAACTTTTAGATATATCATGGAAGTTGATTTACCATTTAATAGAAAGATGATGATAATTGTAGGGGATTTTAGACGAATTTTTCTTGTGGTTGCAAAAAGAATAAAGAATTAATTGATAAATGCATGCTTGAACAAATTGTTGTTATGGAATAGAGTATGTACTTTTTGATTGACCTAAAATATGAGATCTTTCAATAATAAAGATTTCTTAGACTTTGTACTGAAAGTTAAGGATGAAGTCAAATGCACAGTAAAGGATTACTATTATATACAACCTTCCTTGAATATTCTGGGGAAGGTGAAGTTGATATGTTAAACAAGATGATAATTAAATATTTTTTTTGGTGAGATATGCAAATAGTATTTGTATTAGCAAGAATAGTTAAATTCTATTTCTTTAGGTGGCATGTCTCCACACATATTACCTTAAAGAATGAAGCACAAATCATGTAGTTAAATTTGTTTTGTTCTTGGGCAATGTTATTTTTCTTTTCTTTAATTTAATTTTATACAATAAAGCAAATTCAAATAATGTTTGACTACATGCTATGGCATTTAAGATAAGGGATTAGGAAAAAAATAATATTTTAATAAAAGATTAAAAAATGTAATATGATTGAAAATAATTTTAAAAATAGACAAGTTAAACATTTCTTACGGAGACAGTTTCATATTACAACGAACTTGAATGAGTTCAACATAATTATAATGAACTCGTCTTTTCAAGGGATACTTTCACCATAATTATACTGAACTTGTCTATTGCAATAGTGAATATATTTCATCTTCTTTATCTTCAACTGATGCAAACATGATTAGTCTTGATTATATGGATAAATAAGACATACAGTGGTAAAAATAAAGCAAAGATAAATTGGTTTATGATAACAACTTAAATAGGCATAACTTTTAATTCGTGGAAGTTATGAAACTTATTATACCACTTTAATGATTGATTTTCGAGCCCTATGACTACATGATTGGCACCAATGTAATTAAGGATGTTTTTAAAAACTCTGTTTAAGTCTTGTAGCAAACTATTTTATATTTTTCAGGTTTGTAATTTCAAATATTGTTGGATGTTTGTATTTTTTGGTTCAAAAGCTTGAAAGTTCATAATTAGAAGTTAAAGTAAGAAAGTATGAGTTTGTATTAAACCTTTCTCTTGATTGAATAAGTTTATTACAATCTAAACTGCTCTTTTTAAAAGAATGAGTTTATATCATATTTTTAATTTTTTAAATTAAATTTTTATTTCCTTAACCGTTTTTAACAGTTACTAATAATATCTTAGGCTCGGAATCAATCTTATCGAGTAATGGTTCCTTTGCAGGTGTGGTCTATATTTACTCCAGTCCCCTACTCCAAATATCTTTCCCACTGGACAGTGGCCCCGACACACACATGCATACAAGCTCCTGGAACTACATCGTCTCTTCCAGAACATGGAAATTCTCAATTTTCAGGTAAACACCATGTCAAGGATGAAGAAACACTATCCTCAATCCTTCTTTCTATCTTCCCTCACTTTAACCATAATTGAATTTGCATCGAATTGACAAGTATATTTGATTGCATGACCGCTTCTATGGATGAGTTCTTTAGTTGCCATCAACCTGTCAAGCGAAAATCATAATCTTGAGGGTATCACATTCTTGTTTCACTGGTTTGAAGTCCCTTCTGTTTCTGCTAGTGCTAGTATGGATGTATACTTAGGTTGTTATCATATGATGACATGGTAAGGATATACTGGTGTAGTAGTTTTAGTTTTACTTTGTAAAAGAAGTATATGGTGAAATCAATCAAGTTCTGGTTTTCGGGCTCGATTTGGTTGGTTTATAAGAGGACATGTTAGGTTAATTCTGTAGAATAGGATCCATCCATTTGCTCTTGTTTTTATTGAAAGATCTGTGCTGATATTGGGATGGGAATGAAAGGATTAGATTTTCATGTCATCCAATAGATTACTCTACAGTCTTTTCTTATCATCCTTATAGTCCCATTGTTACTGGAAGATGGTTTGGCGGTCTAGGGAAGATCGAAAATAGGATAACGGGACCTACATCTGGGGCAAAGTTCCTTTGCAAGGAGCCATTGTTTTATATTGATGGAAGGGTAATGTGATGTCCCAATCATGCAACTTCGCTCGAATGGGATCATGCCACTTCATCTCCATGAAATGCTCATTGGAAACCATTGAGAGATAAATGAAAGGTCTGCACTATATCTACTGTAAATTTTTAGATTAGATGGTTAATATATTAATTTAAGTCCTTGTATTGTCATTTCACTCATTCATTGATGGGCATTGGTCAATGTCCATGCCTATAAGTGATGGGATTGCTAAGTAATATAGATAATATAGTCCACATATGTCCATTTGCTTAAACTTTTACATTAGATAGTTGCAGTAAATACCCTAATAGAAATAGTGGAAAATTGGATTGCCTCAATGGGTTACTTCACTGATGCAATTCCATGAGATCTCATTTCATATTGTTTTTAAAGGAGTGGTCAATTTGGATGCAACAGCAAGAATCAAAGCATATAGAATGGAGGGATTTTTATTTCACAGATTTTAATTCATCTCTTCTACTAATTAACAAGATTCTGAAGATTTAAGAACCACACAACTATGTTTTCTTTACTCTTCACCTTTCTCTTGTTAATATTGTAGATAATTGGATTCCCTAGAATCATATTACATGGAATCAATTCAGTGTGATTGAAAAAACTATTCCATGTAACTAACTGTACATAGCCTCAAAGCTGCAATTTAAAAACTTAATCTGCTCTTCAGAATCTACATTAAGGTGGTACTATATTTTTTTTTATAGTTGGGCAGTTTTGTGTTTGAATTGATGTCTTTTAGAAAGTAATTGTTTCACAGGAAATGGTTCATGTAGAAATTCCTTTTCTTATAATTTGAATTTTTTGGAAAGTTATTCAGCAGATAAGATGCATTTTTGTCAAGTTTCTCAGACATTGTTTCAATCAAATAAATTTTCTGGTCATCAGGATTGCTGCTATTTCTAGCTGTTGTCCTCTGTGGATCGCGTTTGAATTAGTTTATATCTGTTAAAGGGTACATCCGCATCATGTGGTTGTGGGCCTATTCTATATGATGGTTGCTGCATGCTTTCTTGTTACATTTTGGGATTCAAGTTTCAGACTAATGCAAGCTACACTGCAGGGCTCGTCATCTGTGATTTCCAGTAAATATTCTAAGAAATCAGTACGTCATCAGAAGGCACCTTGTCCACTTCCTAAACCATTTCTTCAACTCAGTGACAGATCTCAATCACTCCTTTACAAAGCCTGCTTAAACCATCGCCTTTCAAGAACATATAGGGGAACCATAAGAGCGGAAGCTGGAAAGCAAGGTTGGGATTTTGGAAGATTTGTGAAAACACTGTATTTTTTCAACGGACCTCCTTCTCCTGCTAAGGTTGTGCTTATACAAGCATTCCTTATGTAGTATCATTATCCCATGTATCATGTGAATGTCGACTAACTTTTACATGTTATTTATATGGTTTATGAAGTTCATTGAATTTATAATTGAGAAATTATCGGGTCCAGCTCCCAGCTCGGCTGAAAAGAAAATGGAGTCCCCTGGCATAGTGCTAGTAGTTGGAGCGACTGGGGGAGTGGGGAGAAGGGTTGTTGATATCTTACGCAGAAAAAGGTTGCCTGTCCGTGTCTTGGTATCTTTCTCTCCTTTCTCTATACTCTTATTTCTGGATTTTATTGTTTAATGGACAGACAACAAAAGCACTCCGAGACTTTTCCTGTTTTCCCCAAATATCTCTGACTTGATTTTCTTCAAATGTTTTCTTTTTCTAAAATCAATTTAGGCCAGAAATCAAGAGAAGGCAAGGAAGATGTTAGGCTCTGATATTGACTTGGTGAGTTATTGTGAGAAAAAATGTTATGCAAGTTGTTTGCGCATTATAGCAATCTTATACATTTATGTTTGCGATTCACAATTTATGCAAATCTTACATATTTGTTATGGTATTGTTCTGATTGAAGATTTTGACAATATGCTATATTTTGGGTGTGTTTGATTTGTTTACTTATCTTTCTTTGATCTTTTAAATGCTAGGTTGTTGGAGACATCACCAAACCGAGTATGTTACAGCCCGAATATTTCAAAGGAGTCAGGAAAGTCATCAATGCTGCTTCTGTCATTGTTGGCCCTAAGGAAGGGGACACTCCTGATCGGGCAAAGTACAGCCAAGTATGACTTCATTTGATAACTTTAGCTGTCATTCAGTAATAAGAATCTTTATGTGTTTTTCTCGGTCATTGAATCTGTATGTTTCTTATTTGGGCATTTGTTGTCTTATGGCTTGTGAATGTGTCTCTAACATGGAATTTTGTTAATATGCAGGGAATTAAGTTTTTTGAGCCAGAGGTGACATACTTAACCCATATCTTATGAAATAAGAGTTTGTGGTGTTGAATATTTTTCAACCAACAAACTTGCATTTTAATATGCTAATGTAATGAAATATATTTTATAATTTTTTTACCAGATCAAAGGTGATTCGCCCGAAATCGTCGAATACATTGGGATGAGAAACTTGATTAAAGCTGTGAAAGATAGTGTTGGACTACGATGGAAAACTATTGTTTGGTGTTGAAGGCATGGTGTAAACTTTTCATATTTGGGCTAAAAGTCCTGGCGAGATAAATATATTTTCATGTTCAAGAAATAGTTTGATCATGTGTCTATCGGTTTGCTTTAATTACTGGTATCATGGAGATACATTACACTTTAATTAATGGAGATTTCTTTTTATTAGGTGGTACATTTAAGGAGCTTCCCTGGGGTGCTTTGGATGACGTTGTGATGGGAGGAGTAAGTGAAAGTAGATTTTTGATGGATCGATCCGGTGGTGAAAATGGTGGACCAACAGGGATCTTCAAAGGTTGGCTGACAAATTTCCTCCCATCTGCATCTAATGTTGGGTGCTGCAAAAGTTTCTTTGACTTAATTGGAAGATTTAATGTGTTTCTTTGTGTGTATGTAGGTGTTGTTTCCACTGCAAACAATGGAGGCTTTACAAGTATCCGAACAAGGGTATGATATATTTGAAGACTTAGAGGCAAGCATTATGCTGTGTGACCTAGACAACGTTTTGCTTGGGACAACCTTAATTTGGTTCATTTAATTTCTATTTGAAGCCAGTTCTTGTAAAGTTGTCTAACACTTGATAAAATGGTTATTATTGTGAGTCTCTTAATAGATATTAGAAAATCCA
Source organism: Combretum micranthum (assembly GCA_024138025.1). NCBI lineage: Eukaryota > Viridiplantae > Streptophyta > Magnoliopsida > Myrtales > Combretaceae > Combretum > Combretum micranthum. Next base: position 158,780 of record JAMXBD010001308.1, read on the forward strand.
TATTTTTTAATTTTAGAAGTTGATATGGATATTCTTAAAAGAATATATTTTAACCTTTAGAAGTTAGTGGCCCTAGGTTTGCATAAATAAGTGGCCAAGGTATCAAATTATTTCTATAGATCAAACATGTCTACATCCATTTAAAAAAAAACTTTACAAATTTGAAAATTGCATTAAAAATAATTACCAAATTATCATAGTTATATTGCATCTTGGAAATGCAATATCATGTATCGCATTTTCAAGATGTGATATAGCAATGTACTTGGGTGAGCTTTTAATCCAAGCTATATCACATATTAATCATGCGATGTAGGTTTGTTTGTGTACCGCATGGTCATCATGCGAAACACGTATGAATAATTTAACGTGTATTGCATGTTGGTCATGCAATATACATACATATTTTATATTGCATGTTCAACATGTGATATAATGACGGTAATTTGCATAATTATTTTTATCCAAGTTGTACTTATGTAATTTTAAAATGATGGCTAAATATGAAATAATCTCTAGTTTAATTTTGTACAGCTTTTTTTATGAGATCGGAAGCTGTTTTCTAACAAGCTTTCAACCATTTCTTTAGATGTTTTTCTCTTGACTAGATCCTGTACCTTGATTATAACAGCTTATATCTCTAAGGTCTTACTTGTTCAAACATGATGCTTGTATTGGCATTGTTGTTTCCTTAATGTGCCACTAAACAATTTTGTTGAGCATGCGATGGTATTTACTTTCCCTTGCCCCGTGATCTTTGCAAGTTCTCAAAGCCTTCAAATTACTAAAATGAGGATTTAGTTTTATTTCTTTTCAGAATTTTCAAGTAGCTGAGGATCTTTCTGCTTATGATGGTATAGAGCTGCGCCTGAAAGGTGATGGTCGTCGCTATAAACTAATTGTTAGAACTAGCCGTGACTGGGATACTGTTGGCTATACAGCTAGCTTCACCACACGAGGCCAGTGGCAATCTGTAAGTGCAATTAGGCATATAAAGTGAATATCTGCAACTTCATTGAATGAATTAGTCATGTCCTTCCTCACATATTTCAGATTCGTTTGCCATTTTCATCTCTGAGGCCTGTATTTCGAGCACGTACTGTAGTCGATGCCCCACCTTTTGATCCAAGCAGCATCCTTTCTCTACAGGTAGCTTCTGCTGCATTTTTTGCCAACTTCTTGCCCTAAAGGTTTGTGGTATTTGCCATGACATGCTTCTTTCTAATGACTTGGTCTTGCCGCAGTTGATGTTTAGCAAATTTGAGTATGATGGGAAATTGAATCCAACTTTTGTGGAAGGTGCATTTGAGCTTCCCATCTCAAGCATACGGGCATACTTAAAAGAGCCAATTACACCAAGGTTGATAATTTATTTTCTTCCTCTAGTGCATGTTGGTTTTTCTTATAATATCTTTGTCAAATTATAAGATATGAAGATCCGCATAGAATGCAACTTGTATTTCAAAGCAGTTACAGATTTAAATTATGTGTGGTCTAGGGTAAGAGGTCATGGGTTTAATTAATGTTCAACTTTAATTTGTAACGGAGCAAAATAGCTGAATGGTCAAGAGTGCAAAGTTTATAAGCTCAACAGATCTATATTTGACAAAGTAACGTGTGATACAGAATCCTCCAGTAGTGTAAAAGTTATTTGTTAAAGCATAGAACATGATAAAAACACGAAAACTCATGAAAGTTAAACTTGATTAGCTGATTATGGATTTAATCAAATTCATTATGGTCATAAGTTAAGCATCTGTACCATCCTCCTGTCACTATTTAATTGAATGATTCACTCGATGGTCTTTAAGTACAGCCATATTGGGTGAGAAAAACAAAAGCTAGACACAGTTACAAGCTTAATCATTTAGATTAGATCATTGCAAGTCTTAGTCCAGCAGTATTGAAAAGGTCCAATAGCCATTAAACTATTTCTGATGGCTGCATGATGACATAGTGAGTGGTCTTTGACAGTAGTATTAGTAGAAGCAATCAGCTTGACAGGCTTTGATCACTTCTAGGACTTCTACATCTCATAGATTCTAATAAGATCCAAAAGCAAGAAATCAACAATTTCACAACTAGGAAAGTTCAATCAAAAGACAAGAGACTAGAGCTTACCAAATAGGTATGACAGCTCCAACAATCTCAACAAAACACTTCAATAGGAATGATTTTTCTCTCTCCTTCCTTCCTTGCTATTTACTATTTATAAGACCCTAACCAACTACTAACTAATTTGCTGTCCACGTCAGCAACATATACTGCTACTTCTATCTTCATATGCTACTACTTCTATCCTCATCTTCTACCTATACCAGACTACTCTGTATACACACACTATACTACTTTATACACACACACACACACAGCTACGTCAACACGCCGTACATACACATACACGATACAATAGACCTGGTAATGTATCAATACTCTCCCTATGAACAACGTCCTTGTCCCCAAGGACAGAACAAATATTTGGAATTGAAGTGGTAGTTGTATAGCAATTGCATTTTTCTAAGTGGCATCCTCAACTGTAGTCTCTGACCAAAGAATTAACCATTGAGGAACCACTAACCTCGTACGTATGTCGAAACATCTATCCAACACTCGATTTATGTTTAGTTATAGGAAACATAGCCATCTGTTGTCCTACTACTTTTTCTCCCTCTTCTTCAACCATTCCTCAGAAACACCTGCACTCTTATCCGCAAGAATGACAACTCGAAGCATTTTATTAGACATTTATAATTCGGATTATAGGCTTGATCACAATGAAAACAAATCCCCTTCTTTTTTATACCTAAATATTCATTATAGGTCATGTCTTTGGACATCTTTCCACCACTCACAAGTGATCCCCAGCACTACTAATATTTCTCCAAGATACAGGCGAATTACGTGAAACATAAGATGAAGCGGTTAGATTCTTCATATATGAAGCTGATCCATTATGAGTTGTGTGAGGAACACTTCGAGAAGAGACTTGCTCATTCTGATAATAAGATCCTAAAGAGATATTTCGAATTTCTTGTGAAAGAAAAATTCCGTACTCAAAACTCTCTTTCAATATTCAAGGATAATTCAATAGCATCCGCTAACGACATAAGTTTTAATGTTTTTACCTGAAGTAAAATGTCTTCATGTAAACCTCCAAGGAAATACCCGAGCAATTGCATTTCATTTTTGGTGCTTGAGAGGTAATAGCCTCAAATGCTTCGATGTAAACAGCAATAGAAGTAGTCTGTCGAAGTGTCGACAAACTTTCATGAGGATTGAAAGCGAATGTCCTCTATATCTCAACAACAATTCCTGTTTCAACACCTCCCAATCCAAAAAGGAAATTGACGCTTTAACATCTTAAACCAATACACAGTCCGTCCTCTCTCATAAATACAAAAAGGTACCTTCCGATCATGTTTAGTTTGATGAATCTCAAAATTGCTCAACTAGCGTTATCCACTGGACCGACTCAGCTCCATCGAATCTGGAAATACTATATTCACAGCATTTCGTTTATAATCCTCGTCCTCAAATAAATCAGATCCCCTCGTTACCTTGCCTTTCAAGCTCACAACCTATTCGACGTTATTATGGACTGTTGAAGGCCCTACCAATCCATTCATCGGACTCACTCCTCGTTGATCCTTTAATAATTCCTGCAACATCGACTGAATATTTGCAACTGAACTATCAATAGTTCCAACCTTCACATTAGTGTCTTTGATTTGTTGTTGAAGTTCCGACACACAACCTCTCATTTCCTCACCGATCTCCTTAATATCCTTTTCCATGGAATCTAAACGAGCTTCCATCCGCGTCATGTCTCAGCCCTCAATTGTTTCCTACAGACAGTGCCAATTGATAAGATCCAAAAGCAAGAAATCGACAATTTCACTCCTTCAATCAAAAGAGAAGAGACTAGAGCCTACCAAATAGGATGACAGCTCCCAATCTCAACAAAACACTTCAATAGGAATGAATTTTCTCTCTCCTTCCTTCCTTGCTATTTACTATTTATAGGACCTTAACCAACTACTAACTAATTTGCTGTCCACGTCAGCCACATATATTTAGCTACTTCTATCCTCATATACTACTACTTCTATCTTCATCTTATACGTATACCAGACTACTCTGTATGCACACACTATACTACTCTATACATACACACACACAACACAGCCACATCAACACACCATACATACACATACACAATACAATAGACCCGGTAGTGTATCAGATTCCTAATACCTTATACGTGAAAGGTCTATAATTTTCCTAAAAAAAAATTAAATTGGTTAATTTACTTTTAGAATGTTCTTCTCTTAGCCTTAAGTTGCATCCTACTAGAATATTGAAGTCTGGGCAGGAGTGAATTTGCTGCTTTTTTTTTTTCCTCTTTTTTAATATGTGAAATCTCAGATAAAGGGTCTGTACATTTGGTATAATATACTATTTGTGGGGGTTCTTGATAGATATTATGGTGCTGATGAATCATAATAGAGGGAGAAGGTGAAGGAGCGAGGAAGTATTCAAATTAGCACTACAACTAGCTAATGTAAAAGCTTAAGCTAGTAAATAAGGTGTAAGGTATTATATTTATTATCTAACACTCTTCCTCACTTTTGGGATGGACTTTTGACTTATTGACTAAAGCCTATCAAGTGGACGGTTTTAATTTTAGTGAGATTTTAACGAGTGCGTAGAGATTAGAACGCATGACCTCTTGCTCTAATACAATGTTTAGGTTAGTACCACAACCATCTAATCTAAAAGTTTAAACTTGTAGATATGGTGCGAGCTATTATATTTATTATCTACAGAGAAGAAGAGGTGGGATGGGAAGAAGTGAAAGAGAGGAATTCTTCCATTTTTTATTTTGTGAAATTAATAAGTGAGAAAATGGAGAGATGTTGCTCACAAATCACAATTCCCCTTCATCTGAACAAACCATCCCGTCTTTGTCTTCAAGGTGAAAAAATACCATGATTATTTAATTAAACCATAATGATGCTATTCGATGTGATGTCACCTGAGAAAAATGATAAAAATTATATATATAATAATAAAGAAATTTATCTTGTCATTTTTCTCTATTTCATATTGCTTTTGGCAGGTTTGTGCATGTGGGTTCAGCAGGAGTGACACGACCTGAAAGGCCTGGCCTTGATCTTACAAAACAGCCACCTGCTGTGCGCTTGAATAAGGAGTTGGGTTATATACTTACATATAAGTTGAAGGTACAGATAATTCGCTCTTCCGTTTTGGTAGACATTTTAGTATGAATATATTTCTTTGGTCTGCTTGCTACAGATTCTTCATTGAGTGTATCTGCCAATATATTTGATGTAGATGAAAGAGATTTAAGTCCTAACATAACAGCAGATCTTAGAGTGACAATTATCATAGATGCTGCTGGGTTTTAATTCTGTGCTGCTTATATAAGAAAATAGAGTACTCTGCCCGCTGAGTTCTCCTCTTAGTTGCTACTTCTATGGTTTTATTTCTTACTAGGGAAGTCTTAGAAAACATCATTTATACCATGATGAAATCTCTGAGAGTTCAGGGGTGTATGAGAAGACAACTTTTGTTTATGTATGTTAAGAAATATAAATTCGTATATATTATAATTAATGATGTATTTGGTAGTGGTAAATAAAAGTAGGTAGGATTGACGGCTCTATCTATATTCTCATTTTGTATATGATAGATGAGATAATAATACAGTTATTCTTCTCTCTTTACTTATCAAATAATGTAGTATCAGAACCCTAGTGATATAAAATTAGGTTTTCCTTTCTAGTTGCCCTAGTGAGCAATGTTTAGATCTTTTACACACCCTAGAGAGTGTGCTTATTATTTCTCACTGCTTTTAGGAAGAAATTCTACTTTAGCTGTCCTAGTGAGTAGTGTCTGCATCCTACACACCCTTTGGAGAATGTTTGTGTATGAGAGATTGCCGCCCAACATACTTTTTCAACCAGCTCTGGCAACCAATGGACAGGTGCGTGAGGCTATACGCCACATAAAGTGTTCGACGCTTCCTCTAGTTTTACGCACGTAGAGGCACGTGCAACCCTTTTTCATCCTAAAAAAAAAAAAGTACAACAAATATTGATCTCCACCAGATATGTTAAGACTAAAGCACAGTTAGTAGATATCTTCAATAAAGCTTTGAATGGTGTTAAAGTTGATGATATTTGTAACAAGTTGGGCATGATTAATATCATGCTCCAACTTGAGGGGGAGTGTTAAGAAATATAAATTAGTATATATTAGATATTATAATTAATGATGTTTTTGGTAGTGGTGAGTAGAGGTAGGTAGGATTGACAGCTCATTCCCATTTTGTATGTGACAGATGAGATAATAATATAGTTATTCTTCTTTTTATTTATCAAATAACAATGGAAAATAATCTAAGTACTCAGTTGTGTGACAGATATCCAGCTGATCTATGTCTAGCTTTTGACATTCTTAATTGGGAGGAGAAATGACACAGAAGTGTGGATGGGTTTTCTGGAACTTTATATATCTTGCTTTTCCTTAATTTCTCCCAAGCCTGTTAAAAGGCCAGTCCAAGAATTGAATTCAGGACTTGTATTTGACGTTTGTTATTGCTCGAGAAATATTAGAACTTTGATCTTCAAGGCTTGAAATGAAGATACAGCCTCTTCTGACAAAAGATATTCTGATCAGTGTTCTATCAAAGAGCTTATGCATGAGGCTTAATCTGCTACTCTTTTGAAAGGATGGATGACAGTCAGGAGATGCCTAGGTTTTTTCAATATAACTCATCATATCAACTTCTAAATTCCTTGGATTGATAATATTTTTTAGTTGCATTTCATGAATAGTAGCGTTGCAGAGATCTATATCCTTTTATGCTTTGAATCCTTATTTCATGTTTTATTTCAAATCTCATTGTTGCACTTTTTTCTTTGGCCTAAGCACGTAACTCTCTTTTGAGCTTTTTCTTAAAGCTGTACGTGTGAACATTTCTGAGTTAGGGAGAAGATTTGATACGTGAGAGTGGAATTCCTTATACAATTGTGAGACCTTGTGCATTGACTGAAGAGCCTGCTGGTGCTGATCTTATCTTTGATCAAGGAGACAATATTACGGTATAGAATCATCTAATAGGGTTTAAACTTTTATTTTCTCCCTCTTATCTGCATTTCCCTTTGTCATTTCGACTGAAGCATGCCGTCCTCTTTGCTTCACCCCAAATCTCTACAAGTTTACATAATGAACTTCATCTTAGTAGCTGAGGCATTATCATCATCAATATAGGGGAAGATTTCGCGGGAAGAGGTTGCTCTGATTTGCATCGCAGCTTTAGAAAGTCCAGATGCTTGTGACAAGACCTTTGAGGTATGCCACTTACATATAAAATTAGGCTTCGTATCTTTTTAAGATGCTATTTAGAAATATATGTTTTGAGGCATGCTGTATGCGAATAATTACTATCATAGCTTAGATACGATGAATATGTAAGCCAAAATAGCAGATAGGATATGAGAAATACTTAGGACTTAATGTGAATATCGACCAATAGTTAGAAGTGTTCATATTTGTATTACTGTTTTAGGTACTGTCTTGAGTATGTTCTTAGCAGGACTATGCTACTGTTCCTTGTCTCTTCTCTTGCAATGTTACATTATCTACCTGCAGGTTAAAAGTACAGTCCCATTTAGTGAGCCATTTACAGTTGATCCCGAGAACCCGCCTCCAGAGAAGGACTACACCATATACTTCAAGAGCTTGAAAAAAGGGATCACAGGGAAAGAGATGCTCGAAAAGAGTCCAGTTCCTGTCTAGCTAGCGCATGAAAACACAGTTATACTTCCCACATCAGCTCACATTACACTTTGTATGTATAATGTTTGAAAAATTTCTTGTTCCGTCATGAAGATGAGCTTCTTTTTATTGTTCCTTTCTACTTACTCATTTCTACTTAGCATAAGCATTGCGTATATTTCATGCAGGAATCTGATAACAAATTCGGGAACAAGTGATGCTGTCAAACAAAGCTACTGGTATGTCGTCGATAGGGTGATTTAGCATGTATAGAGCCTCATACGTGGTTTTGTATGGATACGTTGGCCACAACCCGTCTCTACATGATTGATTTCCATGAGGAATTATCAATGTATAAAGACTGGAAGTGACTTTTGAGTTTCATGGAGCAAAAATAATATTATAGAATGTTTAAATCTTTATAGATAGTCATCAGCTGAAATGTTGTTAGGCCATCAAATATCCCTAAGGAACTGTGCCACATCATTAGTATCATATGGGCCATTTTTTCTCGAAGATCTTACTATTTTATTTGTAAGTCTCTTCATATGAGTTCGTTCATTTCTTTTTAAGTTTTTCTGATCTTATTTACTTTTATACGATACTCTTATATTAAGAAACTCACTTTTTGTATCCATAGCATATGACACCAAAAAATTTATGTCAAAGTATCTCCGATGTGAATGCTCTTTAGTAAGTCAGTTAAATGACTTGTAACATCAAATGTGTATAGCCCTCCTTAAACACACACACATGCATACAACGTAATCGTCACTTCATCACTTCATACAAGGACACAAACTATAGGTGCTCGTGTTTGGATGATAATCTATATAATTTTGCACAAAATGGCTCATGCCAATTGCAGGGTGCACAATCAACTACTAATATTCTATTTTTGACCCACCTAGTTTTAGGGATTTGGATAATCCATAACTATCTAAGAACGAGCTCATTTCAATTTCTTTACCACATTTGGACATCCTTTACCCAAATGGCGAAGTATTAAGCGTTATCAGTTCTAATTCATTTCAAATCCAGTACCAGCTGAAATAATTACATAGATGACCTCCTTAATTATAGAACTCAAGGTTGAAAACTATTATGATAATCGGTCACTTTATTGCAAATCTTGACTAAGTTATTGACCGCTAGCTTACAACCTCACATCTTGGCCTCTATCAAGTGATGGATATTTAGTCTCACCACTTCTCACTTATTTCTGTTTATGGCAATTGTCAACAATTAATCAATGGCCTACCTAATCTAACTAGTCCAAAAAGTTATCGTGATAATCCAATAGAAACTCCATTTTATTATCATTTAGCAATGCCATAACTAATTAATAATCTCCTACATTACTTACTCTATATATATTCCCTCTAGGGCCATGAAAAAGGAAGGTTAACAACGTACACATTCACTTAGCCGTTATTCTATCGAGTTGATAACATCTATCCAATACTTTACTACTACGTTATTTGCTCATTATTTTCTGACATCATACTAACTTGACCGTCGAAGTGATCATGCATGATAAATCTCTAGTACCCACTGACCAGTTCTAATTTTACAAGCCCAATTATTGAGAGGCCTAAAAGTCATTAGCTTAAAACTAGTATAAAACTTTTGAGTAGTCAAGCTTAATAGTGAGCTTGTATAACAAAACTTGCAAAACTAGAGACAGTCTGGGGCCACTAGTGGTTGTTCAGATATAGCCACTTCAATGCTCAAGTTAGTATTTACTTAAGATAAGAATTGAGGGATATAGAGTATAGGAGTTACTAGTTAGGCATACTAATGGAATGTGTACGTATATGTGTCTTGGTTAACTTGTCTTCCATTTTGGAGGGAGTATTTATAGAGAAAAGAATCTAAACGGGTATAAAGAGTGGTTGGCCATCGTGGGAGAGTGCTTTCAAGATGGCAAGAGAGTGCAACTTCCTATTAAGACACATTATGAGAGCCTCAACTGCACATTAAAGGTAGTTAGCGGGTTAGCTTGGTAGGTCGGCCATTTGTGATTCAAATGGTCACTTATGACTCGGCTAGGCCACATGCAACTTGGCTATTCAATTGGTCGGCGTTGCCATTAAGTGGGTTAATCTAGTCATCAAGTGAGTTGGCTTAACCATCCAATAGGTCGGCTCAGCTAGTTAATGGGTTAACTTAGCCATCCAATGGGTTGGATGAGCATCTAATAAATTTTCCTAAGGTCCACCAACAAGGCTCTTGAGACCCATCAAGTGCTCCATACCATCTTGGTCCAATTGCCTTAGTTATTTGCAAGGCTTATAAGTTAATCTCCTTCTGTTGGTCTTCATTAGGACCCTGTTGGATGTGTGATCCGAATCAATCAAAGCTGCCAGCTCTGGATCAAGGCCGCCAGCCTACATGTGAACACAACCGGCTTTGAAATTATTTCCAAGGCTGTGGATTTGGGTTGGCCTGCTCAAAGCCGCTAGCCTACATGGGCAACGCCGCTAGCCTTTCTTTCAAAGTCGCCGACGTTGAGCTGGCGTTCAATTATGACGTTGATTTTTCAGTCGCTGGCCATTATGCTAGCTTACACACACATATATATTTGTATGTGTGTGTGTAGTTTTTCTAGGGTTATGTGAATTCCATCAATTGGATCATTTGTATACACATCTGTTTGTACTCTGATAAAGTCATATTTTACTTAATTTTGCAATAATCAAATCATGTTTATCTATTATAGATTTTATAGAAATCGAATGGAAACGGCACTTAAGTATGCTTAATTTGTTATTTCAGGTCATTAAGAACTTAAACAACAAATACAACCAATTAGGAGAAGTTTCATGCAAATTTGAGAAAGAAATCAAGCAAGGCCAACCATGCAAGTACCATGATAGTTTTGGCGATGTTTTGTAAATTCAACATATCTCTCTCATCCGAGCTCCTATTGAGATGATTTCAAATGCTACTGAAACCTAACAGAGAGATCTTCAATTTTCATGTTTTGGGCATGAATGAATTCGGAATGCATCAGAGTTAAAACATGCCATGAAGTTGCTGCTATTACAGTGATGGTGTTCACGTTTTGGAAAATGATAGAGTTTGATAAATTGAAAATATCTCTCTCATATGATCTTGTTTTGACGTGATTCAACCTCCTATGGAAAGATAAGAGATATATATGCAATCTTCATGTTTTGAGTTTTTACTAATTATGAAAGAATGAATGTTGAAAATCGTCTTGAAGTCACTGCAAGTGCAAAACATCAGTAAGATTTACAGATTGACACTGTTTTAGTAAATTTGATATATTTCTCTCATCCGAGGTCCATTTGATATGATTCAAGATCCTATAGAAATAGGAAAGAAAGATCTAAAACTTTCATTTTATAAGTTTTGCAAAATTCCAATTGGAGTAAAGTCAAAAATCGCTATGAAGTTTCTCTACATCAACACTGCTTAAAGGTTGTCATATATCTTGCTTCGGAATTGATTTTACAATGTACATCGACTACTGGAGATTCAAGGCCACTAGCGTTGAATCCGGTGTACATTCAAAAATGCTCTCGAAAATCAAATTTTAAAAAGAAGGCCGGCTAGATCCAAAAGTACACTGCCGGTGTAGAGTGCCAGCGTATCTTCCCTGCGACTTTTCATATATAAACTTCTCTTGTTGTATCTTTTGAAAAAAAGAAACCCTAGGCACGAAATTCTATTTTCACTCCTTGCCCCTAGATCTAGATTAGGGCTTAGAAAACAAAAGTAGTTAACTTTCTAATATGATATCGGATTCCGCACCGGATTCAAGTGGAAAACAACATTTGTGTTTAGATTTCAAGAACATGATTCCATTAACAAGGTTATTTTGTTCTTTTTCTTGTATCCCCCTATTGGATGTTGTTTGATGCTTGATTCCTTTGATCTTAAATCGGTTTTAGTTTGTTGATCTGATTCATATGATTGATGATTTCCGCTGTTGATTAAATCTTTGTTCATATTCAGATTGTTGATGATTTTTCACAAATCATGTATTTTAGATTACATCTGGAATTCATGATGGATTAGGATTGCAATTGGGAAATTCTCTTCTAATTGATATTGTGAATATCTAATTAGGATTTGGTAAATTACATAGATTTGTCAATTTATCATTTTCCTAGGAATAGGGAACATTGATTGGTAAATCTGGGATAATAGTTCACTTTGGAAGAAGGGATTATTATTTGGTGCTTATTTGATTAAAATACTGAACCCATTGACAATTTGGATTTGCAATTGTATTTCTAATCAGTAGCATACATTGATTGATTATTCAGATCTGTTGGCTCATAACTTAATCAATTCAAAGGTGTTGGAAATCCAAGATTTTTCTATAGGTTAGTCTTATAAAAGAAAATCTAAAAAGAGAAATAACTTTTGATTTGCCTAGCTATGAATTGGACTGATACAGTTGATAGCTAGTCCTCACTCTCTATGGATTCGACTTGGTATTCACTGAAATTTTATTACTGCACATACACCCGATATACTGTCAGTTAATAATTGCGCTTTAAAAGGAATTTCAAAAGAGACAAAAAAGAGTTTTAAAAAGCACATATAGAAAAAGCGTGATCATACTCCTTCGTCAATATATAATGAATTCCTTTCTTTTGCTCATGGTTTTTCTTTTCAAAGGTCTCCACGTAAATCATGTGTAATCTTTATTTTCATTTTTGCCATTATTTGTCACGTCTATTTCTAACAAACTGGTATCAGAGCCAAAGATTGGGTTTTGTTTTCTCTATAATGGTAACCATGAAATACAATATTCCACTATTGGATCGCAATATGGGATTTTCCTTATGGTAAGTCAAGATGCGAGAGATTTTTGTTTAGATGGATTTAGATGATGCGTTGTTAGGGTTTGAGAAGATGCCTTTGTTATGGTCACTGGAAGAAAGACAACGTAAGGATTAGAAAGACATTTCTCAAATTCATCTTTGTTTATCAAATTAGATATTGCAGGATGTGTTGAAGGAGAAAACAACTATTGAGCTATGGTTGAAATTAGAGTAGCTGTTTATGACGAAAAGTTTGACTAGTGAATTCCATTTGAAGCAGGGACTATATTCACATCGCTTGACAAAAGGTGGGTCTCTACAAGATCACTTTACCATCTTTAAAGAGATTTTTTTTTTTTATTTAGAAACTTTGGAAGTTAAATATGATGAAAAGGATTTAATTTTAATTTTATTGTGTTCACTGTCTCCTTCTTATTTGACTTTTAGAGACGTTATTTTATATAGTTGTGATTCTCTCATCATTGATGAAGTTTATGAAGCTTTAGGCTCATTTGAGAAGATGAAGCATCTTGTGATTGGATCTGAGACTCAGGTAAAGGGTCTCGTTACTCGTGGTAGGAGTCAATAATGCAATTTCGGTGGTAATTCAAGAGAAAGATCAAAGTCTGCAAATAGGGATAAGATCTGCAGGTATTGTAAGAAGAAAGGACCCATCAAATCTGAATATTATAAGTTTCAGAACAAGAAAAAGAGAGCTACTAAAAATCAAAAGTTAAAACAACCAGAAAAATTAGGTGAAGCTGATGTAGTTGAAGACTACAGTAGTGGAGAACTTCTTGTTGCTTATAATGGTGATCCTCGGACAAGTGAGGAGTGAATTCTTGATTCTGGTTGTGCTCTTCATATGTATCCCAATTGAGACTGGTTTTCAACGTATGAAAAGGTATCAAAATGTGTCTTCCTGTTAGGTAATAATGCTTCTTGCAGGGTTGCAGGTATTGCTATCATCAAAATTAAAATGTTTGATGGTGTTGTCAAGACTCTTAGTGATGTGAGACATGTGCCTAACGTGAAAACAAATTTGATTTCTTTGAGTACTCTTAGTACAAAAGGATACAAATATATTGGTGAAGGTGGAGTTTTGAAGATCAGTAAAGGTTCACTTGTGGTGATGAAGGGGTAGAAAAAGAATGCTAACTTATATGTTTTGCAGGGCTTTGTGTCTGCAGGTGATGTAGCCGTCACTTCTTCTTCTTTGTTAGATGAAGATGCTACTAGACTTTAGTATATGTATCTAGGGCATATGAGTGAAGTTGGTATGGCTAAATTGAGTAGAAGAGCACTTCTTGATGGGCAAGGTATCAGCAAATTGAAATTTTGTGAACATTGCATTTTGGGAAGCAAAAGAGAGTCGAATTCACTGCAGGTACTCATAACTCAAAGGGTACGCTTGATTACATCCATTCAGTTCTTTGGGCGCCATTTAGAGTGCCTTCTGGTGGAGGTGCTATTTACATGCTGACTATTATTAATGATTTCTCTAGAAGAGTTTAGGTATTTTTTTTGAAACAGAAGAGTGATGTTTTACCCACATTTAAGGAGTGGAAGATGATGATTGAGAAACAGACAGGGAAACAGGTAAAGCATCTTCACACTAATAATGGTTTAGAGTTCTGTTTTAATGATTTTAATGTCCTATGCAAGTTAGAGAGAATTGTAAGGCATTTAATGGTTCTTAGTAAACCTCAAAAAAACGGGATAATAGAACTGATGAATAGAACTATTATGGAAAAAGTCAGATGTATGCTTTCTAATGCTCAGTTACTGAAGTCATTCTAGGCTGAAGCAGTTTTTACAACATGTTTTTTTATTAATAGGTCTTCATCAACTGCTATTGGGATGAAGACTTCACAAGAGGTATGGTCCAGTACTCCTACTAATTTTTATGAATTGAAGATTTTTGAATGTCTTGTATATGCTCATGTTGATAATGGGAAACTTGAGCCTAGATCTCTAAAATATATATTCCTTGGTTTTAGGCCTGGTGTCAAAGGATACAAGTTATGGTGTCTTGAATTGAAGAAAGTCATCATTAATAGAGATGTTATTTTTTATGAAACTGCTATGTTGCATGACTTATCTTCTAACACTTCATCTGATAAAGCATAGCAGAAATCAAGCATGCAGGTGGAGTTTGGAATTGATTCAAGTTCTACATTAAAGCTTAATTCTCAACCTATTTCTACACCACCATAGTAGCAGTATTCTATTGCTAAAGACAGACCTAGGGGAGAAGTTAGGGATGCAAGCAGGACAGGTCGTTATAGGGTACCCGACCACTTAATCCGCTAAAAATCCTATAGGGTCAAACCCTATAGGGTTTTGGGATTAAAAAAAAACCCGATAAGTTATAGGGTCGGGTTTTGGGTTTGTTATGTAACCCGTTGGGAAAACCCGACACGATATAAATTCAAAATATTAAAAAATTAAAAATATTAAGTTATTAAAGCAAGGATCCCATTTATATTATAGGTATGTGAAAGTAAGTGGAAATGAAGTATTTGCATCATTTTATATGATATTGTTGTCTAAAATTCATTTTTTCAATATAAGTGTTTGTATCATTAATAACTTAAAACAAAATTCTTTCTTTTGTTTTTTTTTAAAGAAAAAAATTAAAAATCTTGGAGTCGGGTTGGGTTATGGGTTCCCTAAATCCTAGTGGGTTAGGTTTTAGGATTGACAAAAAAACCCGATAGGGTTTTTCTCGGGTTTTAGGACACCCATTAAGGACTCAGCCCGCCTTGATTGCATCCCTAGGAGAAGTTAGGCCTCTTCAAAGATATGCAGAGGCAGATCTTGTTGCTTATGCTATCAACGTAGTAGAGGACATTGATTCTAATATGGAGCCATCTACTTACTTAGAGGCTATTAGTTGTAATGATTCTAGTAAGTGGATGATCGCTATGTAAAAGGAGATGGAATCCCTTCATAAGAATGGCACATGGGGTTTAGTGAAGCTTCCTGAAGGGAAGAAGACTGTTTGGTGTAAATGGGTATTCAAGAAGAAAGAAGGAACATCAGAAGTTGAAAAACCCATATACAAAGCAAGACTTGTTGCAAAAGGCTACAGTCAGGTACCGGGTATAGATTTTATTGATTTATTTCTCTTGTTATAAAGCACAGCTCGATTCGAGCCTTATTTGGTATTGTAGCTATGCAAGATCTTGAGCTTGAACAGTTAGATATGAGTACAGTCTTCCTTCATGGATAGCTTAAAGAAGATATCTACATGCAACAACTAGAGGGTTTTGTTGTCTTAGGAAAGGAGGACTATGTTTGCATGTTAAGAAAATCGCTTTATGGCTTGAAGTAGTCACCTAAATAATGGTACAAGAGGTACTTCATGATTTCAAGAGAAGCAATTTTGACAGCTATGTCTATTTCAAGGAATGTAATGATGGGTCTTTTGCATATTTACTCTTATATGTTGATGATATATTGATAGTAACCAAGGATAGAGGAGAGATTAGAAAGGTTAAAATTCAGTTGAGTAAAGAGTTTTAGATGAAAGACTTAGGAGCAACAAACAAGATACTTAGGATGGAAATTTTAAGAGATAGAAAAGCATGTATGTTACATCTAAGTCAAAAGGAGTATATTGAGAAAATCCTTTGCAGGTTTAGGGTCTGTTTGTTTTGGCTTTTTTCCAACAGATACAGACACTTTTTCAAACTTTTTGCTAACAAATTATTTATCAAGAAATAGATATAAATAAAAAAAAAGTTGACAGTTCTCATCAAAAGATCAAATAGAACAATTATAGATAAAATTTAGATGCAAATCGGATATATTTACACATATCATTTTAAAAAAGATACAGATACAGATGAAAAACAGACAATCCAAACAGACCCATATGATGAATGCTAAGCTTTTTAGTACTCCTTTAATGGCTCATTTATGACTTTCATTCGCTTTGTCTCCACAGTCAGATGATGAGATTGACTATATGTCAAGGGGTTCCATATTCTAATGCTATAGGATCTTTTATGTATGCTATGGTCCGTACACGCCCATATTTGTCATATGTTGTGAGTGTAGTCAGTAGATGTATAGAAAATCCTGGAAAGGAACACTAGAAAGCTGTTAAATGGATTTTCAAATATTTAAGAGGTACTACTAATGTTTGTCTATAATTTGGTAGAACTAGAGATGGAATTATTGGATTTGTTGACTCTGATTTTCTAGAGATTTAGATAAAAAAAGATCTCTCACAGGGCATATTTTTACTCTTGGTGGTTGTCCTATCAGTTGGAAAGCTACTTTGCAAGCTACAGTTGCTTTATCTACTACTAAAGTTGAATATATGGCTATTATAGAAGCTTTTAAAGAAGTTATTTGGTTGTAAGGATTATTTGGTGAACTCAATGATGACTTGAAGACTGCTACAGTCTATGTGACAGTTGGAGTGCAATTTATCTTGCAAAAGGTAAGATGTTTCATGAGAGGACAAAGCACATTGATGTTAGATATCACTTTATTTGTAATATTATTGCTCGTGGTGATATTGTTGCTAGTAAAGTCAATATTGAAGATAATCCTGCTGATATGATGACTAAGACACTTCCTATAACCAAGTTTGAGTATTGCCTAGACTTGGTTGGTATTTGTTGTTGATTCATCCCCTTTAGGGGTTTGTGGAAGAGGAGGAGAATATTTTATTTTATGTTGAAGATTAGAGTTTATATGTATTTTTACTCTTGAATTCGTGTCAAGATGGAGATTATTGGATGTGTGACCCAAATCAATCAAAGCTGCCAGATTTGGATCAATGTCGCCAGCCTACATGTGAACACAGCTGGCCTTGAAATTATTTTTGAGACTATAGATTTGGGTAGGTCAGACATGGGCAACACCGCCAGCCTTTCTCTCAAAGCTGCTAGCCTTGAGCCAGCGTTCAACTGTGACGTTGATTTTTCGGCTGCTGGCTCACGCATACACACACATACACACACATTATATATATGTGTGTGTGTGTGTGTGTGTTGTTGTTTTTCTAGGGTTATGTGGATTCAGATAGATTGGATCATTTGCATACACATCCGTTTGTACTCCTTCTTCAACATATATTGAATTCCTCTTTTTTGCCCATAGTTTTTCCCATCAAGGGCTTTCATGTAAATTTGTGTGTGCTTTATTTTTGTTGTTGCCATTATTTGTCACATATGTTTCTAACAAACCCAAACTGAGGTCCTCCTTCCCTGAGTATCTCCTCTGATGAGAACATCTCTTTGGTTCCCCATGTCTCCTCGAAGGTACTTTAAACCTCCTCAATTCTCTATATCTCCACAAAGGTATTTTAAACCTCCCTGGGGTGGTCCAAAGATAGCTCTCCACTTGTCTGGCCACTTTCTTTGAATGATCATTACTATCACCATATCAAGTCTAGGTTAACCACTGACAAAGGGTCCCTACTCTCTTGATTTTCCCCTCTTAGGATTGCACCACGTGGATAGCGAGTATTATGTGAATCCCCATTCTAGTATAATTATTGTCTATAAATAAAAACTAAGGATACAAAGCAAAAGGCATGTGATATCATTTGCATGCTTTACTTATAGATTTGCTTACTCTTTCTTGATCAATTACTGACTTAAGCATTGAATTGGTCATACTGTATCAGCCCTAACACACCACTAACCACTTTTTTTTGTTGTAGGCTCTTGGAACTTCTACTAGCAATTTTCCACCTACAATAGGTCATAATAGATCTAGGAAGCCTATGCGCCAAATTTGCCCATCGACAAAGACAAAATTATATTATATTTGCAAAAAGAAATCATACTTTTTCATTTATTGGGATAAATGATTTTAACTTTATAGAAATATATTTTGTATTTAATTTTTTAAGAAGGTGTATAAGTGTATTGATATTTTTATCTTGTTGGATCTCTTTTCCATCAACATGCCGTTTCAAAATGTCTTCAAAAAACAATAATAAAAAGAGGGGAAAAAGAAGAAAAATACAAACCCAAAGACTTATGAAAGCTTTAAATAGGATGCTGCTAGTTAAATTTTGTTTAGTTGTTGGAGTACTACACAATTTATGTCGTCTAGAAAGTTGATCACGAGGCTAAGGTTCTAGATTGAGACGTTAGAGTCAAATCTTACAAGACATGTCTAATTTGTTTATTTGAAGGATGTTGCTAATCTGATTTTCTTTATTTGTTAAGAGTACTACACAAAGTATATTGTCTAGAAAGGTGAACATTACCTATGAGACTGTTTTAATAGTTAATATCTAGGTATGAGAAATTGTTGTTGAACACCTAATAGGAATTGTTTACTATTATTTCACTCGGTAATTTGGTGTATAAATTTAAATAGGAGAAGAAGGCACAATCTGCTCAACCATACCATTTCCTGCCAGTGTTGATTTTAGAAATCAGAATCTATGACAGAACATAGACAGATCCAACACCCAGCCTCGGCATCGGGTTTCCCAATTTCATAAAACAATAAGAAACTTATTCTTTTCTGGTCATGTATCAGAAAAAATTTTAAATCTTGTTGGACCCACTAACAGGTTTTGCGGGAAAAAAGAAAATTTTTGTATGTGCAATCAATTTTGAGGAATAGACCAATTTTGATCATCATATATAGCCTATATATGGAGCCCATATGAAATGATAGTTCAGATTTTATGTCTTCATTCTGTAACAGTATCTCAAGAATCTTTAGGACATTTTGTGTCTTTGTGTTTTTGATTCATAAAATAAAACAGGTCGCATAAGCTGAAAGTTGTGATTAGTTCAGCTGATATAATTTTCCAATTTACTAATTTAATGTACCTCCACCAATTAGTTGGAGATATACATGAAATTGCATACATATTGTAAGAATTAAAATTATGAAAAATAAGAAAAAAGTAAAGAGAAAAGGAAAAAAAAAAAAAAAAACCTTCGTCTTTCATATTTGGTCAATTTGAATATAAAAATAATAAATAAAATTGGATAATTAATCGAAATCAGCCTTAAAACCACATCATCGATATGCATGTTTCTATTATTATTACCGTACATGAAAATTCAAGATATAAAATTAAGAACGCAAAATTTAAAAACTAATTTATACAATTAGGGAAATTCAGATAATTATATTATATTCATCTTATGACATACTTCCAGCAAAATTCATGGCAGCAAGGGGGAGGAAGAGCTTAGCTTCAAAGTACATTTATTTTCTTTTCCCATATTGCTAATAAGGATAAATGCTATAATGATTTCCACATAAAAAAAAATTTACATAATTACCTATGTGAAAAAAAAAAATAGTAATAAATACTTCAATCATGTTAAGACTGGGTTAAGATACAGTTTACATCAAGTTAAAAGAAAAATTAATTCCATACATGCTTCATGGCCTCATAGCATCTTCAAGAACACAAACATGGCTGCAAGAAAATAAAAATTTCAACAATAATATGAATCCTTAAATCCATGAAATGGACTAATCTCTCTCAAGCACTTTACATGAAATTTCACAACCAATCTTCTAATTAGAACTACTTACCTTAAACCAAAATCTTGGTTTTCTATGTCGTCTTGCATCCATAACACTCCTAAGTTTTGCACTCATTTCCCGTCACTGAATATCTTCCCGGGGAGCTAAGAACACATTCTTTGCACCGGAGGCGACATATCCACTCTTCTCATATCGAATCGAACTCCGATGGCGAAGAATTTCTGAAGAAGGCGATCTGATACATTCTGGAACCATTTGAACCTTTATAGGAATTCTCTTGAAATGAAGGTGATGATGGTATTTGGTGAAGAGACTTTGATGACTCAGCTGTGGAGCTAAAAAGTAGGCAACATTTAGTACTCATATAACTTCTCTATAACAAATATTGAAGATATTTAGATACCTTCACATTATCACTAAAACTTTAATAGCACCACTCCTTATGATTGTTGGATTCATTAGTCTTGATTTGAAGCTATGTGCATAAAAAAAATTTAGAGGAATATAATGAAAATTTAGAAGATCTATTCACACACATGATACTGATATTTTGGTGATATAGCTATAATTAAGTTTAAATATGGTATTGGGTGTAATCTATCAAACATGATAAGGACATGTTGGCTTTATTCAATAATTGAGGAATTTGGGTTGCAACTTTTGTTGCTGGAATATAATTATCAGGTGTATGTTTATAAAAAAAGTGGAAGTTTGCACAATTTTGTGCTAAAGGTACCTCCTATGTGAATTTCATTTTATCTTGTTACAGGATTTGCTTGGTGGACATCACATAAATGTTCTCCTTAGCGGACCCTACTTCTTGGGCCTTCCTTACTGTCAGATACCTTTGGCATGTGAATATTTTTAGTAGCGGCGTCATAATAATTGTCCTAAGTATTTGGTAGGATTTTACGGTTTTGTCAATGTGATAGCTATAAAAAATTAACTTAATAAAACTTTAAGAATCTGATGATAAATTGGCCCATAAAATAAAGGTTAATGGGATGAGTTTTGATAAAATATACGATTAGGTATCTGACCTTTGAAATCGATCAATTTAGTATATAAATTTTAGAATTAATTAATTTACTATTCGAAAAAACTTTTCATATATACCAACAATACCTCCATCCATCAAGTTCTTTTACGTACTAAATTGATCAATTTCAAAGTTCTTCATATATGGAATTGATCAATATCAAAATTTAAGCATTGCATTGATCAATTTTAAAGTTTTTTAGGAATGAATAGATTAATGTCAAAATTTAGGCATTAGATTAATTGATTTTAAAATTCAGATACCTAAATGCATAAGTTGACAAAATCAGATACATTCGTAAATTATTCCTAAAATAAATCTCTTTTATTATAAGATTCTCTTTCTCTAAGTGATTTTAATCAATGTTTTTATGGTAGAACTACTAATTAGTTAGGGTTAGGGCTATTCTTGTAGGATACTGAATCACTCAATTTAAAAACGTTTTGTGCTTTCATTTGGATGATGAAACAATTTTATATTTCTTTTGCCTTATCAAAACTATATGATTAGAAAAAAAATAATCACCATCTGTTCCACTATATATTTTCTATAATTAATTAAAAGAATTGGTTATATGCAAGTATTCATAGTAAATAGTATACTCAAAAGTAATGGATTACTATAATAGAAGATGGCATTATTCCAAGAGTCTCATTCTATTAGTTTAGTATAGTAGGGATCTTAGTAAATCCAACGGGATCAAGGGTTATTCTTGCTATTATGGAATGTTGGAACAATGTTGATTAGTTGTTTTTGAGTTGGACAACGTAAGTGGCCTTGGCATGAGTAGGGCCCAATCCAATTATTCTTGTATTATTTGTGCAGTTCTTAAGTAATCGCATCCAAAAGAAAAAAAAAGTAATAAAATTACGAGCTACTGGATGTAAGCCCAACCCATTTTCATGTCAAATTCATTCATTTTTATGTCAATTTGTATAATTAACAAACTAAAGTTTAAAAATATCAATTTATTATATAAACTTTTCCAATTGTTGCAATTAACTATTTGAACTTTGTCAAATATTTCAATTAACTACTTAAACTTTACTTATTTTTGTAATTAACCACCTTATTTAGGTATAATGAATGAACTCGAAAAGTTTGTAGATCATAAATTAATACTTATAAATTTTAGATGGTTGTTACTAATTAAATTCTCTCTCTTACTTGATAGTAAGAGAAAAACCTCTCTAATTTTGAGAGCGGTCTCCACATTTTATGG
This sequence comes from Combretum micranthum, assembly GCA_024138025.1. Lineage (NCBI taxonomy): Eukaryota > Viridiplantae > Streptophyta > Magnoliopsida > Myrtales > Combretaceae > Combretum > Combretum micranthum. Next base: position 181,134 of record JAMXBD010001308.1, read on the forward strand.
TTTGTTACGTCTGTTTTTTCCTTGCTCACGCTTTTGCATCATGCAGTATATGCACTTTTCATATCGTTTTTACAATGCATCATACTCATAATCACATTTCTTTTCTGTTGCATTGTTCTCTCTTTGTGCTGTTTATGTATCTACATCATACTACTGAAACATGGTGCTCTGTTTTAGGTATATGTCTATTCTGTTTTTTCTCTTTCATTGTCTTGTCTATCTCTTTTTGTGCTCGTCTTTGTTTTGATCATGTGTAAGTCTCTTGTTTCCTTGGGTGTTTTTTCTTTAATAGTAGTTGTTGAACTTATATGTTCAATATGGATTTTAATAAGACAATATAATACACAATTAATTATTCAATTATGGAAAAACGCACTTAATTAGTCAAACAATCTGATTAATAATATGCTAGAATAAATATGCGTATGTTGCGTGTTTTTGTGAAGATTATATAGGTTTTAGTAGAAACAAATTAGTGATGAATAATTTTAGTTGAAGGCTAGATTGCTTCATTCACTAAGGCATGAAAAACTTAAGACCAAAGCTCAAAAAATCCAAAAATGCAAAGTCATTTGTTAAGGGTCATGTAGAGGGCTTGACGAGTCCAATCCTTAAGGTGCCTTAAACTAAAAGTCTAAAGCTTGATAATTTAAAAAAAAAACGCACAGTCTTGGTAGAGGGCCACATCAAGGGCTCGATGTGTTAAATGGTTAGAGCACGACGAGCTTAAAACCAATACTCAACAAGCTCAAACATACACAGCTTTGGTTGAGGGCCAAAACTAAGACGTGATGAATATAGGGCACAACAAGTCTGAATTCAAGACTCGATGGAGTCCACGTGAGCAAAGACTTGGTTGTGAGCTAAAATGAGGGAACGATACTTTGTGATGAGACAAGATTTAAGGCGCGGCAATTCAAAAGCCTGAGTCGACGTGGCAAAAAGAGCAGTTGAAGGGCATTTAATACTTGACAACTTAAATACGTTATCTTTAACAGACATTTGATTTTTTGAGGACTATAAATACTCTATACTTCAGAGATTCAAAAGAGCAGAGAAGTGTGGAAGTGAAAAAAGTGCCTTTAATTTTCATTTTCTCTTACTCATTATCTTGTAGATATCTTGAAAGAGAGAGAAAAATATTCTAGTGCTATGTTCTTGTATTTACTATCTATCAGCGAGCATCTAGAGAGAGAAAGAAAATATTTTATTTCTAGGTATACAAAAAGTAGTGTATTGCTTAGCTTGAGTGTTTTTATTTGGTGATAAATAAAATGGTAGTGAAGTCCTCGATTGGAGGCATTAGTGGATTGTGGAAAGTAGGAAGTTGAGTGAAATCTACGTTAAATCTGGACTCAAATTTTCTATCTATATCTCTTTCATATTTCATATTATAATATGCTGTGTATTATCTGCTGCTATTAAAGCTAAGTTTGATATTAGTTCTTTGAGCCTTCTAGGGCAAATATCCAATTTACGCATGTCCCTTTCTCCCCCTCCTCCCCGCCTCCCCCCCATGAGTATTCTCTACTGTGGTTTGACATTTTTAGTTGTATTTTTGTTTTTCCGCTCTATGTTGCTGCTTGTTCTTCTTTTCTTTCTTTTGTGTTCTATCCTTTGTGTCTTCTTTTTCTAGTCTTGTTTTCTCTCTGTCATAATCAGATCTATGGATGCTGCTGTTGGGTCCAATGATGTGCTGAAAAACTCTAATAAGTTTGATGGATCATTCATGGCAAATCTAGATTTGGAAGAAAATAATGAAGTCACAGTTAATGATGAGTTTTTGAGGGAAAAACTTGGCTTAAATCGCATGCTTACGACTTAATTTTAGGATGTGATGAGGTAAACTGGTCATATCCATATAATGTCACCAGAAAAAAAAAATTATCAAAATACAACAAATCTACCAACATACCAAAATCGAACAAAGTTACCACAATATGGCAATCATATGATAATGCTATGGTAAATGTACAACACATAAATGTTATGAATAGTATGTATTTACATTATACGACAAACTTACCATAATTTGACATATTTACCACTTAGCACTAACAGACAAACCATCACAATGCAATGAATTTACCAGAATATAACATATCAACTACACATCAAATCAAATAAATTTACCGTAATGCGACAAAGTTACCAAAATCTGACAAAAATAGCACATGTCACAATTAGACAAATTTACTAGAATGTAATGAACTTACCTCTTCAAAAAGTTTGTATAAAATCGATCTATCAAAATACGACAAACTTATCATAATAAGAAAAATTTACCAATAAGTACTAAAAGACAAATCTACAAGACAAACTACCAAAATGTAATAAACTTACCGAAGTATGACAAATTTACCACTTACTACTAAAAGAAAAACTACGAAAATGCGATAAAGTTATCAAAGTATGATAAATCCTCTACTTAGTACTAAAAGACAAACTACAAAAATATGACAAACTTACCAAAGTATGACAAATCTACCATTTAATACTAAAAGATAAAACTACCAGACAAACTACCAAAACGCGATAAACTCATCAATGTATGACAAATCTACTATATACCAAAACGCGACAAACTTACAAAAGTATGACAAACCTATTACATACCAAAATCAAACAAAATACCACAATGCATTAAGTTATCATAATCCAACAAAAATAATATATACTACAATCGAACAAAAGTACTAGAATATAACAAATTTATTATTTTCAAAAGTTAGTGTAAAATCAATCTACCGAAATATGATAACCTTACCATAATCGGACAAAACTACCACTTAGTACTAAAAAACAAAACTGGTAGACAGACTATCAAAATATGAAAAACTTATCAGAATCCAATAAATTTACCACTTGCCACAATTGAACGAACTTACCAAAATGCGACCAAATTACCATCCTAAAAATATGATGTTTTTAGCCAACAAAAATTCGATGGCTATGATTTAATTGTATAGAATCCAACAGTTTGGATTATGTCCTGAAATTAGGATAAAACTTGGCGACTTAAGCCAAGTCCATCCTAGTTTTTGATGATTGGTAAAATAATCTCTAATAAGTCCTTAAACAAAGTAGGCATGATTAGTATCTTGAAAAGAACTTGGAAAATGTTTAAGGATGTATAGATCTCCATTGTGGGTTTGAATTTGTTTGTCATTGGTTTTGCTACCAAGAAAATTGAAAATTTTGTGGTTCATGGAGGTTTGTCATGCTCCAAGGGATACCATAAATGTAGCAGTCCGTCATACACAATACTAAAGCCTAAGAAAGACTACCTTAGTCATGCAAAGACTTCTATATCATGTACAAGGCGTACATCACAACCAAGGGAATGCATCGGAGTAGCGTAATTTACATTGATAATGATTAAGTAATAAAGCAAGGAGAATACTTATCATAAAACATAAAATAAGGTTGATTACAAATCTTAGGGGCATACCTCCTCTATTATCCTCAAGTTTATATAAATACATTTCTTAAAAATCTCCAAAATATTAATATAACATACATTACATATAAGGAATTTACAAAATAACTTCATCATATGTTCCCATTGCCTCCATAAGAGTTTAAAATCCATTCATGACTTCCTTAATATCATGATCTTCAAATAAAGCCATGGGTATATCTGTTTTAACAAAAATCTATGGGAGTATAAGCTTACAACTAGCTTAGTGAGATATTCCCTTTCATTCATACTATGATTTCAAACAACTTCATTTAATTTTTCATGCATATGATATGCATGCTATGCAACAATCATATGATTACATAAATATATATAGTTATCCGGAAACTATATATAGAATGAATTTACCCATTCCGTGTCGAAGGTTAGGGAATTATCGATGAAGATCCTTGACCTTCTACTGTTAGTCCTTAGGTCCCCACCCAAAGTATTTGGTTGTCACGGCTTCAAACCTAGAGTTGCATTCTCCGAGCAATGTGGATTCTTTAGCAAGGAACATGACCTGTGTCCCAGCATGATAACAACTAATCCAACTTTACATGTAAGAGTAGTAGCCTTTCGAAAGAAATGTGACTCGATGGATACTATGCGTGAACATTTTATTTTTCTTAAGCCAAACCTTATTGAGGTTTCTTAGAGGCGATCAAACAATTTAGCAAACAATAAGCAAGCATACATGTAGGCAGACAAAATACTTAAACAAATAATTCGAAGTTGCGATATTTTTACTTCTCATTTCATCATATAAGCATAGAATTACATATATACATATCCCTGAATTCCCCATATATAACCATTTTTATCTTTTCTTAGTATAATAATGCCACTACACACACAAGTAAGTAACGAATTTAAGAGGAATAACTCACTCGTCCATCTCGCAATCTTTTTAATTGTAGTAATCTTCAGGAACAGAAATCCTGTATTGCTAGTTACCTAGCTAAAAGAAATATCCGAGATAAATATTTCGTAGAAGTTATACTCAAACTTTCTAATTCTATTTTACTATATTCGTCAAAATCGCGTAGAATGAAATCCCAACTTAAAATGGTTATAACTTGCTCATTTTAACTCGAAATTTCGCATATTATATGTCATTTTCTGCCTTCTCGAAAAGGTCTATCTATTTTTAAGGTTATTTTTATCATAAAAAAGCCATTTGGGTTTGGAAACGGTGAGGTACAAAATCATTACGAATTTCCAATTTCTCAAAACACATTTTTCAAACTTTTTCCTTATCAAAAAATCCTTTGGCAAAAAAAAAAATATATATATGTATATTTATATGATTGAAAAATCATTTGAATATATGTATATATACTCGTATTGTATGCAAAATTCCAATGGTGTTGTCTTAACGATTATTTTTCTTAAAATAATTTATCTTACGAGGTTGAAGACTTGAATCTTAACAATTTCTTTGTTGTGAAATAGCTTTATAATTTCTTGAGTTATTATAAATAAGTATATTATTATTTTTTTCCAATTTCTTTTTTAAAATAGATAAATTTTCTCTTAGCTTTGGTCTTTTATAAATTTTACTTTTAGTGATAAAAATGAAGTTTTCAAGAGTTTTATTAAGTTGTTGATAACTTATAATAATTTGAGTTGTGTATATTTTTCTTTTAAAAAAATAGCTTTGATAAACAAGTCTTTTTCTCCTTATATTTTAATTTTCCAACTTCTTTACTTAAAAGAAAATCATGTTTCAATATTTTCTTGAGTTTTCTATAATATCTACTATTCTTTGTAACTTATCATGTTTATATTCTTTTTATTTCCTTGAAAATGGTTTATCATTTAGAAACTTAACAACCTCTATTTTTCTAAGTGATTTTATAATTTAGTGAGTTGATTTCATCTTAACTTATAAAACTTAGTCTAGTTATTACTTTTTTATTATGGAGTTGGTAAAACCCTACAAGTAAGCTTTTTGAGAAAAATTTGCTTACCAAAGAATTATTAATGCTAAGTTTTGATAATCTTTATGTGATTTATCATAATAAAAGAAAATGTTTATTTTGTTGGTTAACTTCTTGGAGGAAATCATTTTCATTGTTTTTTTTTTAAGAAAAGTCTTGGTGGGTTTGAAAAGAAGTTGTAGAAATAATTTTTTCTTATGCGGGTGATAACAAAATCTTGATTTAGTAGTAAGGATATATATACATTAAGAGAGTTTAGTTTCATTTTCCTTCATTAAAGAAAATTTCTATTTTAAATTTTGTTGAGACAATTTCATTATGATGATGCATGTATATAAGCATGTAGTATGAAAATGATGAAAATATAGGAAAGATATAAGAAGCAAATAATAAGCAAGATAATAATATCAAGTATTGTGAACCTTAGCTTCATTAAGGTAACCCAGTCAAGTATTAAGAGCCTTAACTTCATCAAGGAAACTTAAGACTAAGAATAGACTAGTCCCAAAAAGAATAAGAAAAAAAAAGAAAAGAAAAAGCGATAATAAAATCAATAAGAATAAAAGCAAGTTAGTGAGAGTTAGTGAGTATTTAGGCTCTATGAAATATATAATATATATATATATATATATGTTGTTAAGTTAGAAATATAATAAAAATATAAGATCATCATAACAGCAACATAATAAAATCGAAATTTTTTGGCATGTGCAAGAACAAAACATGAACATGTTGTTGCTTCAATAACTCATATGAGTTTTAAGAAACAATACTATAGTCATGCTAAGTTACATGATATGGGTAAATAGATGGTTGAAAGCTTTATCTAAGAGTATTTTTGTTCAAGGGTGAAGATGATAGGTATAGATTATGTGGGTAGTGATATGTAGTGAATGATTTATGTGTAGAGAAGGATTTGGAAGAATTTGGTTATAGAGAGTTTTGGTAGAAAGGAATTGTAGAGAGAGGATTTATGGAGTAAATTTGAGAGAGTTTTGGTGGAAGGAAACGAGATAATTATAATTGAAGATAGAGGGAAATTAAGTGTAATAAAATAAATTGAAAAGACAAAAATACATAGATGGTACAAGGGGGTGGCGCCGGTTTGCAGTGGAAAAGGGGGAGAAAAATGATTTAATTTGTATTTTGTAAGAAAAGATAAGTAATGTATAAGATATGATTTGATTAGAGATGTATTAGAAAAGTAAAAAGTAAGAAAATAGGTGTATAGGTAGTAAAAATAGGTAGAAGAAAAAGTAAAGATAGATGAATAGTAACGAATAGTAGAAATAGTATTATGAATAGTAGACTAGACAAATTAATACCAATAGTAAAGAAAATACACGTAAAAATGCGATATATGATATTTTTAGTTATCGAAAAATTATGAAACTGATATTTTTGAAATCCTTGTGTTAATACAAATCTAATGGTGTCATCAAAATATTTTTACTATCTGATATATCGGGTACGATTTTCGAAAACTGATTCCGTTTAGATCCGAAAACACTAGAAACTTGCGAATCTGATATTTTTAAGCTTCACTATATTATTATGAACTATTATCAACAATTACTTCAGTTTCATTGTTTAAGGTTTAAGAGTGTGGGATTGTCGAATATAAACATTAGGGTTTGTTGTAGACTTTGTTGATTTTTAGGGTTCCGATTTGACTTCCGGCTTGTTGATTTATTTGTAAGATCATAAAATTTTGGGATTTTTGACCTTATTATATTTTTTATTCAACATTTATGTTTTATTTTATTTGTGATTTATTTAATATTTTTTAGTTCCCATGATTGTTTAATCGAGTCTAGGGTTATGGGTTGACTCTATTTGACTTTTGGTGGTAATTTTTTTTTTTAATTCTAAAATTCACCAAAGGATTTAAGGTTTTAGTATTTTATCGTCGAATTTTATTTAGATATATCTTCATGATTTTTGTGTTAGGGATCAAACAGCTGATTTTGTTGGCATATGGATGTTGAATCAAACGATTGTTAGGTTTTTCCATTTTTGTTTTGATGGTTCTCTTTTTCTTAAGGTTAAGAATTTTCGTATTTGATCTTTTTTAGAATTCGGTTTTAACTTGGGTTGATTTTCAGGGTCTTGGTTTTGGTGTTTAACTTCTAGGATTATTTTCTAAGAATTATGAAAAATGCAGGGGTTTACAAGGTCCATAGGTTGTAATGAGTAATTTGTTGGTGTTGGAGGAATGGAAATCGAATTTTAGGTTGGAGGACATTGATTTAAGTTCCATAGTTCTTTAGGTTCAATTTCATGGATTACAACTTGATTATATGTCTATTGCCAATGCCATTAAGCTAGGTGCCTTGATTGGGATGGTGTTAGAAGTGGAGCCTATTTGATATAGATTAGGTTATTGGAGAAGTTTTCTTAGAATCAAGGTTAAAGCTAGACTCTAAATTACACTTGAGAGTTGAGATGTCGTATTTGGGAAATTGTAAGGATAGCAACCTTTATTGGGCATGTTACAAGAATGAAAGAATCTTAGATTTTTGTTTTAATTATGGTAGGCTTGAGCATGTTAGCAAGCAATGTGTGTTTGAGAAGAATTGTAATAGGAAGTATTATAATTTCTTAAGAGCATTTCTTGCTCAAGTGATGGAGTTTGAGAAAAAAATGGAATGTTAGGAATAAAGGCATGGGTGAAAATAAGGAGAATCTTCATGAAAATGTTCATAATTAAGATAAGACCCTCAACCCAAATACTTTCTCAAACCCATCGTCTGCCTCTACCAAGCTAATTAATAATTCCCTTATTTCTTGCCTTCTCATGAAACCTGTTTCCTCTTTGCCTACATCCCTAACCCACTTTAAACCACCTATCCGTAATCGTTCAATTTCATCTTCCCTCTATGTTTCTACCCACCTAAACACAGATGACCATAAATCCTAGTCCACTCCTTTTAGTGAAGATGTTCTTCAATCCTTCCCATCTTCAAATTCCTTGTGTGTAATGGAACTAGTAATAGATAAAACCATAAAATTGGATTAGGCTCCTTATTTGTAACTATGCTTCTAGATGAAGAAGAGCCCATTCCTAGGGAGGTTATATCTAAGAATGTTGAGCAAAGCAATTGAGGAGGTGAGGAAACTTTAGATGGTGAAAATGCTTTGGATGTTCTGTCACTTGCTTTTGTTTTATCTAGTTTGAGCCTGAAAAGAACCAATCAATGTGTAGCTAAAAATCTAGGGAAAAAAATTGAAAGTTAGTGTTGCAGTGTATAATGTAGAGGAAGTTGTTGAGATTAAAACAATCAAGAAAATAACAAGGAAAAAAGTAGTGAGAAAGAAGGCATTAGGCGGAGTAAGAAAAAGGAAGTGAGTATAGGTTTTGCTGAAATGGATATTTTATATGATGTGTTGGTTTTTGAAGCTAGTAATGGTAGCGGCGGCGGTGGTGGTGGTGGTTGGCTCATAACAGCTAAACATAGGCCATGATCCACCTCTCTTGGAATTATCAAAGGTTTGGGTCAACCTTAACAATTCGACAATTAAATGAACTAGTTAATAAATATAACTTATGTATAGTTATTGACGGAAACAAAAAACAAAAACTTTATTATTGAAAAAACAAGAAATAGACTTCGATATCTAGATTCTTTCCATGTTCCACCTAGAGGATTGAGTGGTGGTTTATCTCTTTGGTGGAGTAAAAATCTTAAAGTTAATATTGTTGATAGTTGTAGCTATCATATACATTGTGAGATTCAATGGAATGATGATTCCTTGGTTGGTTTTTACACTTGGTGTTATGCTCTTATAGATTTTAGAAGTGAACTCCAGTTGTGGTACTATTTGGTAGAGTTTTTTAAGATGGTAATTGGACCTTAGTTGTGTGTCAATGACTTTAATGAGATTTTTGATGACTTAAAGAAAGAAGGAGGGAAATCTAAGGATAGACATCAAATGGTTGCTTTCAACAACATGATTTCTTCCAGCCAAAAGAGGGAAAAAAAAAAACATATGATTTTTAATTCTGATTTGATAGACTTGGGAATCAAAGGTCCTATGTTTACATGGATGAATAAGAGGAAGGATGATTCATTGGTGAAGGAATGAATTAACAGGGATTTAGCTTTTATAGCTTGGATGGAGAAATACCCCAAAACACAATTAATTCATGAACCTATTTTGGGTTCCCATCATACTCCTTTGATATTTAATTCAAACTATTTTGATGTTAAAGGAAAGAAACAATTTCATTTTGAAAACCTTTGGCATGTTCCTGAGGAGTGCGGTGAAATTATTAAGGTTGTATGGGTTGATGGAAGGTTTATTTGTACTTTAGATGGCGTAATGGGAAATTTGGATGAGTGTAGCAAGAGGCTGGTTTTGTGGAGCAAAACTAAATTTCCTAATAACAGAAGACTCATTGAAGATCTAAAAAAGAAACTAGAAAAACTACATAGGAAGCTAATGAAAGGTTTATAGAAGATGTGGAGAAAATCCAGTGGATATTTATGAATTGTGGGGTAGGGAGGAAATATATTGGAATCAAAGATCTCGAGTTAATTGGTTACTCTATAGTGATAAGAATACTACCTTTTTTTAGTATCCCATAATTAATAGAAGACAATAAAATAAAGCGTTGAAGCTGGACAAAGGCGATGGAGTATTAGTGGACTCTGAGATGGAGGTTAGGAATATTTTTACTTTTTATTTCCATGACATATTCAAGTTTGGATCTTCTAGGAGATGGGGAGAATGTTTGGACTATATAAAGGCAATAGCAACATACTATATGAATAGGGTTTTGTGTGCTCCGTTATTAAAGGAGGAGGTTAAAGCAGTTGTGTTTCAATCGAGAGGCCTTAAAGCACTTCATTCGGATGGCATTCCAGGAGTCTTTATCAAACTTATTGGAGTTCTATCGGCCCTTCAATGGTAACATTAGTGCCATATTTCTTTCGGTTAGGTAAACTCCATCCTTCTCTCAATCACACTGACCTGGTCTTGATGCTTAAGATTCAAAATCCTCTCTTAGTTTCCCACTATAGGCCCATCAGTTTGTGTAACAACTTGCATAAAATTGTGTCAAAAACTTTAGCTAATAGATTGAAAGCTTTGATTATATCAAAAAACCAAAGCGCTTTTATGTTCAGACCATATGATTCAAGATAATATTGTTATAGCACATGAAAGTTTTTATTTTTCGAAAACCAAAACCTTAGGAAAGAAACATTTTTGTGTTGTCAAATTGGACAAGAGCAAGGCATATGATAGAGTTGAGTGGGACTTTTGGAAGCGAACATAACAAAGTTAAGTTTCGTTGATGGTTGGATTCTTTAGATAATGAAGTCTATTTCCATTGTATCATTTAATGTAATAGAGAACATGAAATCAGTAGGACAGATCATTCAGAATAGGGGTATAAGACAAGAGGATCCTTTATCCCCTTATCTTTTTATCCTTGTGGCTGATGTTCTTTCTAGAGGCATGATTAAGGTTGTTGAAGGGGCTTGATTTGTGGCATTAGATTCAAGTCATATTGCCTTATTCTAGCGCATCTACTTTTTACAGATGGTTATCTATTTTTCTTGGAGGCAGGGACATAAAATTTATAAAGTTTTAGGAATATTCTCTTGGCTTATTGCAATGCTTCTAGACACGAAGTGAATTTAAGCAAATCTACTATCTGTTTTAGTCCAAACACACTAGAAGAATGGAGACTAGAGACAGGTCGGGTTCGAGGAATTCCTAGCACCTTTGACCCTATACGATATTTAGGACTTCTAATGATGTGGAGGAAATCAAAATGTGAAGCTTTGAACTATGTGAAGGATAAGAAGCTACAAGGTTGGAATAAAGACTCCTTAATGAAGTTGGTAAAGAAGTTCTAATCAAAACTGTTGCTTATGCCATCCCCACTTACTCTATGGGTATCTTCAAATTCCTTATGACGTGCTGTAACTAAGTTAATTCACTAATTGCAAACTTCTAGTAGGGACGGAAATATGAGAGTAAGAAGTTGCACTGGATCAGATAGGACAAAATGAACATGGCTTATGTACTTAGGAGCCATAACTTTTAGAGATTTATACATTTTTATTTTAGGCCTTTTCATTACACTGGCTTGGAGAGTTCAATATGTTGAAAATTCTCTGTGGGTTAAGTTCCTTTAAGGTATTTACTTCTTGAACCAAGATTTTAGATTTGCTAGCAAGGGAAGTCATGTTTCTTGGGTATGGATTAGTTTTTTTTTAGGGTTGAGATGTTTTGTTTGGAATGGTTGTGTGGAAGGTGAATTCTTGTACTAAGGTTAGTGTTGTAATAGACAAATTCTGAGCTAAAAGGATGGTTGTTTAGCTAATGGAATTGGGATTGATCTTAACCTTAAATTTTTTGATGTAATGAATAGAGAAACACTTGAATGGGATCTATAGGGATCAAGTATATCTTTTTAAAGGTTGAGATTAGGGCAACTAGAGCTATGCCTATTCTTCTATCTTGGAGGGATGATTGCTTGATTTGGCCTTTTAAGCGTTGAGGTGTTGTATGGTCAAGTTTGTATACCATTTTCTACAACAAGGCAAGCATGTGATTGCTAAACCATCATCATCAAGAAGTGTTACAACACTAGAATGGAAAAAGATTTGGCACCTTCAGTCCTTACCCAAAATTCAACATTTTTTTTTTGTAGCAAATTGCATCATGATCTATTCTCACTCTTCAAAATCTTGTTAAACGTGAGGTGTTGGTGTCAGATTTTTTCCCATACTATGGTATTCCTGAGACAATTGAGCATGGTTTTTTTATTGTGAGTGGGTAAAATGCGTTTAGTTTGTGGTGTTGGAATCAAAATTGACAAACAACAAGTTTGTACCTTCATTGAGTGATGGAGAGATATGGTTGATTGGTGTAATTAAAGATGGTGGAAGCATGCCTGTGGAAGATGTGAGTGTATTTTCAATGAACATAACCCTAATCTTAAAGCCATAGTGAGTAAAATTCAAGCGTGGTTGATGGAAAAGAGGACGGTAGATAAAGTTTCTTTACGTAGTCTACAAGCTCATCCCTTTTTTGGTGAAGAACCTAGGGATGCCTACGTCAATACTGTCTAGATGCTGGGGAGGAATGGCTCCTCTATATGCTTCTCTAGCTCATGACTAGAGCTGTGCATATGGACCATGACCTATGGGCTAGCTCATTAACCCACTTAAAAAAGTGAATTACGGCAAAATTTTTTGGCCCATTTAAAAGCAGGCCAAATTACCTGACCTGTTTAAACCACATGCTAAAGCGGGCCAAACCAGAAAAAAAAAAAAACCAACAAGAGGAGAAGTTTAAAAAGAAAAATAATATAACATCTTAGTGATTATTTATGTATGTTATGGAAGAAGATAGATTGATACATGTACCAAAAGTACTATAACATTTTTTAGAAAACATATTAATTGATTTAAATATAATGATATCCAATAAATCATTTAAAAAACTTGTTTTTATGTATAAATAATCAAAATAGCAATAAAATTAGTCGTTAATATATATAAAAATTTATAATATATAAATATTCTAATTTTCACATAAACTAATATTAAAAATAAAAATTAAAAATTAAAAATATAATTTTGCCCTGCAGGCTAGCGCGTTTAGCCGGTGGACTCAAGCAGGTTAAGCCTGGGCTTAAGAATTCTAACCCGTTTAAAAGCGGACCAAAATGACTTGGCTCGTTTAGAATACAAAACTGGATGTCTCGCTCTCGCATTATGTACCGTGGATGCACAACATCACATGGATATGGCAGGTCATGCTAAGGTGGTTTCAGGCTCGATGAAGACAGTTGTAAGTCCTTTCAAGATTCAAATTGATGGGGATTGGGCTAAATTTTGATGCTGCTATAGTAGACATAGCCTATGATTATAAAGGGGTGTTAGAATTAGTCTTAGCCCCTGAGGCTTGTAAAGTTATGGTTATTTCTCTTGGGCTGAAGTTGGCATCGGAAATGGGCTGGGATTCTGGTCGTATCTTTTCTGATTATGCGCAGGCTATCAAGGCTTTCAATGGAGATCCGACAGCTTTACACCGTAGTCTCGAAGTTTTTCTAATTTACATATGCGTTCTTATCATAAAAAAACGTATTTCTTTTAGTTTTACTAGAAGAACTGCAAATTGGGTAGTAGATTGGATAGCTTTGCATTTTAGAAAGAGGATGTGCCCTTTCCATTTAGTTGGATTTAGCATTGTTGGCTGATTTGTCTTGTAACCTTGATGACTTGGGTGAATGAATGAAATACTTTTTACTGGCCAAAAAAGATTTTGGTGGTTAATTACCCAAATTGGCAAAATTCAGATACCAAATGTGATATTTATCATAAAGTATTATATAAAAATAAACTAGCAGATCATGCATTCATTAGGGAATGAGTAGATAACCTTATTATACCCTATATCCTATAAAATTATTCAATTGAATAGCTCCAACAAGGTATTAAAAGTGACAAGTAAGCATTGGTGATATTAGGTCATGTAATAATTTTTGAACAATTTTTTAAGACCTTCCATTAGAGAAAATGAAAAGTAAGATTTTTAGATTTGATGGGATCCAAAAGTTATTTATTTAGATCATGTTAGAGATTGAGCTTGAATTTACCTTTTGGAATTGAAAATAAAAAATAGTAGAGCATCTAGATAAAGATCTTCTAAACTTTTGTTGTCTCCATTCTTTATACTTACCCTAAAATATGTATGTTAAGGTTATCCATTCTATAAAAGATTATTAAATAATAATAATGAATGAAAAAAAAAATATATTTCCACTTGTAATTCTAAGCTCTACTATTAAGGAAAATAAATAAACATATAATCAATAAAAAATAATACACACTACATTAGAAGGCAAAGCAATCTTAAGCCACCAATTGTGCCATTAGTGGATACATAATAATATGCATAATGAAGTATAAGGTGAAATTGAACAATGGTGAAATTGAATGTAAAAATTATCCCTCATTAGGTGTAAAGTGTGTACTTATAGGCGCATACTACATCTTTTATAGAATCTAATCTTTTGAGTTGTTATGGAACCTTAGTAGTTTTAACTTGTGAAATATACATTCGAATTTCAATTTTAATGAAAATGAAACATACGAAATATAGAATATACCTCTGTGCCATATATATTCTATAATGTACAATACCAATGTGGTTCCAAAATGCCACAGGTTAGCTTTTGACTACAAAATTGAAAACCTATACTTAAAGGCATTCAACTTATACTCATTCAACATTAATATTGTGATATGTATGTTTAAATAAATGCTAACAAATGAGGTACCCATAATACTGCTGCTAACAGTGGTATTGAAGGATTTAACATTTTGCGTATCAACACTACAAGGTCCTAAATGAAGAGGTTCCTCAAGGTGAAAATAGACCATATATTCCATCAAAGATTTATTTGAAGTAGTTTTTATTGTATCTTTTATTTTGTTTTTTTAGTGTCCTACCCTATATATGGTATTTTCTCCAATTAGAGTATTGGATTTTTGTTTTCATGATATAATTGGTTCTAAAAGGTTTTTTTATAGCTTCTTTTGGTGTAAGAAATGTGACTTTTTTAGCTAGGGTTTGTTATCATCTCTTGATTTTAGGTTGGTTATACTTACTTTGTTCTATTAATGAAGGAAGTTTCTTGTTCTTTTTTTTTTTTAAAGAATTTATAATAAAGTCTTCCAAATAAACCACAATATATACATGCATTTTCTTAATTAAAAAAAAAAAATGATCTCTAGGTGTTCATATCAATGTAATGTGTAATAAATAAAGAGAGTGATGCCTTATAAATAGGGTAGACATGGAACGGTATAGTTTTATCTTGTTTCAAATCAAACCATTAAATCCGTTTGTTCGAATTGGAAATTTTCAAACCATTAAATAAATTTTGGTTCTCTGAATTAGGGATTACATGAACGTATACTATCATTAGCTGAAGGAACATACTGCACCTTTTCAATACATGGCATAAGATACAAAAGTTTACATCGAAGCAACAAATTTTTCCTTTTAGTCTCATAGTTTTCTAAGCACTTAAGCCATTCTAGTAAGTTAAAACTTATAATTTTCACTAAATTTATATCTTCATAATGCCCAACTCATTTCATGAACTTAAAGATGAAACATCATGAAATTGTTATAAATATTCTAGTAAATACGAATAAGTAAAAAGAAAAAAGAAATATAAATGCGAAAGAAAAATTCCTCACCTTAAACGTGGCATGAGTTAGAGTCTCGTAGTTTGATTATTAACATAAGAAAAAAATTGAAAAGCAAATATGATGAAGATAAGAGAAAGAAGGAATCTCCATAAAAGACTGAGTAACTAAGAGATCAATAGAAAATAGAAATGTTAGGAATTAGGAGTTGATTATATTATTTGAATCAAGTTCTATTTTTTTATTCTTTACTCTATAGTTATTTCTAAAAAAAATTTTGTTTCAAATTAGTTTATTTAGATTATACATTAATCTGAACAGTAAAATTTGTTTAGGAATAGCCAATTGAAACCGCAATCCGAAGTGTTAGAAAAAAGCCGCAATTTCAGTTTAGTTTGGTTCGGTTAGGTTTTTTTGCCTTATAAGTTGGTAAATTTTATGGTAATAGTTGGCAACTCCATCTTTTTTTTCTTTCTTCTGCTGTTGCGGTTCCATTTTTATTTTAGTAATAAGTCCTTAAAAACATTTTGAAGATTTTAACCATTAAAAAATAGTTTTAAATATTATTGTTAATTACAATTATTAAAAAAAATGAAACCTACCTGGACAAAGTGCAAGCGCATGACAGGAACCTTTTTTTTTTCATTCTTTCTTTTATTATTATTATTATAAATTATTATTATAAAGAAAAGAGGAACAAGAACTTTACTTGGGTGAAAATCAATTTGCGCGCGTGATACAATGGACCAGCGGTGGCTTTAGCAACACGACGGACGATCGACGATGGGGGGATTGATGAGTGGCAGCGCAATGACAGTCGAGTCACGTGGTTCTTGCTGATTGGTTAGACGGCACGATGAGGAAGTATGGCTTCAAAGCATTTGAATGCTCAACCCTCTAAAGGTCCTTTGCTATTTGATTTTATCAATTTTCTTTTCTTTCATCTTTGTATTTTGTTTGTGTTCTTTTTCTATCTTCTTTTTTTCGTTCTTTTTTTTTCTTTCTATTTATAAAGCTAGGGTTTCAAGACAATTTTTATTCAAATGACGTTAAAATCGGCTAAAACGGTTATAATCTTCATTAAATGCTTATAGCTGTCATTAACTTCTAATATTAACAGACAACACATTTTTTTTAGCAAAATTTACGGATTTGAGTTTTTTTCGAAAACTAAAAAGAGTTTTTTTTTTTTTTTTTCAAATTTCAATCTGGATTTGAAATCCTTATGTTGATCAATATGCCTAAATTATATATCAAAACAAACTACTCATGCCTAGTTTTAAAATGTGTATTTGATAATACTACGAAACGGATCCGAAAATGGGTTGAAAATGAGCTCGAAAAGGCCCATCGGGCGGCTAGAGGGTGAAGACGATGAACAATAATTTTTTTAAATTATAATACTATATTATGTATATATATTACATCCATTATATTTATTTCCCTTAATTTGATTTATTTTTTTAATTTTCATTCCTAATTTTTAAGACTTGTAGTTGCAAAAAATTTGTTTAATTTAGTTATATGTATACTAAGATTAACAAATAATTTGATAAAAATAAATATCAAAATGAGGTGTCTACAGTAGTTGCCACCGATCCCTTGGGATTCGACCTAATATTTTCTATGCTACTTTGGTAGATACGCTTGCCTATTATTGGTAATTGCTATCCGAAGTTGAATAGAATTTATTAGTTTTATAAATTTTCAAAAACTTAAAACTTCTCGTTTTTCAAAAAGGTATTTATCCATCACAATTCACCAACACGATACAAACAACACCTAAAGTAAGACCTTATGGATTGCATGCTCCTTAGACATCCAGAAAATATGCAATGAAAGCGAACTCGTCAAAATCTGCATCTAAGGAATATTTGTGTTCTTGGAGAACTTATCACTTAAGTTCTCGATTTAGTTTAAAATGCTCGAAGGACTAATTGTTCTTTTATCAAGCAAAAATGTGACCCAAATAAGAAGAGGCACCCATTAGTGAGCACTGCTCAAGGAGCTTCAAAGGTAGCAAGAAACCTAGAAGAGATAGCTCTTAGGAAGTTCCACCTTTCCCATGAGCTATGAATGAAGTTCATATTTCCCTTGAATGATGGTTAAAGGATGATTTCCTCAAATTTCCAAGGGTTGAACGGGAATCCACTACACAAGAGAAAGGAGATGCAAAGTTCCGTACGTTCTACAGGATGGTTGGATACCCAACAAAAGACTGTTGGATGCTGGGGAGGATTTTTAATGAGAAAGTTTGCAATGATGAAGTTAAACTTAAAGACAACGATACACAAATGATGGATGATGAAGGCACAAATAATGAATAACATTTCTTGCTTAGATGATATTAGCTACATACTAAAGGCAAAAGCTGCCTATTGCTTACTCTTATCTTGTAATAAGAAAGAGAAATAAAGCAAATGATAATGAAAATGCAATTTTTTTTTCTTCTATCCATTTTCTTCCATATTCGCTTGTATTAATGTTTGTGACATTTTTTCACAAGCATGACAGAGAAAGAAAATTTGTAATGGTTGAGGGAAATTCTCTTTGAACTATAGTTCAGCTAACATTACCACCATATGCCCATTTTTTCTACATTATTTACAAGATCAAAGTGATCTTAGCTGTAACAAGTCAAAGTGACTCCATAATAGGCTTGATAGCCGTAAAGTCGTCTCACGAAATTAACATCAAAGCGACCTTATCCATGGTTGATCGAAGCGATCACTTCATGGTAGTCGGGATCGCTTGGTTGAAGCATCTGCTCCTAAGCATGCGATGGGTTTAATACCCATTTTCTGCTACATTATTTAGGAGATCGAAGCAATCTCAGCTATGATAAGGCGAAGCGACTTCACAGTAGGCTTGGCAGCTATAACACCATTTCGCAGAATCGAGGTCAAAACAACCTTATCTATGGTTGATCAAAGTGGCCACTTCATGGTAGTTGTAATTGTTCAGTATAAGCATCTACTCCTGAGTATGCGACTGGTGTAATACCCATTTTTGCACCGTTATTTATGAGATCAAACCGATCTCAGCTATGATGAGTTGAAGTAACTCCATAGTAGGCTTGGTAGTCGTAACATCGTTTTGTAGAATTGAGGTCGAAGCAACCTTATCCATGGTTGATTGAAGCGATCACTTCATGGTAGTTGCTATCACTTGGTAGAAGCATCTGCTCTTAAGTATGCGATGGGTGCAATACCCATTTCTATTACATCATTTATGAGATTGAAGTGACCTCAGCTGTGGCTACTTGAAGCAACTCTACAGTAAGCATGACAGTTGTAACGCCATCTCAAAAAGACGAGGTTGAAGCGACCTCATGCATGATTTATTGAAGTAGTCATGTCATGGTAGTCACAATCGTCCAGTAGAAGTGTCTGCTCCTAAGTGTACAACAGATATAATACCTAATTGAGACATCTAACTTTGAACAAGTGATGGGAGCAATACCCATTTCCTTTTGCAACTTCATTTAATTGCGGGGTCAACCAACATCATCCCCCCCAAGCATTTTTTCTTGTTAGAAGGCACAAATAAGAAGCAATAGCTTGATATGAGTTGTTGCCCTATCATATAATAACGTGCCATCAACTAGGGGAGAAGAAGTTGATGGATGAACTTTTTGTGATTTTCTCAAACGTGACTCCTACAGGAAGTATCTACCTATCTTGGAGGATAATTTCTTGACATTAGCACTTGAATGTGAAGCATGCTTTAGTAATGTACCTATCTTGGTACTCGTAAGCAATGTATCTATCCTAGAATTCATTGGCAATGTACCTCCAATGCAAAAAAGAACAACACAATGTGAAGAGGAATTGATACACATGCTAATATGATGTTCATTTGACGATGACATACATGAGTTCTGCATACGCGCTAGCATCTGCCCATTTACCTTTGTGCTTTGGAGCTTATTTTAATGCTTTCATTTATTTATTAAGCATTAAAAAAAAAAAAGAATACAAGATGATCATCATAAGGTGCAATATGGAATAGTGCAAGTAAATGAATCTCTCAGTAGTGGTTTAGAAATAAGGTTATCTCGTGTTACTTCAATCCATATAAGGGAAAGCATAGGACATATTTGTCTACTCAATATCTTAAGTGCTTATGCGACAACAAACTTGCTTCATTGGATATTCTACATTCAGTTTGAAGAAGACTACTTCAACTTATTTTAGTTCATCAACAAATACAAGAAGTATTAGCTATATCAATACAGTACACAACTTCATGTCAAGTGCAACTTCTTATCAGTGTTCTACAACAAATCTAAAGATAACATCCACTTAATGAAATGCCAAAAACCCCTATGACTTCGTTAAAGGAGCTTTTAGTCAAGAGGCAAAATGTAGAAGGTCATTTCAGTATTTGGGCTTTTGGCCTAATTTAATGCCCTGAGCCGATCTTTTGGACTAGTGACAAGGCTTAAAAGACTAAGTCTAATAAGGGATATCGTAGGGAAGTTTGACTTGGTAGGCTCAAAATAGAGATCATCGGACCGTTTCATTTTGCTCTTAGCTTAATTTGGTTTTCTCGTACGTGAAAAGTAAACTTCAAAAATATCTTCCTAGGTTAATTTAGGCTTCGTTTGGCTAAATTGGAGCTTATGTAGAATAAAATAAGCCTTAAGTCCATTTTAAATATAAAATGGGCTGTTTTAATTATAATAGGCTTCTTTTATAATATAAATAAAGCCTTCCAGCCACCACTAAAAAAAAGAAGGCTTCAATAATGACTCTAAGATTATTTGGATATGATCTAATGGTGATCAACCATGCTTAATCTCGTGTGCTCTATTAGGTATCTTCAAATGGCTACCATTAGTTTCCACCATCTATAAATAAGTAGCTTCTCTTCTCTTTCAGAGTATTCGACGCATTGCTAAAATAGAGAGCAACGTAAAAACTCTGCTGAAATATCTTCAAGAAAGATTAAAGCATTTATTTTACGAAGAACCAGTCAAGAACAATCAAATCTATTTGATTTGATATTCTGTCACACTCCTGCACTCGAGAATTGGGTTTGCCTGCTCCTTCGCCTATGCCACTCTCCGCGACATCTTACACATGTGATCAGTTTATGACTTCTCTTAGGTCAACCGCCATGCTCTAGCTGTAGTAACCTCATAATATAGATTCAAACAAAGAGGGAGGAAAAAAAAAGGTATAGTAAAAGAATCTAACCGGGGCTACCTATACATATATGCCAAATTTGTTGGCTACGATACTAAGCCCTTGCACATATTATTTTTAAGAATATCTTCTATTAAGATTGTGAGGTATATAAAATAAAGTTCGCACAAATAGCTTCAGAATTTGCCTATTTATTTGTTCTTCTTATTCTGAAAACTTCTACAGTCATTTTACCATTAAATTCATTCAAAAAGATGATTAATGTAAGAAAAAGATAATAATTCATTACAGTTAGAAATCTGATCGATCTTATTAAAGAAATAAAATAGAGACAAGAGAATTATAAATTCTCATACTATTTGATGAACAAAAGCTCAGCAGTCACAGCACGTAAATTCTTCTAATGGTATATTTTTACATCCCACCTTGATTTTGTCAAATTATTTAACCAAAGTGCCACTAACTTTGGGTTCACCACCTCCATATCTATATGATTTATTTTCCTCAGTGAATAGCAATTGAGACCCATCTCTATTTTCACCGAATCGAAGTCTACGTGCTTTCCAACAGCTGAAAAGCAGCTATATACTCCTATGTTTCGATATATCGTTAGTTGTCGGAGACTTTGGTTTGAATTTCTAATAAATCTTTAATACATGTGCTGCATCTTGAAGAGACACCGTCACACCATTATTAGGTATTGAATTAAGTGCACGACAGCCATGTAACTAGTTGTGTCCAGCCAAATCGTGATGTTTCCGAAGCATATCTGGCCCTTTGCCATGGATAAAAATTCGGTTTATATATCCACACTCCACAGCAAATGACCAATGAAATAAAAATGGACATTCTATTAGGCTTTTACTTCAGTTTATATGGATACATAGAAAACAATAAACTGGCAAAAAAAAAAAAAAAAAAAAAACCCTAATGTATAAAAATATACATGATATATTTGTTGAAAAAATTACACTGCAAGAGAGATCAGTATTTAGGGATAAGTTTAAATAGTAACTTAACTCTTTTAAGTGGTTAAAAAAAAGAATCAACATCACATAAATTATTGCAAATAAGAATAAACATTTTATGTTGATAACAAATAAATACAAAAGAAATGAATCCCTTATTTGCACTACTTTATTTTATATTGGTCTATTGTTTATAACTATTTTAAATATTAATCCTTTATTTGTATTACTATATATTATATTTAGGGTTAATTACAAACACATGACCTGTGTTTTCTTTTTTGACAATTTGATGACCTGAGTTTCATACAAAAGTATCAATACTATTTGATAATTTTAAAACGATACGTGTCAATATTTTATTGGTCATAAAAATTAATTTTACATTTTCTATTCAATTTTGTTATTTTCAAAAAATAATTTTTAATATTTTATTTAATTTTATTTAGTATTATTTTTTTATTATATTAATTTTTTAGACCAATAAAACTCTAACACATTCATTCTAATAGTAATTGATAATATTGACATTTTTTTTATAAAACTCGGGTCACTAATTTTCAAAAAAGATAATATAGATAATGCTTGCAAATTGATCAAAACACGGGTTATGTTTTTGTAATTAACCCTTATATTTACTACAAGAAACCTTTAAAAAAAATTTAACGATTGAAAACTAGCAAAATAACTTATTTTGTATAGATGAAATTAGTAACGATGATTTTTGTGATAGATTTTCATGTTTAGAGCCAGAACCTTTGTCTCTAAAACCTAATTTTTCTTGTAGTAATTGATATATATTACCACTTAAAATATTGTTACTCTATTAAACTTATCCCCACACTTTGATCCCTTCAAGCAAAATTTTTTTGTATCGTTTTTTATTTAGAATGAAGAAAGAGGTGAGTGATTGCGGTCGCAGACATAAGAAAATGAAAAAAAAAACGAAAAAAAATGCCTAAGGAAAGAATACTTTTGCCATTTTGAAGAAAAGAGAATTTAGTTTCATGTATTGTCTCTCAACGTGATCATTAGAAGGAGGGGGAGCTGCTACGTGCTACGGTCCTTTCATTTAACTAAAGAAACGAATAAAAATACCCATTTTCTTAATGCCTACAAAACTAAGTAAATGAGAGGTTATTATGATTGATGTCATCGATAAGACTATAACTCAATTACTCACACGAATGAACGGACTTCGTCTACTTGCTCAGAAGTAACTTTCGTCTGTTGTGAAAGATATTTATTTGATAATCAACATTGATTATCTTGCTAGTAAACAACATAAAGTCACATTTAATAAATATCCATTAGTTAAGAAATCTCATAGACTTGACATTACATAGACATGCCATGTTTCTTTACATGAGCATGTACTTTTGAATTTAAGCAATTTAATTTCTTAATTTTATTTTTCTGATTTAGTATTTATATTTTCAAATGATGTCATATTGATAAGCCATTTTGTACATGGAATCCCTAGGCACAAATTAAGTTTTTGGGGCTAAGCTATTTGGGCCTTGTTCTACCTTTGATTAGCCATAAACAAGCTATATAGAGTTGGACCGGAGGAGATGTGGAAACCTTAGAGCACTAAAATCAGGCAATAGGTGGATCTTGACCTGTTGGCTAAACAAATCAAGAATAATATATATATATATATGTGTGTGTGTTGACCTTGAGCTAAACCAAAAACCTCAGTATAATTGAATTAAAACCTTGACTCATTGACTATACAACATCATGGAATCTTGGTGTAAGTGAAGAAAACACAAGGTGAACTAAAATTCTGGATAAATTTAAAGGAAAAGAGGAATAATACTAAACTCTTTGGTTTTCATAATTCCGTAATTCATTAGTTGAATTGTTGATACAACGAGATCATTTATTGGCATAAAAATGAATCTTAGGTAATGTATAAAAAGAAGAAAAAGAAACTAAAGAATATCTTATAAACTTGGAAATAAAAAAAAATCCATAAATAATATCTTTATATTGGAAACTAAACCAATTCCTAATAATATGTCACTAAATGACTTGTTCTTAATACAAACCCAAATCCAAAACTTAGCAAAATCGAATTACTAAATATAAAAATATTTCGAGTAATTAATAAAAGAAAACTTTAACAAAAGCAACAAATTTGATGATTTTGATACCAAATCTAATTGAATTTTAACAACTCGAAAGTTAACTTGATTCTTCATCTTACTCTTCATGAATTCACTGGTGTGCACGAGTCATAGATTGAGCTAACCTAATGGGGCAACAACTCGATTGCTCGTTGTTTGATGTTATATTGGATACTATACACTGTCTCATTGTTCCACTTTCCATCATTTTTATAAGAAACTTGAAACCTTTCAATCTATCCTATTTTATAAAAGAAGATATCATTGATGATAGTAAATTAAATTCCAAAAGGAAAATAATTATTATATACTTTCTTAAAAGAATTAAATACCTTCTCATTTTTCATGTTGGCATAATACTTAGGCCCCATTATATGTTTGTATGGATTATGGAAGAGCCCTGTATTTGAGCTTATTGGTCACACTTCCTTTGTCAAAATAAATAAAGAAAGCAAGAAACTCAATGTTTTTATCAATTCATGTTACAACATATGTTTTTCCATGAAAATAAAAATTACACATAACCGAAGTACTGGTTTTATAGCGTCTAGCACATCAACAGATGATTAATATTACCTTATAAGGCTTAGAATCAAAGAAGTCACATAGATTAACCTAATCATAAGGTTAATGTTCTAGTCCTTTTGGAATATTCATTATGTGCACACCTTCCCTTTCCATCTAGTTCATAATGGAGTGAAGATTGTGGTGCAACTCACTATAAGGTTTAGCTGTCACTTCATGTAGTATATCTCTCCACCACATATCATTCCAATAAACTTTACATTTCTCCTATCATTAAAAAGATTGATTTACCAATTTAACGATTAAGTTAATAATGAAAAAGGAAGAAAGAAAATAATACAGTGAATTATGTAATATGCTTAGAAAACGAAGGAAAAAAATCAATTTAAAGTAGAAATGATTTACCACCTCATTTACCAAGATGGATTCTCGTATATCTAATAATATCATAGTCCAATCCTTGCCATTACTATTCTTTACATACAAGGGTGTCTTCAAATGATGCACAACTGTGAACACTTCATAAAGCAATCTAGCATTTGGCCCAATAAGATGATTTGTGCTTGATGGAAGTGATAATCTAGTCCCTTATTAGTCTTCTTTGTTATATTTTCTACCATCTTATCTTGATATGGACTTTTGTCTTTCTTTCTTGGTTGTCTAATGGTATTTCAATCTTTTTCATTTTCACACATTTTCATAATCATTCGCACTCTCAAGGACATTATCATTCATTCATTCTCAATCTCATATCCAGTTTCATTTAGATTCTCATTCTCATCAAGATCATCTAAACAATTCTCATGACTATTAACATAGCTTTCGGTTTGATCATCCTTATCTTTATCTGAATATTGCTCCTCGTATTATCTATTTACTTGATTATAATCAAAGTTATGACCAGCAAAATCTTCATGAGGTCCACTAATACGCTAATATGTAGCAAAAGCATGGATTGAATCATCAACAGATCACTATGTTTTACTAACATTATCTACATGAAGTAAGAAAAAAAATGCATAAAAGAAATTATATGAAGAACACCTACACTAACTAAAAAAAATTGGTTATTTTACCTATTTGTCTATTTGAACATGATGATGTGTGGAAATGAAATCTATAAAAATTTGAAATAAGTCATTATCCATGTTGCAAGAAGGGAAAAAAAGTACTCATTACCCCAAAATAAGTAAAACACTTATACAAGCATACGAACATTCAATATAAGCATCTCTAATATAACAACAACTTAACCAATTTTAACTTCTTTATTTTATAAAGAAAAAATCACAATAATTACCAAAAAGGAAGTTTTATTGATGCTGAATTTCTATTGAACCTAAAAAGAGAACGAGAAAACAATAACATAACTAACTATGAATAAATAATTCTCATTTTAGTCATTTCATTACATTAAAGCACCCATCTAAACATTTGCATCAACCCTAGCAACATGTCTTGTTGTAGCAACATTGGTGAAGGCTTCTCTTGGTGTTCTTACCCATATGATGAACCAAGATCTATGAAAAAAGTCTTAGACAATTATCATGTTAGAGCATGTTTCCTATTGTAGCACCTCTTCTAGAGCATCTTTCGTTTACTCAAATAATGGAATTGGAGAATCTAATAATTCGTGATGGAATATATGTCGATGATGGATCTTCACACTACTTTCCACTCTCCAAAATGCTCTTTTGGGTCTCTCAAGTAAACCACTTGTATAGCTTGATGTACTAGTATGAATGGATTGTTATCATATCAGGTTCTCTTTGTATTAATGATTATCATATCATTGTTAACAAGTTCCGACTTCCTTTGCTCCAAATCATACTAGTTATAATTGAAAAGGAACACACGATGTCCATGTACATAAGTCAATTGAATGATATCTCTCAAGATACCACAAAAGATGATAGGATGTCGGTTACGAGAGCTTGTAGCACTAATCCACTATTTAATGACTTGCATCTTTTGCCTCATTCGTTTGTGAAGAATCTCACATCATTTGTGGACATAATGCTTATTCATGAGACTTATTTAACGAGCGGGTTTGGATATTGGCCTGTGATGAAAATTACAAATTCAAACGTGTCGTGTCCAAGTTTAGCTCACTATTATTCTTGCTAATCTTTACTACTCAAACCTAATTATTGTCATGTAGTGTTTAGGATAATGGATCATGGCCTAAATTGCCAATGCTAATCTTATTAAACAGAAAAAAATGAAAGGAAATTCATTCCACTTCTTATAAATCTTTATTTTAGATGACTATACCATTGAAGTTTCCCTACTATTTTATTTTATTTTTTTACTTTAGTTTTCAATAAGTTATTAAATAATTTTTCAAGTTATACAAATATCTTACAACAATAGTCTTATATCTCTCCTTTCTTTTTGTTTTTTTTTCATTCATTTGCATTCAATAAAGGGATTATATGCCACATGATAGGCAAATAAATAAGCTTATTTGTTGCCTCTATAGGATTGTCTTAGTAGTATCTTACTTATCATATTTAATAGGAAGAAAATAATGGTTGTTACACAATTTGCTTCATGGTTACCTTATAATTGATTAGGACATTATTGATACAATAAAATGGAAAGAATCGACGGTCATTTTGTTTCAAATCGCATGTGTTTTGATACAGGCATGATATTTATAGGCCTAAAAATAGGATAAATTATATTAATTGGTATTAAAATTTAGAAGTAAGCTTATTTAAGATATTAATGTTGTGAGTGATTAAAAAAGTTACCATTTTGAGTATTTGAAAAGAGGTATAGCAAAATGAATTAAATAAGGTATCAATAATTGATCATTAATGAAAAATTAAAGAGATTTAATTAAAAATTAATCTAAATGTTAGTACCTCAAATAAACTTTGAAAAATATTAATACTTTATAGAAATGTTGATACCTTAAATAAACTTACCCTATTTAACCCAATATATATATATATATATGCAAATCAATTGATTTGTTATTAATTTCTTCATTTTGCATGTGATATAGGAATTGAACATGTATTTTTGGGCATGCATAAATATTTCTAGATTAGAATTGATTACAAGTGGCCGCATTTAAAGGGAGTAATTGATGTATATTGATATAACAGCATAGAGAGGATTCAAATCTAAATGTTATTTGTATTTTTTTCAAAATAAATTAATATAGAAACATATCTTTTATATGTGGCAATAAATTTACACAATTGATGGAAGAATAATTCTTTTTTGAAATTAATTATGATCGTATTAAAATTTAAATAAGTTCTCTATATTTTAATTCACTAATTATTTGTATTCTCAATGTTTATATCAATATATTAAATTAGTTCTAAATTACTACATTTCATTTTTTATGGTAATAAATCTAATATGACGTCAATTAAGTAGTAACCTTATCATACAAGTACCTACCTATATTTTATTTGATAAGGTGAGTTTGAGGTAGGAATTGAGGGTTGCGGGATAAGTTTCAATTACAATTTTTTAAGAAAATATTCTCAATATGTAATCTACGGGAATGGGTCTCCTTAACTTATATCCATTGTACTACCTACAATACAAGGTATGTAGGTTATAGTTTTTATAACACGCAGTATCCACGTTGTAAAAGATTATTAAATAATATTCATAATTGAAAGAAAATATTCTATATTTTTTCATTCAATAAATGTTTTTTTTTTCCAAAAAGGTAAGTAGTAAGGATTAACATTAGTATGCTATAGTCATTTTTATCATGCACTTGATGTTTCTTTTTATTTTCCCTTCTTCTTCTGATAGCCTATAGGTTCCCATTTTTTTTTTTTTGTTTTTTTGTTTTTTCTTCATTTGTAATGCAAAAACTTAAAATAACAAAGATAGGAAAATTTACCTTTTTTACTTCTATAGGTTTTCCATAAGTTTCATAAGTATTTATTTAGAGGATTCATAAATTTTATATATAGAATATAAGGACTTGTAATATTACACATACTCGCGTATCTGTACACACACTCATATACATTTATATATCTTTTCTCAATATTACATAATCTCAAAAATCAAGGAAAAAAATTTTATGGTTTTACAGGATATCTGTATCTTATAAGTTTTATAATATATAGGTTTTGAGGTGATTCTAGAGTGCTACGAGGTAAGTTTTGGGCAAAAAATTTTGAACCTTGTATCTTATATGATATGATACAGGTAGGATTTCATACTATATCCATCTAGTACTCGCTTACCCCTAATACGAATAACATGACCTAAAAGACTAAGATTAGAAATAGCTTGTTGATATATAATATCTTGCCACGACCCAATTGGCCTAAGTTGGTCCTTATGGGCTAAAGGGCCCATAGAGAGCCTCCCATAACTTAGGCTGAGTAGCTCCATAAAGGCACCTGACCCATGAAACCTTTGCGATACCATGATCTTGGTCTTGTGCCGAAGCTCATCTAGGGCCTCGGTCTTGCAAGAACCTCAGCTCTCTAACCACGCATAAGGAGGACAATGCCTCCATGCCTTGCTCGGATCTCCCTAAAGAATGCACAACCACCTCTAGGAAGACTAGCTCAAGTCCGGGTCACTTATCTCCTTATGGGTCCAAGCTCACATGAAGTAAGGTCTCATGGTCCCCCAATTAAGATATAACTAAAGCCTATAAATAAACCCACACCTCCAAAAGTATGGCTAAACTACTATTCTTATCATATTACAGTGTTTTGCTCTCTTAAACCACTACTGACTTAATCATTGGAGTTGCTACATTAGAAAACTCCTAGCAATCACTAATTGTATTCTGTGTGTGAAGGTCCATCGTGCTGCAACACCGTCTCTGTACTTGCAGATTACCACCTGCAAAAAATTATCAAATATATTATATCTTTTAAATGATGTTTTGTAAGTAAAATTTTGGTTGTGTCCTAATATACAGGTTGAAAATCATATTGAACGAATTCATTTGGAAAAAAAAAATGAAGAAATTAAAAGATTGAGTGATACTAAATCAAACAACTTTAGGAGTATGAGCACTAAATTGTAAAACTTGGAAGTTAAGATACTAAATTGCCTAAACTTAAAAGTAAAAACGCTTCTTTTACCTTTTCTATTCATGCGTGTGTAGAGAAATATTAGATGTGTGTGCCAAGTTGTGTAAATTAATGCGGGATAAAGACAATAATAATGTCTTTAATTTCAAATTTGGGTAATTTAGTGTCTAAAGTTTTACAATTTGGAATAAAATGCTTATACTTTCAATCAATACTTAATTTCGTGTCTCTATCTTTTGCAAATAAGTATTCCTACTCTGAAACAAATTCAATTTCAAGATCCGTAAACTAAAGTTTATCACAAAGTAGGAATGTTAAATTATAAAAAATAAAATTTAGATACTAAATTATAGAGGCACTTGCATTACTTTTATCTCAATTATGGACAATTAACTTTTTAAATATCGAAAATACTAGATTGAGACATTCACAAAGTTTAAAATTGGAAATAGGAAATTGGCCAAAATCAAAATTACATGCAGTTCCACTTTTTAAATTCCCTCTTCCACGTACTAAATTTTATAGCCATCCTAGGATTATCATAAGCTCTTCTAGTTCTTGACTTACTACTGGTGACATGTTAGTTCATCATGCATTACCTCTGTAATGACAAAAATAGTACTTAAACTTTCATTGAAAAAAAAACAACTAGGTATCTAAAGTTTCGTTTTGAATAATTTAGTACGTAAACAAAGTTTTTGTTGACATTTTTCATACCTAAAGTTTGGTTTTGATAATTTTAGTATCTGAACAAATTTTGCATGGATTTTTTTCATACCTCATTTGTTGAAATAATCTAAATTATTCAATAACTAAAATTTGCATGTGAATACAATATTAGTCCTAGATATTAAGTTTGAAGCAGTTTTGATTTATGAAATTGAATGTGTAAAAATATGTTTGATATATTATGTTTATTAATGTAAATTATTGATGTAAGTAATTTTGTGTAATGAAATTAATGTTATTGTTTTATATATATTAATGTGTGTATAATATAATTAATATTTGTGTCTTTTATGCATTAATATATTTGTGTTATGTTTAAATTTATAAAATCAACTTTTGAATTGTCTAAGGAATTGTTGACAGAAATTTTACAAAATTAAGCCTATTTTTCATGCCTAAATTACACCCAAATGAGCTCTAACTTAAACCAAATTCAAGCCAAAGTCTTATATGCCTCAAAAGTCAAACTTAATATAATTTTGACTCATAAATTTGATCAAATAAGGCCTCTTTTGGTAGCCTTCCATATCCATATGAATTTCCCTCTTCTTTCTTTCCTTTTCTCTTTTCCTTTCTTCAAACTACAAGCCCTAAACCAAAGACTAATACCAAGCTTATGGAATAAAAAATCTCTCCAAGCTAAGGCTTATTCATGTAAGTCAATACAAGTATAGACTTTTGTTTTATTTCCTTTCTTGTAATATATATGTGAAATCTATGGTAGAATGACTTTAATATCTTTTGAGTTGTATGGTTCATGCATTGATATAGGTTGGATTGTGTTTTGTTATTGTGTGAACTTGTTTATGTGTTATAGTAGTTATAAGAAGTGTTGGTGAGGAGTAATGTTGATTTGAGTAGTTGAAGTTGAAGGGAAGAGAAGGGGAGGATTTGATGTGATTGAAGTGGTTTAATGTGTTGTTTTAATGTTCAAAGTTCCTAGGATTGATTAGTGTGGATAGAAGATAGTATATGAAGCTAAATATGAGCTTGAAGAAGGATTAAAAGTGTTGTTGGTTATGAATTTGCAAAGTGCAAAATAGGGGAAATAAATTCTTTTCGAATAGGTCTATTTTTTAACGTACGCCAGCATTTGGTACTTCAAAGCTACCGGCGTAGAGGCGGTGTTGAATGTGATCAGAATCAATTTTTTTAAAGCCGCTTTGAACGTCGCCGACTTTTGCAAGAAAAATTTGCCAGCGTTTATTTTTCAAAGTGTACACCGGCTATTAGGGCTTCAACGCCACCGTCATATGGGTGGTGTTGGATGTGAACAGAATCAAAATATTTAACGCGGGCGCAACACCCCGTGTATAATTTTAACGTTATTGTTTCATTTAAATTTTGCCTGCGTAGAAAGGCCGCGTATCCCCTGAGTTTTTCAAATTCAAACTTCTTCAATTTTCAATCTTTACTTCATATATGACCTTCTAATAAATATACAAGCTAAATAAACATGTTTTATGTATGAATTAGATGTTAAAACTATATGCTAAGCTATTTGAATCTCATTGTATAGTTAACCTAGGATTGTGATATACATACATATATATATATATATATATGAATTCTACATTCAATCATTGATTGTTTTGATATTCTTATTTTAGTTAAAGGTTCTTCGGTTATTTCCCCTCTGAGTGAATATAGTAATTTACTATTAGGTTCAGGTACGCAATAGCTTGTTTGTTGTGTGCTAAGATTAGGCATTCTTAAATTGATTTAATTCAATTCGGCTTAATGTTTTGATGGACTGGATGTCTATTACGTTGTTTAATCTGGTCCGAGAGCAGCAAACCTGTGATGATACAATGTAATGTTAGTTAGGCGCTTAACCTAAGTCATGATGCAATGACTTTACCATGATGCAATGGTACACTATGATGCAATAGCGATTCATTTTGGTTAAGTGGATAATCGATGGGGGGAATAGTATCGAAGTAACGTTTGCTTAAACTTAAGGAGAAATACCATGGTTTAGTTCAAAGTTTATGGGAACTTGTGAATTAGGCTCATGTTGTGGACTAAGTTTAAGTAAAGTCAGGCAACGACTTTTGAACCCTAAATGAAGCTATTTCTTTATGGAATAGATATAGGAGATATAAGTATTCGGACTACTTATATCAACCTCTTGAGCAGCTACTATTACAAAGGACCCCTAAATTCCCAGAGAGTGATCTCGGGATTTGAACACCCTTTTGTTGTTCTATAAAAGAAAACTTAATAAGATAATGACTTGAATCATTGATGCATTCCATTTGATTTAAGTTTGCGTGATAAATTGTTCTTGTATTTTGTTATTATGTACTGGGCCTTTGGCTCACTTTTGCTGCTTTGCAGGTAATGGAGATGAGTTATATGATGATCTGGGTTACGGGTCAAACTTTGAGAGATTCATGGATGAGTGGGACGAATAAGACTCGAATGCGCTGGATTTTTGGAGAAGCTTTTATTAAAGAAAAATTCTCTATATAGAAGGCTTGATAGATAAGCCTAAGTTGTAAAGACCTTAAGATCTCTTAGGGTTACTTTTTGTCTAAGGAAAAACTTGTAATTTTTATAGTATCTTATATTGGCACCAACTTTGTATATATGATGTATATATATGTATAGATTGCTTTTGTTAGCAATCTTTTTTGTTAAAGGTTATTTATAAAGTTTTAGTAGATTTGATCAAACAATTCTCATAAACTATTAGTTTAGGATAACCTTACATGTAATGTGAAATGTTATATGTGGTTGGGGACTCGGTACTCTAAATCTCGGGATTTAGTGGGTCGGGTCTTTACATTTGTGGAACTTGTATGTTTAATGTAGACTTTAATGAGACAATATAATGCATAATTAACTATTTAATTGTTATAAACTACACTCAATTAGTCAAATATATGTTCTTTTTTTATGCATCTTTGTGGAGTTTTCTTGCAGGTTTTAGAATGAACAATAATTGTCGAGGACAAGCCATATCAAGGGTTCAAGGCGTAACAAAGCTAAGGCCAAGGCTTGACAATGTTAAGTCTAAAGTGCGACAAGGTAGAGAAGAGATTAGATTTGTTGAAGGTCACGTCGAAGGCTTGATGTGTTAAAGAGTTGAGACGCGACATGTTTTAAACTAAGGCTTAACAAAGATAAAAAGTTCATAGTGTTGGTTGAGGGTCAAGTTAAGGCCTCATCATGTCAAGAGTTAGGGAACGATAGTTTGAATTTGAGGCTCAAAGAAGTGCGCATGTGAGTAGGCTATCAAGGGCAAAGTTGGGGCATGACACTTGACGTGCAATAGATCCTTGAGGTGAGACAGCTTAAAACACTGAAGCTGATGTAGCAAGAAAAGAGTTGTTAAAGCGCATTAAATGTTTGGCAGATTATAGACGTTTTCTAACGGACTTTTAAAATACAAAGGCTATATAGATACCTAGTCGTAGAGATCAATGGTAGAGAAGTAGAGAGTGAAGAACAAAGTGTCAAAATCATTTCCAAGCTTTTTATTGAGATTAAACAGATTTTTTTCTTGTTCTCTTGAATATAATTTTGTAAATCGTAAAGAAAAAACAAAAATACACTCTAGAGAGGAAATATTTTTTTTCTTATTCTTATTTATTGCTATCCTTTTAAGAGCTTTTAGAGAAAGAGAGAGATGAAATATTTTATTTTCTGAGTGGTGTAATTGCCCATCTTGACCCATTTTCTGAAATTAATACAAGTGGTGGTGAAGACTTAGATTGAGGCATTTAGTGGACCGTAGGGAGTACGAAGATGGCTGAACTCTATGTTAAAAATATTGGATTGATTTTCTCTAACTCTATCTTTTTATTCACGCATTATATTTGTTGTTATCTATCTACTGCAAATTTATATTGTTTTTATTTGACTAATTAAAATTAATTATTTGGGCTTTTAAGGCGAATACTCAATTCATTCCCCTCTTGAGTATTCCTGATGTAATTTCATTTGGTATTGGAGCCTATCTCTATTATTTTTGCTTAACTGCCAAATAGAGTAAAGATCGTGGCTTTGAATACATTAGGATTTATAGAGGAGTAAGCTATAAATAGATCTCTGCTTCTATGTGGGGTAATTACTTGTACTAGAAGTGCAGGATGGGCATTTTTTTAAAGCTAAAAATATATTAATCTGGAATGTAATAGAAAATGGGTATCTAAAAATCAAAGGAAAAAATGAAGTAGATTAAATGGAAAAGGATTAAAAAAAAGCTGAATTTAAATGAAATTGTCATAAATATTATTCATTGTGGATTAAATGAAAGTGATTTTAACCGAATATGTACATGTTCTACTGCTAAAGAAATCTAGGACGAACTCGAAAAGACTTATGAAGGAACATCCAAAGTTCAAGATACTAAAATTAGTCTTTTATGCGGTCAACTTGAAAATTTCAAAATGCTTACTAATGAATCAATTGATGAAATGCATAACAGATTCATCAATATTATAAATCCTTTAAGTGTTCTTGGGAAGAACTTCACTAATTTGGAAATTAATTCTAAGCTTCTCATGTCACTTCTAAAAGATTGGGTAGCAAAGAGGACAGCAATAGAAGAAGCACGAGATCTCAATGATTTAGCAAGGAAGAGCTTCTTAGTGCATACAAAACCATAAGCTCATCAAGAAACAAGGTGAGGAAATCAATAAGAAGGAAATCACCTTGAAAGCCACGAGACAAGAATCTACTGTTGAAGAAGATAAAGATGAAAATAAGGATCTCGTCTTGATGGCTAAGAACCTCAAGAATTTATGAGGCCCAACTAGAAGTCAAAAAAGGTGGAAGAAGACAACAGCTCTTTTAGGCACAAAAGAAAGGATGTGATAACATGCTTCAACTGTCAAAAGCCAGGAGAAGAAAAGAGCTTATATGGCAACATGGAACTATGAAGACTCATCTGACTCAGATGATGAAAATATGTGCTTCATGGCCTTGGACAATGAGGTAAAATCTCCTCGTTCTCCTTCATATGCTGAGTTACATGCCATGTATGAAAAAGTTTGCTGTAAACTAGCTAAAGCTGAGACAAAAAAATAGCATGTTAAAATTATTGATGACAACAATAAGAGAATAACTACAAATTTTTCAGACTAATCATGAAGAAATTAAATTTGAAAATGAAAATTTGCATGATGATATAAACAGTCTAGAAACATAAAATGAAAAGATAAATATCAAGTGCAAAAAGCTAAAAGAAAAAATAATGAGTTGAGGGAAATGAATGAAAAAGCAAAGATTGAAAATGATTTGCCAGATAATGAAGTTAAAACTTTAAAGCATGATAATTGTGCTTGTGATAATAGTTATAATGATGAAATCATTAAAGAGCTAGAAGTTTTGAAGAATGAAAATAAAATGTTGAAAACTAGATTGGATGATTCAAAGGTTACTATAGCCAAATTTACAAATGGTAAGAAGAATTTGAACACATTTCTTAGAAATCAAAATTGTGATTCAAACAAATTTGGAATTGGCTATAGTAGAGAAAAAAGTTGCAAGTCCTACAAAACAAAATTTGTTAAAGCAACCTATGGGACCTGTTATTATTGTGGAAAGCTTGGTCATATTGCACAATTATGAGCAATAAGAAAATCTAAGCATTTGAATCATCGAAGCAAGTTAGTTTGGGTTCTAAAGAGAGGTACTTATTCCCTCTAACAAAAAAACCCGAACTAAAATGGGTACAAAAAAAATAATAATCTATTTGCAAGGATCTTCAAGTGATAGCAATACATGGTACTTGAACAGCATTTGCTTTAGGCATATGATTGAAGACGCATCCAAGTTCACATCTCTAGACTTAAGGATCAAGGGAGTGTTATCTTTGGAGACAATAGTAAATCAATTGTTCTTGGTGAAAACAACATTCTCATCAACAAAGACTTAATTATTAAAAATGTATTGCTTGTTGATAATTTAAAACACAATCTATTAAGTGTTAGCCAATTGTGTGATAATGGTTTTTAAGTAATATTTTTTACCAAAAAGTGTTCTATTAAAAGAATTGACAATAACCAAGCATGATTTGAAGGATATAAGGAAAGAAACATCTACAAAATCAATTTAGATGATTTTAAATCATCAAGTGAAACTTGTCTATATTCTTAAAATGACAATTGTTGGTTATAGCATAGAAAATTAGGAGATGCTAACATAGAAAATTAGAGATGCTGGCATAGATGTTATTTCAAAACTTGTTAAAAGGAATCTTGTCAAAGGTTTACTAAAGATAAATTTTCAAAAGGATAAGATTTGTCGAG
This sequence comes from Combretum micranthum, assembly GCA_024138025.1. Classification (NCBI taxonomy): domain Eukaryota; kingdom Viridiplantae; phylum Streptophyta; class Magnoliopsida; order Myrtales; family Combretaceae; genus Combretum; species Combretum micranthum. The sequence continues at coordinate 217,518 of JAMXBD010001308.1, forward strand.
TATGTTAGCAAGGAAAACAAACTAAGACTTCTTTCAAGTCTAAGGATATTGTTTCCATTACTAGGCCACTATAACTATTACATATGGATTTATTTATTTGGTCCTACTCAAACTTTAAGTTCGAGAGGCAAAAGATATACTTTGGTTATTGTTGATGATTTCACTAGATATATTTGGACTTTCTTTCTTGCATCTGAAGATGAAACAAATGATTTTTTTTTTTTTTTAGATATTGCAAGAAAGTCCAAAATAAAAAAATGTCTTAACATTGTGACAATTCAAAGTAATAATGGGGGAGAATTTGAAAATCATGAAATGAAAAATTTCTACAGTAATTATGGTATTGAACATACTTTTTCAGCTCTTAGAACTCCACAGTAAAATGGTGTAGTCGAAAGGAAAAATAGAACTTTAATTGAAATAGCTAGAACCATGTTGTGAAAATAATTTACCAAAATATTTTTAGGCTGAAGCTATAAATACTACATGTTATATTTCAAACAGAGTTTTTATAAGGCCAATTTTAAAGAAAACCCCTTATGAACTTTGGAAAGATAAAAGACCTAACATATTATATTTCCATCCATTTGGCACAAAATGTTATATTTTAAACAATGGAGAAGAACAATTGGCTAAATTTGATTTTAAAAATGATGAAGGAATCTTTTTAAGATATTCTTTAACAAGTAAAACTTATAGAGTTTTTAATAAAAGAACTTTAGTTGTTGAAGAATTTGTACATGTTGCCTTTGATGATTCCTCACTTGATGCATGTTCTAATGATGATGTTGATGTTGATGCTGATGCTGTTTGTGCTGATTTAAATAGATTTTCTCTTGAAAATAATAATAAAGAAAATAATGAACAAAGATTGGATATTGATGTGCATGAGACTAATAATCATGATCTACCTAAAGAGTGAAAATATACTAAATCACTTCCAAAAGATCTAATAATTGATGAACCTTCAAATTGAGTTCAAACAAGATCATCTTTAAGGAATTTAAGTAATCTTGTGTTTCTTTCACAAACAAAACCTAAAAATGTTGAAGAAGCCTTAAAAGATGATTTTTGCATAAATGCTATGCAAGATGAATCAAACCATTCACAAGAAATGAAGTATGGAATTGGGTTTCTAGACTTGATAGCAAACTTGTTATAAGAATCAAATGGGTATATAGAAACAAGATTGATAAATCTGGTATAATAACAAGAAATAAGGTTAGATTGGTTGCTAAAGTTATAATTAAGAAGAATGGATTGATTTTGATGAGACTTTTTGTAAACCCCTAGATTTTAATGCTGAGTCTTAAGTTCAAACCTTAGAATCGAAAGTCAACTGGAAACCTTAAAGTCAACAAAACCTAAATCAAACCCTAGAATTTAGATCCAGAATCCTACGCTCTTAAACCCTAAATAATGGAATTGAGATAATTATGGATAATAGTTCGTAATAATACAGGAAAGCTTAAAAATATCATATTTGCTAATTTTTAGTGTGTTTTGGATCCAAATGGGATCAGTTTTCCAAAAACCATGCCCAGGTACACCGGATGGTAAAAATATTCCAATGACACCGTTATATTTGTAATAAATAAGGATTTCAAAAATATCAATTTTATAATTTTTTGATAGCTACAAATATCAGATATCGCATTTATACGCGTATTTTTTTTACTATCGGTAATTTATTAGTCTTGTTTATTGTTCATTATTCTATTATACTATTCATTACTATTCATCTATCTCTACTTTTTCTTACTATCTATACACCTATTTTCTTACGTTTTACCTTCCCCATACATCTTAAATCACATCATATCTTACACATTACTTACTTTTTTTTACAAAATACAAATTTAATTATTTTCTCTCCCCTTTTCTCTTAAAACCGTGCTTCCCCCCTTTGTCTCTATCTATATATATTTTTTCATTTTATTTTATTACACTCAATTTCCCTCCATCTTCAACTATAAATACACCATTCCCTTCACTTCTTTCATACATATACTTTTACATAACAAAACGCTACCAAAATGTCTCCACAAATTTCTCTCTACCCAAAATCCTCCCCAAATCAATTCTTTTTAGCTTTCTTTTCTCTACACAAAAACCATTTTCCACATATTACTACCCACATATTTTTACAACCATCACTTTTTTTCTTCATCAAATATACACCTTTAGGTAAAAACTTTCCTACATTTATTTTCCCATGTCATGTAACTTAGCATAATCATGGTGTTGTTTTTTAAAGTTCATGTGAGTTATGGAAGCAATAATAAGTTCATGTTTTATTTTTGTACATGCCAAGAATTCCCATTATGTTATTTTGTTATCTCATGTTATTATGTTGATATTATTTTATTATGCTCCTAACCTAACTTTGTATATACCTATATATTCGTAGAGCCTAAATGCTTACTAACCCTCACTAACATGCTCTTATTATTCTTATTGCTATGCTTTTTCTTTTCTTTCTTTTTCTTTTTGGGACTATTCTATTTTAGTCTCATGATACCTTGATGAAGCTAAAGTTCCCAATACTTGACCTTATTATTTTTGCTTATTAGTGCTTCTTATATCTTTCCTATGTTATTATGTGATATTTTAGTCTTTTTCATACTACATAGTCATATGTAAGCATCATTATAATGATATTATCTCAACAAAAATAAAGAGGAATTTTCTTTAAAAGAAAATTGAACCAAACTCTTTTATTATATACTTTGTCTCTAAATAAAATTTTGTCATAAAAAAACATAGGAAAATTATTTTAATAACTTCTTTCAAACTCATCATAAATTTTCTTAATATCAATAAGGATGATTTTATCAAAGAAATTAACTAAGGAATAAATACTCTCTTTTCATGACAAGTAACATGAGTTTATTAAAACTTAGTGTAATAATCCTTTGATATGCAATTTTTTTTCATAAAAGCTTAATTATAGGATTTTTACTAACTTCATAATACAAACCAAGAGCTAGACTAGTTTTTAAAGTTAAGATAAAAAAAAAAAACAAATCACAAGTATTATAAACCCACTTAGAGGAATAAAAGTTTGCCAAACAACCTAAGAAAGTAAGTTTCTAAATGATAAACTCATTTTTCAAATAAATACAAGAATATAAACATAATAAACTAAAAAAACAATAGACATTATCAACAACTTAAGAAAATGTTGAAAAATGATTTCCTTCCAAGTAAAAATTGGTAGAGAACTAAAAATACCAAGTTTTTTATAAATAAAAACTTATCTTTAAAGAAGTTAGGAAATAAAAATAAAAGAGGAAAACATTTATTTATGATTTTCAATCAAAACCATTTAAATGGAAAAATATATGTAATACAACTTAAATTATTATAAACCACAACAACTTAGGAAAAAATTTTGAGAACTTCATTTATCACTAGAGGTAAAATTTGTAGATGTCCTAAAAGAAAAAATTAAGAAAAATCAATTTATCTTAGAAGAATTAAAAATAAAATTTATAAAAAATACTCAATTATAATAACCCAAGAATTTATAATGTTCTTTAAACTACTAAAAGAGGAAATTGTTAAAATTCAAGTTTTCAATACAATAAGACAAGTTGTTTTATAAAAAAATCGTTGAGATAATACCATTAAAATTTTTTATACAATATGAGTCTATATATATTTATTCAAAGGATTTTTCAATCATATAGATATCTATATTTTTACTAAATGATTTTTCGATAAAAAAGTTTGGAAAGTTGTGTTTCAAGGTTGAGATTTTCGTGGTGAATCTGTACGATCTATTTCACGACCCAAAAGATTTTTATGACAAAAATAACCTTAGAAATAATAGATCTTTTCAAGTAGGTAGAAAATGGTATTAATATTGCAAAATTCCGAGTTAAAATGAGCAAGTTATGACCATTTTAAGTTGGAATTTCACATTATATGATTTTTAACGAATTTAGTGAAATAGAAATTAGCAAGTTTAAGTAAAACTTCCAATAAATACTCATTCTGGGTATTTCTCTTATGTAGGTGTATGAAGACCGAGTTCCCGACCCCGAGGATTATTTTGACTAGAGGTTTCTACTCAAATAGCCGAGTGAATTTATTTCTTACATTTTGCACTTATATATTTGCCTATAAATTAGTAGCATAAGAATTAGGAAAAGATAAAATGAAAAAGTACATGCACTTTACATATATGGTTGAAGTATGATTAAGTATATCGAGGCGGGAATTGTTTTATAATAAATGTTTGATTTAGTATAAGAATGATTGTCTGCAAACTTTACGATCACTCATAAAATACTTAATCATGTCATGAGTATATAATTAAATTGATTCATACATACCATTGGGTGAGTTCATGCATTCATTACTACTCTTGGTTGGATAAAGGCATAGTAGTGAGAGCTATAGAGCCTGAAAGATCTACAAAGTGGCGAAGGTTCGCCTGGATTAAGTTTGCGATGCATAAACACCTAAATAAACTATATTTTTGCAGTTGTGTAGTGGCATGAATAAAACTACAAGTAAATGAATTATATTTGTGTACCTGGGTAGTGGCTAAAACAAAAACTACAATGGAATTGTATTTATAGAAATCGGTCTATATGACCTGGAACACCTAACCCCGAATGGAGGGGTAAATCCATTCGACATATGATTCTCAAAAATCGTATGTATTGTACTCATGTGTTTGTGCATCTCATTTGGTTGTTTAAATTAACTTGTTTGAATTGCTTGTTGATGTTTAATAATTGTGGAAATAATTCACAAATGCGTAGCTTATACCATCTTAGATATCTATTTGCAGCACCCATACCTTTGGTTGGAGCCTAGGGGATACTTTAACCCAGGTAATGCCTTTTCAAATCAAGAGCTTTTGGATGGAAGCCAAGAGCTAAAAATAGATATAGACATCCAAATGAAACTTATAAATGTAATTATTTTGAAATGGCCTCTGATGGACTTAGTTTTTTTCATGGGGAATGCCCCTTAATGTTTGTAAGACTCTCTATATTTTTGAAACCTTGGTTATTTGTTATGATCGACCTTCTTAATTGCTATTATGTGTAATTGCTTAAATGGTTTGTTCCAAAATTTTAGCCCTCTATGATCGTGAGTGTACGCCTTACACCCAATATCGAAACTTTTGGGATGATTAAGATTATTATACTTAAGTCTTACTATTGAGTGTGGCATACTATCACATTTAAGGTATCCTTTGGAGTGTGACACTTTTGCTTTAGTTGCTAGACTAGAATCCATAAGAATGCTTTTGGCATTTGTTGCTTATAAGAATTTTACTCTTTTTCAAATGGATGTCAAAAGCACTTTTCTAAATGGTTTTATAAAGAAAGAAGTCTATGTAGAACAACCATCAGATTTTGAAAATAATGAATTCCCCAATCATGTTTTTAAATTGAACAAAACACTTTATGGACTTAAGCAAGTTCCTAGAGCCTAGTATGAAAGACTTAGTAGCTTCCTATTAAACAATGATTTCTCAAGAGAAAAAATTGATACAACTTTATTTATTAAAAATTACAAGTCTGATACCTTAATTGTACAAATCTATGTGGATGACATTGTATTTGGAGCTACAAATATGAGTCTTATGAAAGAATTTGTTAAGTCCATGAAGAATGAGTTTGAAATGAGTATGAAGGGGGAACTCAATTATTTTCTTGGTCTTCAAATCAAACAATTTGAAAATGGAAACTTTATCAATCAATTGTAATATAAAAGAATTTTTAAAAAGATTTAAAATGGATAGATGCAAACCTAAACCAACACCTATAAGTACAAATATAAAGCTTGATAAGGATAAAAATGACAAAAGTGTATGTGAAAAGCTTTTAAAAGGCATGATAGATAGTTTGTTATTTTTGACAGCTTCTAGATCTGACATTATGCTATCGGTATGTGCATACGCACGATTTTAATCTTGCCCAAAGGAGTCACACTTGAGTATAGTAAAACACATTTTTAAGTATTTTGAAATTAGATTGTAGTAGCGCAAGTTTACTTCTTTCGATCTTATTAGATACTCTAATTTTGATTTTGCTGGATGCAAAGTAGATATCAAAAGTATAAGTGGAACATGCCATTTTCTTAAAAATTCTTTAATATCTTAGCACTCAAAGAAGCAAAACTTGGTTGTACTTTCAACTGCTGAAGCTGAGTATATAGCAGCTGGTAGTTGCTGTGCACAAATTCTATGGATGAAACAAACTTTGGTTGATTATGGTTTAGATTTTGAAAAAAATGTTCATATTCTTTGTGATAATACAAGTGCTATATCATTTGACTAAAAATCCGATCGAACACTTTAGGATCAAGTATATCGAAATTAGACATCATTTCCTTAAATATCATATTCTAAACAAAGATATTAGCTTGGAATTTATTGTTTCAAACAATCAAATTGCTGATATTTTCACAAAACCCTTGAGTGAAGATTATTTTTGCACTTTAAGAAGAGAATTGGGAATGATTAAGCAAGATGAGTGTTAAATATTATTTAACTATGTCAATCTAGAGCATGTTTTTGGGTTAAACAAACTGCTAAACATAATACATGCCTAAAAATCTAATCTCTGTTTGATTGCTCTGTTTTTTATTTGTTTTTATGATGATCTTATATTGATTTGATCTGTTTTTTAGCTATTGCATAATCTGCATCTGTGGTAATGATATGTTGTGTTTACAAATATGCTATAGCTGAACAAGATATGTGGTGAAGTCCTTCTGTATATAGACATGTGGTGTGAAGTCCTATCTATGCATAGGCAAGTGGTAGAGTCTTACTTGGATGTAGGCAGGTGCGTGAAATCCTACATGGGTGTAGGCAATTGTGTGAAGTCCTCTATCAAGGCAATTGTGTTTGAGATGGATTTGGTATGTACATATCTCCTTGATTGCTAAATATTAACTCTGTCATATTTGTTTTTAATGAGTACAAATGGGGAGAAGTCTAGGATGCATAATTAACAATATGCATATAGTCTGTTTTGATATATATATATATAAAGGGAGAGAAAATGACATATTAAGTGTAGTCTACATTTCCCTAAAATTAAGCATAAGAACCCTGATTTAAAACTTGATAAAATTCTTTGAAAAACTAGATGCTTAATTGAGGGAGAGTATGTAGGATTGAAAATGAGTTAATCGTACATAATTGTCCTCATAAAATAGGTGGAGATTATTGAACTTATATGTTTAATGTGGATTTTGATGAAATGATATAATACACAATTAACTATTTAATTGTTGTAAAACTATACTTAATTAGTCAAATATATGTGTGTGTGTGTGCGCGTGCTTTTTTTATGTATCTTTATGGAGTTTTCCTGTAGGTTTTAGCAGGAACAATAATAGTCGAGGACAAGCCATATTAAGGGTTCAAGGCATAACAAAGCTAAGGCCAAAGCTTGACAATGTTAAGTTTGAAGTGCAACAAGGTAAAGAAGAGATTAGACTTCCGAGGTCACGTCGAGGGCTCGACGTGTTAAAAAGTTGAGTTGTAACATGTTTTAAACTAAGGCTCGACAAAGATAAAAAGTTCACAGTGTTGGTTGAGGGTCAAGTCAAGGCCTCGACATGTCAAGAGTCAGGGCACAATGGTTCAAATTTGAGGCTTAAAAAATCACAAGTGTGAGAAGGTTATTGAGGGTAAAGTTAGGGCGTGACACTTGAGGCACAACAAATCTTTGAGGCATGATAGCTTAAAACACTAAAGCCGATGTGACAAACAAAGAGCCGTTAAAGAGCATTAAATGTTTAACAGGTTATAGACGTTGTCTCTAATGGAACTTTGAAATTCAAATACTATATATATACCAAGTCTTGGAGATCAACCATGGAGAAGTAGAGAGTGAAGAACGAAGTGCCAAAATCATTTACAAACTTTTTATTACGATCAAACAAATTTTTTTTCTTGTTCTCTTGTATATAATTTTGTAAATCATAAAAAGAGAGAGAAAATACACTCTAGTGTTCTGTTCTTATTTATTGCTATTCTTTTAAGAACTTTTAAAGAGAGAGAGAGAGACAGAGAGGAAGTATTTTATTTTCTGAGTGGTGTGATTGCTCATCTTGAACTATTTTTTGAAATTAATACAAATGAAGGTGAAGACCTCGATTGAGGCATTTGGTGGACCGTGGAGAGTAAGAAGATGGCCGAACTCTATGTTAAAAATATTGGCTTGATTTTCTCAAACTTTGTCTTTTTATTCACATATTATATTTGTTGATATCTATCCGCTGTAAATTTATATTGTTTTGATCTGACTAATTAATATTTGTAGATGTACAAATTTAATTACAAAGGCCTTGAGCCTAATTCTTATCTGGATTTAACTCTTTGGGCTAATGTGACAGGGCTTAAAGAGTTAGGCTCAATCCAATTGGGATGATCATGGGAGAATTGGCATGGAAGGCTTGGAGTAGGGCCCGTTGGAATTGGCCTGCCCAATTCCAACCTTTCTCAAATTGGCTCACACACATTACAATGAAGGCCTTATGGGCCTGGGTCCATAAGGGAGCCCACATCATATCCATAATGAGAGGGACTCATCCTAGCCGTTGGTCATCTGACGGACGACATCGACGAGATTCTCTATAAATACCTTAGTCCTTACCTCATTTGGACAAGGTGAAATCTTGGACAAACACCGTTGTGCTGCGGATTTCCATCTTGTGAATCGATTACTTGACTCACTCAAGAACGCACACGATATTCGTGGTACTTAGTGAGGTTGATGCTCAATAGCTCCCTCGCCTGTCACACGTGTGTTAGAGCCTATTGAGATTGCCTACTCCTCCTCCCTACATACTCTCTTGATCATCCTATCACGTGTTGTTTCCCTAGGTCACGCGTAGCGCGATAGTCACGCGACACGCACGTGATCGTTGCATCCGGATTCATACCCACACATTTTTGGCGACTCCACTGGGGAAGGGAAATCAACACTTGTGATGGCACCTCCAAGAAAGAGACCTACCGATCCTACTGAGAGTACAACTCAAGAAACTAATGTTAATCTCGAGGCCGCTGAACATGACATGCCAGCACTTGAGGATGTGAACCAACCTACTGGTGCTCAAATCGACAATGCTGGATCTTGCGTGCTGTGCAAGAAAATACCAAGCAAGTCAATCAATGCAAGAGTCTGCAAAACAATTCCAACAATTCATGACAATATTTGCTCAGTACCTGCCTGGAATAGCTGCTATTGCTGCCACGCAACAAGGTGCGACTTCGTCGACCCCTGTTGTTGTTGCGCAACAACGCGCTTCTCAGGCACCTCAAGTTGCTCCACCTGCTAATCCTACTCCTATTCCTGAACAAGATCCTACCAGAGTTGGAGAGCAAATCCCTCCATTAGAGCCTGTAATCACACAACCGCTTGCACCTCAGGTAATGAATACTGGAATTCAACTTGGAACACCATCAACTTCCCAGCCTGCATTACATGCTCAACTTGGAGGATCTTCATCCTCACAGGCTACACCACCAATTGTCATTGGTGGACCCACTGTTCAACCCAATGCAACTTTACTCCAAACGGCCACTCCAGCTACACCAGTTGAAGTTACTACTTCAACTCCTAAAGGTACTTTCGTCACGAAGGAAGATCTGGACATGTACCTAAGGGAAATACAAGCTAAGTCTGATGTGGGAGTATTGGATCTCAAGCTCCCATACAATCAACGTATTGCTGCTAAGCCATACCCTCAGGACTATGTGAGTCCCAAATTCATGCTATTCAATGGTAAAAAGGGAAGTGCCAAGGAACATTTGTTGAAGTTCATTGAAACACTAGAGGTTTATGGATTTGATGATGATTTAAAGTTGAAAGAATTTTCTAAGTCCCTCACAGAGAAAGCGTACACTTGGTACGTCAATCTTCCCCCTGGATCTGTAGATTCATGGGCAACCATGTGCAAAATGTTCCTAGAGAAATTTTCTCCACACAAGAACGAGTGACCTTGACTGATATGGGACGAATCCGTCAAAAGCCCAAGGAAGACTTGATGGATTATATTGAGCGCTTCAGGGAGCGTTCACTAGACATCCAAGACATATGTGATGAAAGAGAGTGGTGAAAATTTGTATCCAAGGCATGTTTACTGAGTACGTGCATCTAGAAAATCTTTCTTTAGCTTCATTCTCCACTCTGGTTGAGAATGCGCGAAGGACTAACAATTCTGTCGCGCGACAAGAGGAGGAAATATGAAGTTTAACAAGAGAGAACCATCGGTGAATTTGGCTCAAAGTGAAGATTTCAAAGAAGGGAAGAAACCAAGAGTTGAGAAGCCCAAGGGTGAGAGGGCAAAAGAAGCACAACATATCCTTGCTCAATGGGAAAGGTGTACGCTGTGCTAGATCAGTGGTTAAGAGATGGAAATCTCAAACTCCCAAGAGTAGAACGTTTGCCAACTCAGGAAGAAAAAAATAATCCTAAATTTTGTAGATTTCACAGGATTGTGGGGCATCCTACTAAGGATTGTTTTACTTTGAAGAGGATCTTTAATGAAAGAGTTGAGAATGGTGAACTTATCATCGAGAATAATGATGTCAGGAATAACCCACTTCCAGCTCATGGCAATCAACGTGGTGCTGTGAATGCCATTACCCATGATCCTACTATAATGGAGTCAACAGACACACAGCTAGTTGGGGGACATGAAGAAAATGACAATACACTCAAAATTGAAACTCATGGGGATGATAATGTCATCTTTACTTTACTAAAGACTTCAAATTTTAAGAATTTCTTTGATCTCCTTGGATTTGATGATCATGCACGATTTGCAGCAACGACTGTACTTAACCAAATTGCGCAAGGTCATTATAGTGGATGCGACATAGTTCAACCTAAGAAAGGAGTGGTCTCTACAAGGGATTATGCAATTACATTTACTAGAACTGATGCACACTTGAAGAACTTCAATCACAATCGTCCTTTGTATGTAGAGAGTATACTCAATGGTTACCCCATCAAGAGGACATTTATCGATAATGGATCCTCACTCAATATCATGCCCATGTCTACTTTCAAAGCTGCAAGAATAGATATCCGATACTTGATGAAGCATCCCATCGCAGTGAATAGTTTTATCGAATCTTCTACAATGACAATGGGTTATGTCAAAGCAAGTTTTAAAGTTGGGCCCATTCATGCCTTGCTACATTTCATGTAATTGATGCACCGGTGTCCTATCACCTTCTCATAGGAAGGACATGGCTGCACGAGTACAACATGATACCCTCAACACAACATCAGTGCATGAAAGGTCATTGGAGTGGAAGTGATATCCTAATCCATGCGACAAAGAATCCATTCAATCGTAATGAACTCCACTTTGCTGAAGCTACCTTTTTCTATGAATGAACATGAACAAGAAAATGAAGCAGATATGACTTTAGTGGAATCCACGCGGAATCACTACCCACAGAGAAGAAATTAAGACTCAAGAATTTAAAAAAGAAAGAAGCGTGGTTGTCGTGGAGGTGTAAAGAAACACAAGAAGGCTTATGATAGGATGGAAATGTAAAGCAGTGCATGAATTGAAGAAAGAGCTGTTTATGACAAGAGTGTTATTATCATATCTCACTCATTTCCTTTTGTTTCTGTGTAAACAAAGCATTAGATGCTTTTACCTAATGAATGAACTGTATTACTCAATCAGTCAGTATTGTTCGTGAAAATATGATGGCATGATCACTTATTTTCCTTTCATCGCTATTGTCGCTGCAAAGTAAGAAACTAATCTTCTTACGCGCAAAGCTAGTTAAAAAAAAAGGGGATCGACATCAAATTGAGTAAGATTACCCTTTAGTAATGAAAGAAAAACAATAACAAATATAACATTTGATTTAGACATCGTTGCTGACGGTCAGAGCTTAGCTCCCAGGCGCACGATGTTGATAGCTCATCACCGCTTTCTTCTTGGTATTTCTAGTTGTCAAGTAGTGGAGATAATCCCCTTGACAACCCCTATTGAGCCAAGTAATCCTTGGCATATGGTATTCTACACAAGTACTATATAGTTGAGTAGTGGGAAATACCCCCTTGACTAATAAAAATTTATCGAAAACAAATGATATCGCAGCATGAGCGCGATTGATAACAAATGCTACCATCGCTGCATGAGCGCGATTGATAATGAATGCTACTATCGCTGCATAAGCGTGAATGTTCATTTTCCTTAAATGGATTATCTAAACATCATTGCGAGGAAGTAGCAGTGTTACTTCAATACACATGATAATTCCACTCATCTTTTATATTAGATAATATTGCTGCTTGGTTGAAGATTTGCTCCTAAGCGCGTATGATAAAAAAAGCATGTTTTAAAACTAAGTGTTGTGTTTCAATGACAATCCTTGTTATCTAGACATGCTCTTTGTCTGTGATGCCTATAATAACTCTACAAGTGTCTAAGGGATTGAAGTGATCCTACTACTACGTCTTTTCATGTGTTGCAATCATATGAGAGCTACTACTCCAAAGCGCATGATGACTAGATATATCACCAAGGCGAAAATGAGTATCAAGAATATAAATGGATATAGAGATGATGAGTTGATTTTATTGTCCTGGTCAGTTTCACATATTCGATACAACTCATATTGAAAGGAAGAAGGGAGACAATATTGCATGACCAAGAAGATTACAGCAAAGAAAGACACGAGTAGATGCCTATCACAAATCAATAATGTGCAATGCACATTTGTGATGCTTGAAGTGCAAAATGTTTTGTACGTGATCCTCACTTATGCAACGATGCATGAAGTTCATTTGTGCAATATGCTCAAAACATGTACGTGCATGTGACACTAGCTTCCATGAAAAAATGCTTGTCTTCAAACAAAGTCAATATGTTCCTTCAAGGTATGGCAATGATGGCTCGAGCGAATTCAAAGGAGCGTAGGACACGACATCCAAACTTGAGTTAAAAAAAAAAGTATCGCATGCACTATGAGCTGTGACAAGCATAGGTGCTAGATTTATACAAAGCAAGTGGGCAATGATATGTTACAAAGTCTCAAGGAGCGCTGGTATAGGATTCATACTTTGAATGAAACCATCAATCATTATCCATATATCGAAGTAAAGTCAATGATACATACTAGACAGTTGTCTACTTTGGAGTATTTACTTATTATGATATTGTTCATCCACAAGATGGTGAAGAAAGCAAGTTTGATACTAAAATAATGAAAAAAAAAAAGGAGAAAGAGTCTTGGTACAATGAAAATAGTAGATGAAGTTGTTTATGCAAAACCTTGATTTAGAGGACAATATGCTACTTGTGAACTCAAATTCATGCATGAGACATACACAACAAGTGTATTAGCTACCAAAGTATTGCATTCATTCACAAACGACTAGGTGCACAAGATGAGAAAGAGTCCCCTCTTACAGTGGTGCGGTTCCAAGATCATCGCATGGCGATGAGACACAGACAACTGAGAGAGCCTCTCTCATAGCGGTGCGGTGCCAAGATCATCACGTGAGAATGGAACACAGACGTAATGTGCGGTTCCAAGATTGTCACGTAAAGTTTGGGACACGGACGGCTGAGAGTGTCATCATACAGTGTATGGTCTCAAGATTGCCATTTATGCGGTCGGAACACGGACAACAAAGAGCTTTGTCTTAAATATCATGAGACACCATAGTCATTTAATGAATGAATAGAATACATGATAGACAGGAATGTTTGAAGTTGAGTATTCTTCTTGAACACAAGAATCATTAATAGTTGATGACATTAATATGAGTTCATAAAACAAGAAAATCATACTTACAAAAACGAAGTCAAGAAGATACATGGTGAAGATTCAACATTTCAATCTTAGGACCTGCATTGCAAGAAATTTAAAAATAAGATAATTTCGCATGGCAAAGTGACTAACAAAACTACTAATACTCTAAAGAGAAATGAGCAAGACAATGTGAGTTGAAGTAAAAATGCTATACTTGAAGCTCGGATTTGATGATCAACCAATGATCATCAAGTTAGGATTGTTGTATTGCAATAGCTGCCCGGTAGGGTCCTCATCAAAACATAGACTCTTTGAAAGCAAGAAAAGCCTGTGGGATTTTATTGCTAAAAACAGATGAACTGATCGGCTCAACTTGTTCTAGCAAACCAGAAGCTATCATAGCTTCTGTAGCGGCCTTGCACATGTTTAATGGCTCAGATGAGGCACTATGATGTTTAATAAGTTGTATAAACCAAGAAATGCATTCATATATTTCATTCAGGAAACCACATTGACGCAATCCATCATCAACATGGATCATCTTACCAAAGCTTTCAAGGGCTGAACTAGTGAATGATCTTGTAAATCGCCTTACGCATATCCCCAAGCAGCAGATCAACACAATTCCATCGCAAGAAGTTGTTCCTAGATACTTCAAGTCATGGATCTTGCAAGAGAATAAGGTAAAAGAAGGGAACAGGCAAACCTTAAAATTTCCAAATGCAAAAAGGAAAGGCAGCAATAGAGTTTAATACCTACATCAAATCCCTCAGAAAATAACAAGTATCCGTTGCATGCGTATAGAAGGAAGTGCATGCCTTGCCAAATTTGATGATTTTCCTTGCATCGCAAAAAGCTTGAGTAAAACAAGTGCAATAAGAGAACTGATTGAAGGGAGGAGAAAAGGCATTGCAGCGTATCAGTAAGTATACTGCATGCTCCAATATCAGCAATTTCAGATAACAACTGTGTCTGATTGAATCAATTCATCCTTAGTATGAAACGAGAAAAAGAGATGGAATAGCTCAAATAGGTGAAATACTCGGAGTCAAATGCACATGTCAGTACCACATGAGCATCCAAAGGAGTTGGATAATTCCCATTTATAGTGTCTATCCAACTAAATATCATGTTATGATAGCCATAGGGTTGTCCATCCATGCTTTTAGCATACTCCCATGCAGCAGTTTCATTGAACTTGGCTCGCATGTCTGAATGCAGTGGAAGTAATGCAATATGAGGATTAGAATCATCCTTGTTAAGCTCAAAATCCCACCACTCATCCCATGGTAACACCGCAATAACATCTTCTCCCTATACTCAACACCATGAACAGCAAGTTATATTAGTAGATCATCACCATTATTCTACGCCTACATGGGCTGAAAGATCAGAGGTGACTTCCATGAGAAAGACCTTTAATTAATAGCCCAACTGAGTACATCAAGTTCATTTTTTTTCCCAAGTCTTTCTCCCAGAAATTTGTATCAAGAAAGAAGAAATATGTTAGACTAAAATGCCTAAGAATTTTTAGTTCCCATGTATCTCCTTCTAAAGATCAGCTCTTGTTGTATTGTTTAGGAAAAGCCAGTCATATCTCATCATATACATTGAATCTGTCAGCAAATAAATCCTTTAGGGCCCCTCAAACTCAACATGCCATTTTATGGTCTTCTGAAAATGCTAAGGATGCACATATTTTGAACATATGAGAAACTCAACTATGTGAATATTAGCAATAGTCGAAGGAGGCAAAAAATGGAAGGCTGAAAAAAAAAAAAAAGGAAAGAAAGAAAGAAAGAAAGAAAGCATAGCAGAATTGCAAAAAAATGAAAAGGAAAATTCATGCAATGTTAAGCTCAATCTATTCAGCCTAAACTACAGCTAAACCGCCCAAAGCTTTCCTTCAGAATCCCTAAGGCAAATAGCAGTATGACCAGTATAAGCTCCGCTTACCCACTTCTCTAAAGTTTCAAAACCACCCTACCTCCACGGGCAACATCAACATCACCAATGGCTTCATCAAAGCTGACTAGGTCAACGCCTATTGTACGGGCATGATCTGCTGGGGCATAGGGGTCATGAACAATCACATGCATACCAAGACCTTTAGCATGGCCCACAAAGTTCAATGAGCAGCAGTTCTAGAGGCAGTTGTAGTAGCTTCAGCCGCTTGTCATTCGACGCAGCCTCGCTCGATCATCCTCACCACCAACCATCAGCTGCTACCGCCGAAGCATTGACGGTTAAGCCCCACAGGTCCTCTTTGGACTTGGCTTACTCCGCCATGCTACGCCGAGATACCTAGCTCGGATTCCAGGATTTCCAGCTTCATAAGCGCGTGGGCTGCGGTGATATTGGGAATGTGTTCCTCTGCAGTCTGAAAACACCCCATGGTCATGAAATGAATGGAGATGATAACAATAACAATAGCAACAGCAACAATGGGGATGCGTTGGTTTACTACGCCATGAAAGCAGTGGACAAGGATGCGGTTGAGAAGAAGCAAAAAAAAGCCAAAGGGCAGAAACGGAAAAGAGAATATTGAAGATGGTGGATCATCTATTTCTGCCTACTCTGTAAGCACAGTTGAGGCTTTCCATTTCTCTTGCATTGTTATGGAGTATTGTCCTGGTGGTGATTTGCACTCCCTCAGACATAAACAGCTTCTCCAACGTTTTTCCCTCACCTCTGCTAGAGATCATCTCTGTCTCTGTGGAAGCAAAAAGAACAAAACAACGGCAAAAAAAAAAAAAAAAAAAAAACAGCTTCATTGATATGACACTCTCTAAGTTAGTTAAACATGCACCTAGTATATCAGAGATAATCACCAATAGCTGCTCGAGTATTATCTTGCTCATGTTCATACCTGTGTTCTTGCAATCCAGCAAGATAGTCTGACTTATTCTGTACATGGATAGTGCTGCCAATACCTCAATTGGCCATGTTACGTGAAGGTCCCTCTTACATTCATTGATTGGCTTGTGATAAAATTCCACGAATATCTTCTTTGCTGCGTCTGCAAGTGACTCGAGGGCTTCCTTTGGACTGTTGCTTTGCCGACAGAGTTTGTGAAGATCAAAACTGAGCCACCTATGATACAGATCAACCCCTACCCACACAAGGCTCGCTGCCTTCCTGAGATTCATCAAATCTTGCCCTATGTTAAGGTTGTCTTCTATGAGCCCAATATATGCAAAACCTTCATATACACTGTCCAGTAGCCAGTCTATTGTACTAGGTTCAATATCTGGCAGAGAAACTGCAATACTTGTCAAGGTTACAACAGTGAGAGCCCAATGGTTTGGAACTTGATCACAATCTAAAGAAGGAATTTGGTCACTGAAAAACCTTCCAACTCCTCCAAACCCATGTGAATGATATTCCTCTAGCAGTTGCACGAGATGTTTTGGCTGTTTCTTCATTCCCATCTTTAGGAAGTGCTCTGTAACATTGCAATTATTCATCATCATCACATGGACAAGTTCTTCCTCACCTTCAAGATGCAAGACATATCATTTAAGATCAAGCTTTGAGACAAGCTTTGCGGTTGAATGTGACTCACTGCACACAATAATATTGTTAGTAATCCATTTTTCCTTTAAGTGCTCAAACCAGCCCCAAAACAACAACAATCTGCACATGAAATAAAAAAAAAAAGCTGCAAAAATGTTGAAGCTATAAATATTTTGGAAAGAATGGGTTGTTCCATGGTATAAAATTTCGATATCCGTCCAGGGTAAAGCACTCAAAGACCATTGCTGACTTCCATCCTTGGACAAGAGATTAGGCAACTTATCCAAAAGCAAGCTAGAAGAGATGGAAGATCGCGGTATACCCGATGCTCGAAGTTGCTGGGCTGAATATCTGGAGTCGATTTGATATACGCTGCCTGGAAGAGCTCTTTCGATTGCAGAACCAACATTATGATTGGGTTCAGCATGTCATGCCTGACTGGAAATGCTGTATCTATCAATGGAGTCAAAGCTAATTTGACTAAGGACTTCTATGGAAGGCACATCATTCCTTCATCTCGTCATCTACTATGGAATAAGACTTCAAGAGCAGCAGTGGTTAAAGCATCTTTGGATGGGAAGCCAAATGACAGTAGAAGAAATTTCCTAAAGTTGCTTGGAGCAGCACCTGCAGTCTTGACTAGAAAAGCTTTTGCCGATGAACAAGGGGTCTCTTCCTCTAGGATGTCTTACTCCAGGTTCTTGGAGTATTTGGACAAGGACAGGGTTAAAAAGACTGTCTTCTGGAGGAATGGGAGGTCCTGGCGGTCCAGGCTTCCCTCTTGCCTTCGGTCAATCTAAAAGCCAAGTTCCAAATGGAACCAAACACTGGTGTCACATTTGATGATGTTGCTGGGGTTGATGAAGCATCAGATCCTGGAGGCACAGCACATCGACCAGCTTGAGTTCTCTCATTAGAGCTTTTTGCTTGACTTGGATGAGAAGGAAGTTCATTAAATGATGCGCCAAATGGTCGACCCTTTGCTTCTATCCCACTTAAATGTTGGATATGACTTCCAGAAGGAGCAGAACGGAGGGCATGAGTGACCACAAAAGAGTCCATAAAGTATAGACCCGATATGAAGGAGTAAGGGCAGCATGTGGTGTACACAACCAAATTGTTGACACCTGTCCCAGGTAGTACAATATTGTAACAGCCTTGACAGTTATGTATGTTGGAAAAGGGGGGTGCATGTTGTAGCAGAAAAGTTGCTCCTCTACACTAAGGGCCAATCAAATATTGACAACTTCGATAGTACAAAAATTGGCACTGTTAACGGCACAAAGGTGCCAGAATGTAAGGAGAGGTGGGCTTGAATAATATTATATGTGAACTAAGAAAACACAGAATAAGGAGACTAATTTTATATATGAACTGGATCCTATTCTGTATCGAGAAATATACATATATCAGCACGGCCCTGGGGGCAGATTTATATTTCTGGGCCCACAAGTCCAAAATGATGTCTCTGTACAAGGAGAGGATTGTCCGAGAGAAGAATCAAGGTAACAACCCTGAATATTCTAGATACCTCAAGAAGAATTTGGCACGAAGAGTAGGATGGGAGATTCCCCAGGACGTTGTGTTCGCCACTGTTTTACTGGTACTGGTTGGATGTGAGAAAGAATTTGCAAGATTGGAACAGAATTAGAAGGTTTCAAAATGATACCATGTTGGATTTAGTCAGATTAGTTAAGCATCCACTTGATAAGCAAAATGGGAAGGTAGTTTCCGACCGGAAATATGCTTCCCGTGCAGTGGTTGGTAACAGTGGTATTCTATTGAAGAATGAACATGGGCCATTGATCGACAGCCATGAGATGGTTATTCGATTGAACAATGCAAGGATTGGGAGCTTTGAGCAGAATGTAGGCTCAAAAACTACAGTTTCGTTTGTAAATAGTAATATTTTGCACCTTTATGGAAGGAGGGAAGGTTGTTTTTTGCCATCCATATGGGGATAAAGTTCCCATTATCATGTATGTTTGCCAACCAATGCATTTCCTTGATTACACGATATGCAATTCATCGCACAAGGCACCATTAATGATCACAGATCTAAGGTTTTGACATCCTTTGTGCTCAGATCGCAAAGTATTACTCTTTGAAACAGTTTGCAGCAGAGACAGGGAAGTCATTGGAGGATTGGAGCAGTGCCCACGACGGAGCACACTTTCACTATTCATTGGGGATACAGGCCATAATGCTGGCTTATCACAAAGTTAGTGCTTTTGGGTTCGGGAAATCAGAGATGGCTAAGCATCATTACCATTTAAATCAGAAGGGTGATCTTCATTTACACGACTATCCTGCTGAGTATGATCTTTACGACGATTTGATTCATAGACCATGGCAGTGCCGTTTGTTTCCCAAATTTCAAGTTTCTCTCTGTTGTTATGTACAAGTGAAACACTGCAGGCTGCTGCAACTTTAGGGGAATATAATATTGGTAGGTCTATTCACGGGTTTGCTTTAAGAAGAAGCATTGGTTGTTCTGATGATGTTTTCGGAAACTAGCCTGGGGGATATGTATGTTAAATGTGGAGTTCTAGGTACAGCGGTTCGTTGTCATTGCTAATAAGGATTGCATAATGTTAGATCTTGGAATGCTGTGATTGGAGGGCATCTTCAGGTTGGAAAGGCCTTAGAGGCATTTCGGCTTTTAGCGGATGCTGCAAGAAGCTGTGGTGTCAGATTTGATTCCTTTGGCTAATGGCATTTTGACTGTGCTGAGTTCATGTATTTGCATGAAGGAAAGAGCATCCTGGTTACATTCGTCGGACTGGAATGGAGCTGGACTTCTAGTCATGAGCGCACTATAGATTTGTATTCAAAATGACTATGAGTTGTTCAGCGAATGGAAGGAAAAGATAATATTGCTTATAATGTAATGATGGGAGGTTACATTGAAATGGATTTGCTGCTGAAGCCTTTTAAACTGTTTCGGGAATGCTTCAATGGTCTAAAACCTAATGTAGCATCTTTTGTGACTGCACTTTCAGCTTTATCTTATATGAAGGCCATAAGACAAGGCATGGCTGTTCATGGATCTATACTAAAACATGGCTGATTGTCAATACAGAAATCATAATCAACTCATCGGGGTGTACTCAAAATGGGTCTCATGAACTATGCAGTGCAGTCTTTTGTAGTATGAAAATCTACGGACTTAATCTCATGGACCTCGATGATTATGGGATATGTTAACATGGATTTTCTGATGAGGCCATTAGTACATTTAGATTGATGCAGAAAGAAAAAATAGACCATGATTCGATTAAAAGCTTTGCGATTATATCAGGCCACATGAGGAAAGTATATGTAGAGTATTGTCAATCTACTTATGACATGCTCAGACTCTGTATCAATCAGAAAGGAATTGCTGGTGGCCTTAAAGCATGTTCTAGAAACGATGAAGCAGATGGTTTTAGCTGCTACACTTTGTATTAGACGTGCTCCACGAGCAAGCCACAAATGGGAAAGTGGTTAAGTTCTTCAAGGGGATGATGACATAAAAAGTGGGCGCGATCCAAGTCAACTTGTCATGGAATCTGATGTCCTCGAGGATGAAGCTTGCACATATAAAAACATCCAATCCCATATTAGCCTTGCTTTGCATGAGGTGGAGGATGATTCATCTCATGAGTATTTTTGAGCAAAATATTTCACTGGAAGACTATCTAAAGGGACGGTGGAGTCGCTCATCAAGCTTTGACTAATCAATATCATAAGTGGCTCCTTTAAAACTGTCAGCTTCTTCAAAAGATCAACACTTGTGTTTGTGTAAATATCTCTCCAGATTTGATAGTTGGGAAGCTAGTGTTTTAGCACAATTGGCACAAGAGGTTTTGCATTAGGACTTCTGATTTCGTTACCTTCATAGACTTTTTGTTAATAGAAAATGAACTATGGAGAAACTAGAGTGGATTGAGATCCCGTTACTCTAATTCGACGCAATCGATGAATCAGCTCTAGATTTGGAGAGAAATAACTATGGTCATCCATATTTTCCATGTTCAAGTCCTTCTTACTTGCACCATTCCCCTCAGGGGTTAGCCTTCTGAGAGCAATGCTCCTTACTTCTCCTGGCCCACTTTTGATGCAGCAGAAGATAGAGCTAACTATTTTGCAAACCTTCAGAAAGGGGTGCTGCCTGAGACTCTTGGGCAGTTGCCCTCTGGGTAGCGAGCTAACCTTGCTCGAACTCATGACTATCGGGGCTTTTCATAGCAAAATCTTGCGAAGGTTTAGCCTGGGGACTGCTATTGGTTTTCGCATTACGAGGGGTTCTTGACAAATACGCGGCTATTCTTGTGTTTGTTGCTCGAAAAGTGCACAGGCAATGGCTCAGCCATATCCAATGTTTACCTGCTTACCTTGAGGTAATGCAAGTGTCATGTCAACTGGTTGGATGTGAGTCCACTTTGTTTTTTTTTTTTTTCAGCCAGTAATAGATGACCTCTAGCAAGCTAGAGATCTTGAGACCAACGCTTAAGAAATGGACTATGCATGTTAACAAGTAATGTTTTGTTAAAACAGATTAAAGAAGGATTTCCAATTGGGTTTATTAAGGTTTCGTCATCAAATGTATTTTTAGGAAACAATACGATAAGTCTCCTACTAATGCAGATAAGCAATTTTATGCTGGTGGTCTTTGCCATTTGTCTTTATAACAGAACTTTGACAATGGCGTCGTCTTATGATTCAGTTGGTTCAATAAGATTTATTATTAAATAAGAGCAGCGCTACTTCAAATCATCTGTGTCATATAGACTCCATGGCCTATATGCCTTCCGGTGCTAGTAATATACCTCACTAGAATGTAACGATCCTTGGTGAAGCAATTACTTCTGAGGAGGATGATCTCATATATCCAAGTGATGAATTCTCTAGCCGAGCACTCGTTCCATCGTATGAAAGTACTTTGAGATGTATAAAAGACCATTGAGGACCCCGCTGGGTTTTGGTCGGATATTGCATCTAAATTTTACTGGAAGAAGAACTGGGGTGATGAAGTGTACAGTGAGAATCTTGACATTCGCAAAGGCCCTATCAAGATTGAGTGGCTCAAAGGTGGCATCACAAACATTTGCTACAACTGCTTGGACAGGAATATCTCTCAAGAGAATTCAATTATTCTACAATAAGCTGAGTATCATCGAAGATTCCATAAAACGCAAATAAAATCGACTTACCAAGAAGGATCATTTATATGGAGCACAAGCGAGAGATGAATTCATATACAAAGGAAGCATGCCAATACACCATTGTTTCAAGATAGTATAATTTCAATGTGAAGACGATATGCTCATCAGATGATACTATAGGAATATCTCTCGAAAGAATTCAATTATTTGACGATGTTGCACCAGATTCCCACATTGCAAGCCGTTAAGAAATTAACACACCAAGCAGCAGTGCAGCTAAGCTATAGTACACATGCACTGGATGAGACTTTTGTCATTTGAAAGGGCTTGATTAATGCCCAAATCCTTTCGATATGGCTCGAAAGACTTTGGTCAGGGGGCAAAATGTAGATGTACAAATTTAATTACAAAGGCCTTGAGCCTAATTCTTATTTAGATTTAACTCTTTGGGCTAATATGACAGGGCTTAAAGAGTTAGGCTCAATCCAATTGGGATGATCATGGGAGAATTGGCATGGAAGGCTTGGAGTAGGATCCGTTGGAATTGGCCTGCCTAATTCCAACCTTTCTCAAATTGGCTCACACACATTACAATGAAGGCCCTATGAGCCTAGGTCCATAAGGGAGCCCACATCTATATCCATAATGAGAGGGACTCATCCTAGCCCTCGGTCGTTTGTCTCATCTGACGGACGACATCGACAACTAGATTCTCTATAAATACCTTAGTCCTTACCTCATTTGGACAAGGTGAAAAACTTGGAAAAACACCGTTGTGCTGCCGGATTTCCATCTTAGTGAATCGATTACTTGATTCACTCAAGAACGCACACGATATTCGTGGTACTTAGTGAGGTTGATGCACAATAGCTCCCTCGCCTGTCACACGTGTGTTAGAGCCTATTGAGATTGCCTACTCCTCCTCCCTATACGATTCTCTCTTGATCATCCTATCACGTGTTGTTTCCCTAGGTCACGCGTAGCGTGATAGTCACGTGACACGCACGTGATCGTTGCATCCGGATTCATACCCACACAATATTAATTATTTGGGTTTTTAGGACGAATACTCAATTCACCCCTCTCTTGAGTATTCTTGGTGTAATTTCATTTTACTTACTTTAAGTATGAAAAAAGTCAACGAAAACTTTGTCCATGTGTTAAAATTGTCAAAACCAAACTTCAGGTATGAAAAAAGTTAACGAATACTTTGTTTAGGTATCAAATTGTTCAAAATCAAACTTCAGATACCTTTTTTTTTTTTGCGAAAGTTGATGTACCATTTTCGGTATTAACCCTATAATTAATTACATTTGGGATGATTTCTTGTTTTTTTACGCAACGAAATCCAAAAGTTATCTTTCTTAATTATGCTAATGAACGCAGCTTATTGAATTTTAAGTAGCTACTTGCGTTATTTTATGCTTAGCCTGGGGATTTGGTGTGGATAAGGAACGATAATACAAAGCTTTGTGCAATTTTTATGTCTTTCTTTATCTATTTTATACAAAGGTTCATCAGATCTTTATATGATTATACGAAAAGCACATGTTAGCCAAATTAATTCTACATGGTGGATTCTTTTTTTTAAGAATAATTAGAAATTACACGCTAAATCGTTCTTGTTAAGAAATCATAGCATTTGAAGAGTTTGGAAAAGAAGAGTTTAGGGAAGGGTGAATCACTTTTGAAAATTCATGATTAGTTTCACAGTTAATGCAACAGACTGATTAAGGATTTTCCATAGTAATAAAAGAGGATTAAAGTGAATTAAATCAAACAAAAAATCTTTTAAAGTTTAGTTTGAAAATCTTAAGTTGTAAATTATTGAAGATATGATTGATTTGGAGGAGTATTGAAAGCAAATTTAAGTTCATATAATTATGGTAAACTACCTGTATTTGTCTTTTGTGATCATAAGTTATTAAAAGATAGCTTAAAATTTTTGTCATCTGTTTGTTTTTAAAAAATTAGATATCAGCACAACTTAAAAATTCCTTAATCATATAAATATTGACTTTAGGTACCTCTTATAGAGTGTAAATATATATTATTATCTCATAATATTAAGCGAATCCTGGATTGTGGTATAAAAAAAATATTAACTTTATTTTATTTTTTTTCTTTTTATCTTATGACAGTTATGAGTAATAGCTACTCCATCTCTCTATCCTCTCTCTCTCTTTCTTTCTCTTCTCCCTCTTTCTGGATTAACAACCATTTTCACTTTCTACTCACCTTTTTATTGTTCCTCTTTTTATTTTTTTTGTTAATATGTGTATTTTTTAACTGTTCATCCATTTTTTTTCCTCACATGTTACGCGGGTGCATTATATACTGGTTAAAATAATCTAGAATTTATTATAAGATTCAATGTCATGCATTTTTCTTAGATTGCATGTTATGTTTGAGTCCACAAACCAAATAAAACTATTTTATGGTTTTGAAAAAAATTCTAAAACAATTCGTGTAGTTTGGTTCAACGTGAATAATGGACAAACAAACTAAACAGTATTTAATTGTTTGGATTTGTTGGAGAAAAAAAAAACTGAATTATGCTGAATAATCGTATCAACCCCATTAAATATTCCTTAAATTTATGTTAAGATTAATTTGAAATTTTATGGAGTGAGGGATTATAACCTATCAATCCAAATTTCAAAAAATAATACTGCGTAGAAAATCTCTATATTTGTGTACAATCAAGGGCTTATTTTATATATTGTGGTAAATCAATATAAGAAAAGTGGGTTTTCTTGATAAAATTTTTGTTTTTAAATGTAAATTTCTATTACCAAAATTATCAATATTGATTTTATTTATAGAGATATAAGTTATTTTTACTAATTTTCTATCACAAAATTTTTATCTCTAAACGTTGTTTTTTTACAGTGAATGTTTCATAAAATAAATGGAATAGAATACATACATACATTATCTATATATATATTATATTTATCGAAGACATGTGATGCTTTAATGCCTCACTGGTTGGAGGATGTTAACCATTGATTTGATTAATAATTCGGATTCCTTTTAGTTCTGACACATATGGACTATTTCTTTATAGTTATACGCCTCAAAGTCAAAACTATATTCATTGACTTTGTAATTATATTTATCCATTCCAGTTGAGCAATATAACTTATTGATCAATAATAATCAATGCCCAATACAGCTATCCTGTTTTAGTTTAAATATTTACCTCTATAAACAGTTCCTAACGATTGACAATAGTCTCATCTGGTGTGAACTGCACAAGGGCAGTACCTTGAATGCACAATACCTAGTTGTACTAAATTTATTTATTCTGTCGAGGAACATTTTGATCACCTAATCTTTGACTTTATTATCTGATTGAGGATTATTTTAATGAACAATACAGGAGTGATCCGGAATACTAAATTGTGATGTCCAATAATTGAAGTTTAATGACATAAACTCAGCCAAAACTGTAAAAACCATCTCAATCCTATATAAACCACCTCAATTATGTAAAATCATTATTTGCATTAGGGTGATATCAAACGCATTTATAAATCATTCGAGTATAGGTCTATGTTAATACAAATTTGACTCTATTATTTGAGCCTAAACTCGAACTACTTAAGAATTTATTATATTAAGTTTGAATTTTATGATGATTTGTTCAACTAGCTTACCATCTTAATCGATTTTGAGCAAAACTTTAATATTTGTCCAATTAGAATTCATTTTTGTTATTATTACAATTTTATTTAAAAGAAAAAAAGTATCTTTGAGATAATTAGATCCAAAACGAGTTTAATTCAGTTGAATTCAAGTTTGTTGAATGCTATTGTTGAGCTTTTTAAGCTTGATCGAGTTTGAATTTTAAATTTTTAAGTTAAACTCAAGTTTGAAATTTGAATAGAGTATTATACTATTTCGATTCAACTTATTTGTTATTTTAATTTTTCTATGATGTGTTGTACAATGACCATAAATTAAATCTAAATTAGATAATGCTTATTGCAGGACCTTAAATTAAATTTTTGAAATGTCTTATACCACTTTGAACAAAAATAAATTCTTTATGAACTTCTTTCATTGAAGAATATTAATAGGGAGATTCCATATTGCATTATTTTATCGTTATATTTATTAATATTTAATCATGTCTATCATTCTTAACGTTGGAATATCAAAATTGCATTGAAACTGACGAGGGGGGGGTGGTGGGGGGAGGAGGAGAAACACTCCCTCGGTTGCTTATTTTAGAACCTCTACCCGTTATGTTTGCTAAGATCATCGTTTAGTGTACAAATCATTAAATATACAGATAGATATATTTTCAAATTGTGGTTTATAAATAATTTCAAAAATTTCACAACGGGAAAATATATTAGCAAGTTTGAGTATTGGTTTTCCTTCTTTTCAATTTATTTTCCCTTTTACTAAAGATTTTCATTCACGAGAAGAATCTATTTAGATGATCTGTTTTTCATTCATATTTGTATTTGGATTTGGATTTGGATTTGGATTTGGCTTGCATCTGTATAATATTTGTATCTAATCTGTATTTGGTCTGTTTGATTTGTTTATGAGTAAAAATATCTATTTTTCATTTGTATCTATTTCTTGACAAAATAATCTGATTGAAAATATCTGTATATCGACGGGACAAATAACCCTGTATATTATTGAAACTTTACGACAACAACATAGATATACAGATAGATATATTTTCACAATGTGGTTTATATATTATTCTAAAAATTTCACAACAGGAAATATATTAGCAAATTTGAGTATTGGTTTTCGTTTTTTTCCTATCTATTTTCCCTTTTACTGAAGATTTTCTTTCATGGGAACGATATGTTTGGATGGTCTGTTTTTCATTTGTATTCATATCTATATTGGATCTGTATCTAGATATTATTTGTATCTGATATGTATTTGATTTATTTGTTTTTTTTTATAAGTAAAAATATTTGTTTTTTATTTGAATTTGTTTTTTGACCAACAATCTATTTAAAAATTATGTGATGCATGCATACCGATGAAACAAACAAACCCAGGCCTCGTGATTCTCTCAAAAATTTAACCTTGGCTTATTTTATCAAAATAACTTACTCTCAACTGATATTGCTATGGAATATTTGCTATCCATTCAAGAGAGGAATAAATTCCAATTCGAAGGTCATTTCTCCTCCTGTTTGCTTCAAACCATGTCTAGTAGCTCTAACAATTTCACACAGTATTGTGTATCCTATAGTTTATACATAATACAAATTTTTAGCTGGTACTTGTATAAAACATAATTGATAGCCGATATGATTATAAACAGATTTGCATAAGTAAAACTCTAACACCGTTAATGAGAATTTCCCATCTAACTTGTTTGAGAAACATTATATTCTTTACCTTTTCTCTCTCTCTCTATAAATATTTATTTAAATATACTTTATTAAGTTCCAATCTTACAAGTGATGAACGTGCCTAATAATTATAGTGTAAATCAAATTAAATGTACTAGGTAGTTTTGTTTGAGTTAATTACGTAATGCTGTAATTGCACTATAACATAATCAAGTTATAGGGTTATTAGTCCCATAGTTAAGTATGAACCAATAGTTTTATTCTTCAACTATTATATTTTAATTCGATGTATCCATATATTTAGTCTAGAAATAGAAAAATGATTTTGTAAGTATAAACATAATTAATAAAAATTACTGTTATAAAAAACATATAAATTAAAATAATATTAAAAATATGTTTTCCTAATTGATATTTGGTGATTATTATACGTTTACTTTAGAATTTTCTTATGATAAATGGGATCAATCAGAAGATGCACATATTATTTAATTAAATAAGTTATATCACTGGTTAAGTATTTTATATACTATTATTAAACAAACTGCGTCAAAATTTTAGATCTATGGACAAATACATAGTTAGACCTAAATATGATATAGTTCGTAAACATGAATAGAATGTCTTACGTTATTTATCATATATGCTTTCGAAAGGTGAAAGGATTCAGTAGGTATATAATATATAGAGATAGGAAAAAAAAAAAAAAGATAAAAAATCAATCCAATTGAACCAAATCAAATTGAAAATATGATTTTTTAATAATTTGGTTTAAAATTTTTTTTATCCAAACCAATTTGTAAACTTATGATTTAGTTTGGAAGGTAAACTAAATTAATCCGTCAAATTGAATCAAACTGTTTTAGAAAAATATAATAATATTTTACTTATAAGTTATAGCTATTGATTTTTTTTATAATGATTGATTAAATGTCATGTATGTTTGTATGATTTCATTTGATATTTATTATTTGGTGAATATTGATTAAAATCAACTTGATTATTTTTAAATTTGTTTTTTTTTTATGTTAATGATATATATATTTTTGTTGATGATGAACTATTATTTTTTTAATAGTTTTTAACCTTATAAAATATGAAATTTATTTATTTAGTTACAAAAAATTATTATGTATTAATTTTTTAATGTATTTTATCAGCGGATCATTTTATTCGTTGATAGATTTTATTGATAGATGACTTTTTATTTTGGCTAAATTTATTGGTAGATGATTTACTTGATGGTTCTATTAAAAATTATAATTTATGACTTAATATGTACTGGTTAGTGATTGTATTTTCTTGGTGGATAACTATATAGAGAACGATAAATTAAAAATATGATATTTATAAAATATTTTGTCGTGGTTTGTAATATAAACTTTGTAAAGTGATATAAATATTTTAGTGTTTACACAAATGTAAAAAAAAAAAACTAGAATAAAAAAAAAATTTACTTAAAATTTTGATTTAATCCATAATCAAAACTGAACTAACCATTTTTTAATGGTTTAAAAAATTTATAATCCGAACCAAACAGTTATTTAAGGGTTTGATTTCAGATGGAAAAAAAAAAAAAAACCAAACCATAAATTAGGTTTTGTTTAGTTTTAGGAAAAACATAACTAAACTGATCCGTATCTGCCCTTAGTTACATGCCATGTGTAATGCATTTGTGATTAATTTTAATTAATATTACCCTTTCAAAAGTACATCGGGAAAATCAATAAAAATTCCATTAAAATGCTAACTGTCTCCGAGGCTTGTGATTTGGATGCAAATCAAATTTAGCTAATGTGAGACAATTTAATCCAACTGTATTAGCTGGCTAGCTGGTCCCCAATCAAATATCTAATCTAACTTATCCGATTAAACAACCGAAGCGTTGTAGGATGGACGGCAATGATGACACTAATCACAACTGCATCGTGACATAACCTGAATGTGACGTTATTCATTAATTATTCACACCGATAACAATGACCAAACACAAAAAAAAATTATATCATAAATATATATATATGTATAAAGAAAACGAATATTAATTAGAATTTCTTAGCTTCTATAACTTATGATGCACGGTATGTACACGTTTGAGTTTAACTACTCCCCCATAAAATACATTAATAAAACATAGAATAATAAAGGAGTGGATGGATGCAAAAGATAATTATATTCAGTTTCTTGTAATTGTCGTCTATATAATAGTGGATTGTTTTTTAATACGTAGGTCTGTTTGTTGGATTTTTGTCTACATATTTATATCTTAACTTATTTATATTATATCTATTTTATCTATTTATGAGTAAGATGATTAGTTTTTCATTTCTATATTTTTTTAATAAATATTTATTTAAAAATAAATTAAAATATAATAACAAAGTAACCAAAATATGATGAAATAAACATACCCATATCATTGAAACCGATCTTCTACATAATAATGGGTTGTTGTTTCGTAATATAATGTTACCAACACTGATTTTTCAAGTGCAATGGAACAGATTCATCCCTTTTAGCCACCGTCTACATAATAGTGGATTGTTTCTTAATATAATTATCATTAACACCAATAATCTCTTAATGGAACGAAACAGATTTGAATCTCACTATTTCCTTTAATCGTTGGTTATGATGGCAAATAATAATAAACATTCCATTGGAAAAGTAATTACATAAGAAGAGATGAAAAATATCTTTATTTGATTTGTTAATTTTTTTCCCTATGATAAAAACATGAAAATGAAAGAGGAAATAATATAATATCACAATTATCGATGATGTGAAAAATAAACAAATTGTCAGCAGATCTGAACTTGTGGCTCACACCACTGTGCCTAAAAACCAATGAACACTCAGGCAACTCGTCAAGATCGGCGAATAACGACTCGTCCTCTTCTCTCATCGGAAAAACGCATCCCTCCTCATACTATTGCTCTTATTATATAAATTATTATTATTATTATCATATTTATTGCTAGTGCTACAATGACTTTCCTCAAAAAAGGGCCCCTCTAATTCAAATATAGACGATGGCGTTCCAAACCACCCGAATTCCTCGTTCATATCCGTGAATTTCTCCTCTGGTGTTGATATGGATTCCGATTCAGGCTCCGGTTCTGGATCGGTTGATGCTTCAGGTTTTATTGACACATTGGAGGTGGTTTTCTCCATTTTTGTTTCGAAATTTTGATGGTTGTTATGATGGTGGTGATGATGTTGGTTGCTGCGTGGAGTAGGCCATGGGTGGTTGTGCTCGCATGAGTATGTGACCACTAACATGGATGGGTTATCCCGGCTTCGCTCCACCTGCTTCCTTGCGGGGCAACCCTTTGAACTACTACACCTATAATATCCTCTACATCAATGATTAAGGAAAAAAAATTAGTTTTAATTTATACAAAAAATAATGAATTATAGTCATAACTAAAACTTATTACATAAGTTAAATCTTAATTAATGGGGATCCTTTTAATTAAGGGGTTTTCTAGATTCTTTCACAAGATTGCTCAATCAGATTATTGAAATTGTCAATATATTAACTTTTATAATAATTTCAGGATAGATCAGGGTTGATCAGTCCCATATGCAAAATCAAAATTTATGGACAAGACAACTTTGATTAAGTGAACCTTTACCTAGGATAAGGAGAACCTTTAATGGGTTTCTGGCCGTACTTTCTCCAAGCCCATGAATCGGACGGTGGGGGAGCCCCTTCACCCTTGAGCCGAGACCCTTCACCATCTTTGATCGGAATTGAAACCACTCTCTTTTGTATGGCTCTCCTGCTGCACCCAAAAATAACAATTATATATACATATACATATGTATAATTTTTTCCAATTATATACTATTGAATGATGCTATCCTCAAGAACCTACAAATGTAGATCACAACTTCATTAAACTTAATTTCATATTTAATTTTAGATTTTGTTTTAATTTAAAAAAAATTGGATCAATCTAAACTTAATTATACATGTATAGTTTGTTAATTTCAAAGCTCCAACCATTAAAATCCTATCTTATAGCTAATATGAACACTAATCTTCCATGAATATGAAACTTAGTGTTTCCAAAAGTAAGCTGAATGTTTATAAATATTTTCCAAGATAGTTATACCTCAAGCAATAGATTAAATACCATCACTAGTAAATATGTAATTCAATAAAGAAGCCAACTAACCTTCTTTTAGGTGAAGAAGCAGAACAACTTGATCATGTCATTAAAGCCACTCGATCTAGGAGATTCAGCAATATTATTACATTCTCCGAAACTTCCATTTTCTTCATGATCACCAGACAATGGACTGCTACAAAATCTACTCCCCATACTAGCAATAATAAGAATAGTAACGATAATAGATACAGGTCTTGATGCGGACAATTTTCGACGGCGGCGTGGGTGGTGGTGGAAGACGACGGTAGTGGTCGGTTGGTGCTTCCAATAATAGTAGAGAGAGAAAGAGAGAGCTAAGGAGGGACAAGTGCCGGCGAATAGTGGTTGTGTAGGGAGAGAATCAAGAGGAGAAAAACAAAACAGGGAGAAGGTGGTGAAAGGTTAGGAAAAGTTCATTTTAATATAATGGCCGTCATGTCGACAGATTTGGTTTTTCTTGTATTTGTTTATGGAGGACGTGCAAATAAATGTGTGACATTGTCTTAAAACATCTTAAAATAATAATAATAATAATTAAACTGTACAACATGATGAAAATTCAAAATAATGTCTCTTTCTTATCTATTATTCATTTTATTCTTTTTCTTCTTTTCTTGCCCACTGATTTCAGTTCACCACATGATTTTACGTTGTCTTAGTAATCAACGACGGTTAAATTAATGATGTCGCAATTAGAATGGTCTTGTCCTTTTCATTTTTACTAGTTAAAACATCAATGACGCGTTTTATTTGTTCGCTAGGGCAAAAAGTTTTTTTGTTCGTTCATCAAAATAGACAATACTAAATTAATGGATTATCCTTCATAATAATCGCATATATTTTTTTTATGGCTATATCTTGATTAATTTACTCATTACCATAATTATGTACTTTATTGATTGTAACTAATTATACTGTATGGTGTGATGAACTCCGAAAAGGAGAAAACATTGTTGTGGGGCGCCTGTATGTTTTTCTACAAGTTCAGCTTTGGATATATTTTACCAAAAGACACATGATTGATAAAGCTCTTTTTTTTTTTTTTTTTTCCAAACTTTTTTTCCCTCTTAAAAAGTTTTTGGGTTGCCATTAGAAGCTTCTTGGTAGGGACCTTGTTATAACTCTATATCATGTGAAATATCCTATTTAATAGAATAGATTTTGAGAGAGTTTGATTGGGTCTATATGATTATTTAACTTCACATGACAGGTTTTGAATGTAAGTTTTTGAAATCTATAGCCACATAATTGGGTATGAAGGTATGTTTCATCCTATATCATTATAGAACCTGTACTTTATTTAACTACATCTTACAAAAATCATTAAATAATAAATGAAAAGTTTTAACTAGAAAGAAGGATAAGTATATAGATGAAAAGGGATGAGTAGAGATACAACAAAGATGGGTTTTTTAAGCCCAAATCCAAACCCAATATCTTATAGAACTGAAGCCCATCCCGATCTATGAGGTTTTCATCCATAAACCCGATATCCAATAACCTTATATGGTACTCGAACTTTATAGACCCATTAATCTTTCAACTATAATTATTTTATGTTTAAATTTATTTTAAAAAACAAAAAGATTCTTCTCTCATAACATACCCTCACTTTTTTCTCATTCACTCATAGAAAATTTATTTCTATTAATATTTGTTATAAAATAAATCCTTCCATATTTATTCTTCATTAGCTTAACATTGTGATGAGTCATCATGATTAATTAAAACCAAATATTAAAATGCTTTACAAATTTAAAAATTCATTTACTATTTTTTTAATTGAACTACAAATTTAAAAATTCATACACCATTTATTAAACTAAACTATTACATAAAACATATAAATTTTAAATTAATTGACTTTTAATTTTAAAAATTGAAATGAATTTCATAAAACTTTTCTTATAACAGGTTCAGATTTTCAATGGGTTTTATATCTATTTTAAAACCCATTAGGTTTGCACAAGATTCAAAACTCGTCCCAAACTCTATAGGTATTTGGTGGTCAAATATCTTATAAGAACTTACTCGGTTGCATCCTTATAGGAATGAATATAAGGTGGATAAGGTATCAACCTACTCACAACCTATCATATATTTTGTTAAATCTATGAATACCTTATGGAATTGATATTTTGTAAAATCTATAAATACCTTATGGAATTGATCTTCCTCCTCCTCCTATTCTTCTTCTTCTTCTTCTTAAATTTCCATGAATTCTAGATTATGAGATAGTAGATAAGTAATGTATAGGGGAGTAGTTGTGGAAATTACAATAAAACACTTAGGAGCTTGTAATAAAATCTATGATATTGAAAAAGTAAGTTTTTGTATCTTCATTATTTCAAAATTATGTAATATATATAGAAAAAAAAATGAAAAGAAAAAAGCTTTGGAACTTATAGATTAAAGAAAGAAGAAGAGAAAGAAAAGAAAAATGTGAGATCTAGTTTTGGAGATTTTGCTATTTTTGGATTTTTTCTTATGAGCTCAGGCTCTTTCTTTTTCTTTTTTCTTTTTTGCCCTTTCTTTCTTCTTCTTATTATTTCTTGGCTAAAAAAATATAGGAATTATTATTTATTTATTTTATGAATATTATTCAATAAATTTTATAAGAAGCATGAGGTACCTTAAAACCTGAAGAAAAGGTTCACTAGCATGATACATACATGGAATGATCAGTAGCTTAAAAATACAAGTAAAATTTTTTCATGCAGAAAATTTTATAAAAACTATGCACTGCTTGTTTAAAAAATTGATATCTTTTTTTTTTTCCTCTTTTGAAACTTGTACTTGTATATATTAGAATGCAAATTTTGTGGTGAATAGGTTATGATTTATGAAGAATTGATATCTATATCTTTTCCTATGAGACCAAGTTTTGGAATATCTATACCAGAATCCTACGTTGTGAACCTCAACATCCACTTGGAACATGATAGCCAAAAAGGTATAGGTGGATACCTTCCATGATAGAGTTACTTGTCTATTCTATAGATTGCCCAAAATAAAAATATATACTATGGTAAATGATTGAATAATTGCAAGCCTTTAGTTATACCATTGATATAGTGATTCATATGGAAGTATAAGTGTGAAGTTGAAATGCAAAATTTATATTCATTAGGTTAGGAAAAAAGTATGCATGTATAAATCATGCTAAATCTTGTATAGAATTTGCTTTTTTGAACAATTATGGAAATAGCGATAGGCTCAAATTTATCTAAATTTTCCATGAAATAAAATAAAAAATATCGTATTATAAGATATCATATTACAGAAGGCAAGTTTTAGGGTGGTTTACTGTGCCATAAAATAAGTTCCAATTAAAAAATTTTGGAATTAAGACCTATAGATAGGGTCCAGGCGAGTTTATATGCTATTCTCTACTCATTTATCTCCTTGCTGTCACACCATAATAATTTTGAGAGAAAAAAATTGTGAGTTAGTATTTTACCTACATAGTTATATATGTATTTTCCTTTTTTTGAATATGTAATTGTTTGAGGTTCTAAAAACAAGAAAAAGAAAGACTCAATATTCCCTAAATATTGAATATCATTCAGAATATCTATATTATCAAAATAAGAAGTTGGGTTTTGTTGGTTTGCACCGACAAGATTTGAGAGAGCAAGAGACCTATTTTACTTTGTATTTTTTAAAATCTTTTTTGGGTGGTAGAGTGAAGTGATAAACCATCTAATTTGCCCTTATAATTAAATATATATATATATATATATATATCTTTTTTCAATTTTTTACTGTTATGTATAATTGTTTGAGATACTAAAAAACAGTGAAAAATTAATGGATGTTTCCTAATTAAGTAAGCAGAATAAAACTTCACAAAATATATATTATTAAATTTATACATAGGAACTTGAATGATTTATGATCGTACCTTGTTTTTATGACACACTGGTATGTGCACTATACTAATTATTTTGACGATTTATTCTTATTTTCCTTGACTTATCAATATATTCTATAAATTATATAATAAATCTTCCCTCCCCTATCGGTTTCGTTCTTTTAAAATTTAGTTCTAATAATACAAGGAATCGTCATGCTATAGATAGCAAAAGAGAAAGGCAATTATTTTCTAGGAAGTGGGAATAGGTTTGTAAGCTGCACATTGGTTAATTAATATAATGTATTATTCTTTGCTTCTTTTGCTGGTGAACTTAATATTTTACAGATGCGATAGAACGATTATCCCTTCAGGATGCTAAAGCTTTTTCATTTTATTTTTAATAAAAATAACTTCCATTTATGAAAAAAATATTGCATCAATTAAACTTATTTATATCAAAGGCTTATAGTAAAAACTAGTGTTATAAAGTACGGAATTGCCAATAGAGTATTGGGATGCAGAAGCACTGTAGGCTTGTAAATATAGAAACTTGGCTAGTGGTGTGCTAGGGGATGCTTGCCGCCACTAATTGATGCTTAAATTTGTGGATTCTGAGAGTACTAAGAAAGAGAGAATAATTAGAATAGTACTAAAGTCTAGAAAATCATGATCCTCTTTACCTCTCATGTCAAGGTTCTTTATATAAGGTGGCCATAATGGAATTTAGAGATCCAAGGATATCTTTGTTCCACGTGGCAGATTCCAAATCCGTTAGCTAGATTGATCTATGGAGCACAATATGTTAGAGCAAAACATGAACGTACTAGAACTAGGGTACAAATATGTTAAGTATGAAACCCGTGAGGTTGGGGTTACGACTAGTTGGATCTTATCACCATGGGCCTCCATACAAGGACTTGTGATCGAGGTTCGGGAACTTTCGTTATGCGAAGGAGCCAAGTTCATCATGGAGCTAGGTCACTGATTAGGGGTGTTGCGTTCCCCATGACCTTTGTGAGATGGGTCTCCTAGTGGTTGATAGGGGCCCTAGAGCTTGCTAGTCTGGGATTTTAGCTCTATGGGTTACAGTTGAAAATCTCCTATGAATACTTAGGAGTATTAAATCCCAATAAGATAAATGAAGGTATCTTTTTAATGTTAATCGATCTCATATAGGAGATAGATATTATGATTTCTCTTAAATGAAAAAAATTCATTCATCTATGAATCTATTTATTAGATCTTTATCACTTAAACATAGCATTGCAATGATGATAATAAAATAAAAAAGAAAGATAAAAACGATAAAAAATAAATCTACTAAATGTAAGAGTACTATTAATAAATTAATATTTCTGTTATCATAATTTCTTTGTATTAATCGTATTTATAAAATTAGATTTTG
The DNA here is from genome assembly GCA_024138025.1 of Combretum micranthum. Classification (NCBI taxonomy): domain Eukaryota; kingdom Viridiplantae; phylum Streptophyta; class Magnoliopsida; order Myrtales; family Combretaceae; genus Combretum; species Combretum micranthum. The sequence goes on from JAMXBD010001308.1 coordinate 254,712, forward strand.
TGATAGTGAATACTTGATGTTGAAAAATAGAAATTTACTTATGATAATGAATCTTTGGATTTAGGGTGATGGACAAAGAAGGGTTAGTTATTAGGGCTTTTTAAGGGGACATTGTATGTGATAAAAAGGTATGACTATAATGAAAACGTTTTTAATTAGACACTCAACACCTGCTCTATATAAAATTGACACTAAATTCACCCAAAATCCTAATAGTAGATTTTATTTCGATGACGTTCGGTTGATAAGTTCCCTATCTGATTTATTCCTGTCATCATTTGAAAATGGCATGACACTACCTCTCACATATTCAATTTTATCTATTTTTTCCCTTGAGGTGATTTAGTATTCCTTTGAATAGTTCTTGACAATGATTGAAGCATCAAATGCAAACAAATCTCTCATTTTATTTTTCTAAAATTCGGATGACAACTAGATGTACATACGACACCTAACTCATCTGACATAATTGTAATAACTATTTATTAAAGCAGTAACTTTAGAAGGTGTTATCAAACGAAATATTTGTATAATTAAATCCATCCCCAAGTTTCGTATGTTTGTCTCCCTAAAGTAATTATACCAACTAATAAATATTTTCCTTTAATTTTCAGCTTTTTATTATTTTTGAGTCAATGTCACGAACAGTATATGAACTTTGATAAAATATATAATTAGGTATTTAGATTTTGAAATTGATCAATTTAATATTTAAAAGAACTTTTCGTATACGCTAACAATACCTTCACTAGTTCTTTATGTATGATCAATGTCAAGTTTTTCAAGCAGTAAATTGATATTTTTAAAGTTTAGATACTAAATTGGTCAACTTTAAAATTCATACACTTAATTGAATTTTTATAACAAACAAGATTCAATAGATAGTAGGTGGATTTTGCTACATATGATAACGGAGCTAATGGCGTTAGCATAGGTAGTAAACGTTTCCATAAAAAGTATTTCAATATTAAATTGATCTTTTTAAAATATAATATAATAATTAATTGTTTTTGGTAAAGTACAGATAGTATTCGAGAGGGTGGATTCAAATGATCTATTCATTTCGAAGACTTGTACTAGTATTACTAAATTACAAATCTATTAATTAGTAATTATGCCATAAAAATTAAATAATTGTAATGCCCCTTTGCACCCGGCAAAACTATACTGTAAAGGCAGAAGAGAAGAAAGAGGCAAGAGTTGAATAGTCAAATATGAAATTTAATAAAACAATGAGAAGTTTCAGTTGATGGAAGCGTGAAGCAATGTGGCGTATGATAAATTTTATCCAATCGGGAGTATTCTTCAAATGAAGTTAGTATCACACTTTTTTTTTTTTTTTGTGTGTATTTAATTATTGCATCAATCTCTGACTTCTCCTCACTCAACGCCAGCTTTCATGCTCTCTCTCTCTCTCTCTCCTGTTTGTCAAATCTCGGACAATGAACGATGGTCCTGTTAAAAATTTCCAGGAACAGAAGCTTCTCCACAACTTCTGTTTTCATACGAGGAATTTATTAGTTGGAAAATGTTGATTTATGTTTTAGGAGCGTGTTTCTTAAGATTACAAGTAAATGACAACAATTAAAAACTCATATTATCATGCTTTTATTTTTCCGTAAAATATGTCATTAACATAAAAAATTTATATAATATATATATATGGAACCATTAAAAAGTGTTTAAAAAATACACGTTAACCACCTCATATACGAAGACAGATTTTGCAAAAAAAAAAAACATATGCATGGATTATTTCTTCCCCCACTTCTTTCTTTCTTCCCCTTTTTTTTTCCATGAGATTTCTGGTCTTCTGAAAAGCAGAAGATTATTTATCTATTTATTTTTGCTAAAATCCAAGCACAAGTTGAGAGCCAATTGAATGTAACACATGTTGCCTCGATCCATGTAAAGTGGGATTCGAATCGAGAGAATTTAATATGTTGGAAGAGTAAATAAAGGTATTCCATTTTAAAAAGGCTCTTCATCAATCAATTGACATGTTGTGATGTTTCGTATTAAAAGAATGAATTTAGAATGAAATCATTAAATAAATTTAAATTGTTAAATAGACATAATATATCTATTTGTATAAGAATTACATATATTACACACAACTTATGTACAGTATGACTCACATGTAATACATGCGATTGATGTTAAAATATCTAAATGACATTTATTTATATATGAGTCTCATGTATTATATGCAATTGATATACAAGTATGAGTTGTATATACTACATGTAGTTCATATAAAAATACATGAATTATATATCCTACATATGGTTTTGTATTGGCATTTTGATAATTATTTTTATAAAATTTATTTATGTAATTTTTATTTGGACAAGTTGATAATTATATGATTTATTCAGTTCAAACAATTGTTACTTACTTACAATAAATCTTTTATTTTGTCAATTTTCCTTTCTCCTTTCTTCTTATTTTTTATTTTTTATTTTTAATTTAAAGAGTACCGTGTGGGCTATATATGTCCTTAGCTAGGTTGAGACCTATGGCTCCAACAGTGTCATGCTAGTCATGGGTTTAACCCCACTTATAGCCAAGTCTAGATTTTTTAAAGAGGTTCAAAATGATCAAATGGTTTGAGTTAGATGAATATACTATTAATACATTAATCAAAATAATATTTTAAATAAATTTATTACATTTGTAAATATATAATGTAGGAAAGATAATTTTTTTAATGGAAAAATGCTCAATTTAGTACTTAAACTTTAGTAAAAACGTCAATTAGATACCTAAACTTTAAAAAGTCTAATTTCATACCCAAAAGAACTTTTCATAGCTATAAACACTACCTCACTTAATTGTTGTCTGACACGTGTTCGTTACTTCAAGTAATAATAAAATAGTGGGGTAGTGTTTAGAGATATGAAAAATCTAATTGGGTATGAAATTACATTTTTTTTAATTTAGATACCTAATTGATATTTTAGGGCATTACCCCACTTTTTTATTGATTAGAAAGAAAAGAAAATCCTTGATAAAGGAGAAGTACTTCTAACATATCTAATTAATTTGCTTAATTATTATTTCCCATCCTTGATAAATGATGACTCATGTACGATTTTTACAAATATATGGGAACTTCTATGGTTTCATAACAGGACCGTCTTACCATGTTAGGATTAAATTGATTACAAAATATTAACATAAAAGAAATATTAAGCATTTGACTATAGTTGGAATAGATCAAAGCCATTACATGATTCTATGGGGTTAGTACCATTAAACAAAAGTATGAGATGTAGAATTTTTCTTAGTATGTATGTATATATGTGCAACTAAGCACTTATACTCTTAACTAGTTGATTTAATACTTGATTAAACTTTTTATGTACATATTTAGTATTAGTATGTAAAGTAACTATGTTAGCTTTGTTATTTATGTTGGCACATTTGGCTATTTAATACCTAATCCAACTTTTCATATGTGCAATTAGTGCCTAATGTAACTCTGTTATTCTTGTTGGCACATTAAGGTAGTGCAGAGATGACATGCGTCATAGCTTTTGCATAATTTTTGTAGAAATAATGACCATTCAAAAACTAAAAAGGAAAAATTGAAAAGAAAAAAAAAAAAACCAAAGACAAGTATAAGTAGAAAATCATAGATGAAGTGAGCATAAATGAAGCCTAGAAACAAGACATGGTGGGGTATGAAATGTTTAATTGAGTACAAATGAAGCCAAGAACACTTGGAACCAAACTTGCAAATCACAATGTAGGAAAATAGAAAAGGTCTTTAAAAAAAAGGTCACAAGGAATGCTTTTCTCACCCTTTCAATCCTCTTCTTTTTTTACCATCTTCTCACTTTCTATAAATCGCCCTTATATTTCATTCCTCAAACACATGCTAAAATTACCTCCACCATCTCCATGTCTTATCCCTCCTTCTCATCATCTTCTACCACAAGCAACAACCCCAAACACCACTCTTAAGTCCATCCCCAAAAAACATGATGAAAACCTCATCTAAAACTTGAAGTACCATAACCAAACCAAACACTTTTGCACAAACTATGCTAGAGGTCCATCAGGCCTTGATTGGTTTAACAAAAGAAACGATTTCGTCATTACATCTCTTCTCTATCGCTTCCTCTTCTACACCTTCCTCCTACCTTAAAGGAATTGCCTTTATACTAACCTATTTCTTTCTCTCCTTCCTCCAAAAATTCATCTCCTATTCATCCTCTTGGTTCTTCTATGACTCTCTTGCCCTTTTTGCTTGGAAAACCATCGATGCCAATTTGACTATCGAGGGTTCAGGGATCATCTCTTCTACTTTACCTTTTCATCTTTTTTTTTTTTTAATTTCTTCTTTGTATATTTTAAATTCTTATTATTTATGAAAAAAATTATGCAAAAGCTAGTGTGGATTTTTTCTTAGCCAGCATGGCACATGTCATTATGCCACTGGTTGAACATGCCAATAAGGATAACAGAGCTAATGAAGATATATTGGGTACTAAACAAATTCATGAAATGTCGAATCAGATATTGGATTGAACATTTAAGATTATTTGTGCTTAATTACACATTTAACTAAACTTTAGATTACAAATTCAAAATTTACCCTTAATATAATGAAGCACATTTCATAAGCAGTTTAAGCAATTATAAGATTTAGGGGTTCATACTTAATTACAAGAAAGTTCATGGAATTGTGCTTATTCTTAAGAGTGAAGGCTAGCACGGCGTCATCAGCAGCATCATGTTTTTGTTAAACTAACAAGGGCCAGTTTAGTGATAGTGACATGGTCTATTTTATGTATATCATTGTCTCCATTTCTATTTATTTTTCTTTTAATTTTTAGCGTGGGGCCGGCTTCCTTGACAATTTATTAGAAGAAAAGTACAAATAATTTTTTTTTTTTTTTATAATTGTAAAAACACCTTTAATCTTTTAGGATGATTTAGATATTGATCCTCGGAACTATTAAAATAAGGATTTTGAGCCTTTAAACTTTCAAAAATTATCACCGTAAGAATAATTAATTATTTTGGTACGAAAAGAAGTAAGTCCGTGCACATAGATAAAAGTTTAAAGAGCGAATCCGTGCATATATAATTTTGGCAGTTTCCTTTTTCTATCTTTATTTTTTTCCTTTTTCTTTGATAGGAGCGGTAACTTGTTATTACAATTAAACAATAATAGAATTTATGTTAACTTAATGGATTTACTGCGAGAATAATTTTTTTTATCCCATTCTCCGAGAAGATTAAACTTGCAATTCCAAAGTTCAAATCAATGATCGATGTTACCGGTGAGGCGCACCATCATCAGTGTATATAAAACTAATTGATCATTTAATTTTTTATTTGCTTTAGACCACTCTATTTGCTGTCATCAAATAATATATTCAACAACACGTCATTGTTTTTAACTACATATCATTTATGTGAACATCACGGTGGATGAGTTTATATATTCATTACTGGGGTCAAATGAATTTTGAATCGATAATTATGTAAGTAAAATTTACGGCAATTATGGTAAGTGCCAAAATAGATGTAAATATCCTCATTGAGGAAATCAAACGTGCTGGTAAAGCGTGGCACTGATATCTAATAATGTCAATAAGTTCTATAGACATTTTAAAACCTTATTGATTATACCACACTTGTTCGTACATATGTTATGCCTATTGCCTAAACTTTGTCAAAAAATTTTAATTAACTATTTAATATTTTGAAAAGTCAATTATTCACCACCTATAAACTTTTTGAGATCAATTTGACTGTAGAGGAGAATTTGTATCTCCTATGAAGGGTAATTTGATTATAGAAGAGATGTGTTTATTTATATGGATGTGCAATTATGCTCCCAATTTTTTGTTTGTCGTTTTCTTATATCGATGATTATAATTGATGTAATTTCTTTTTAATGAAGAAAATTCATCTTTTGGCCAAAAAAAAAAAAAAAATTTTAGGTCATTTGTACTATTATGTATGATAGTTAATTGCAAAAATCAATAAAGTTCAGTCAGTTAATTATAAAATTTGACAAAATTAAATAGTTAATTGCTCAAAATGATAAAATTGATGTATCAAATTGATATTTTTAAACTTCAAAATAATATTATTTTCTATTATTCATCTCGGGATGTTTTATTAATAAAATAAGCGATTAGATGATTTGTGTTTTGGGCACACCCTCATAATCATGATTACCAATGGTTTTACTATTTACTCAAGTGTGTAAAATCGATAAAATCATAAACTTATAGAATCACACATTTAAATTAATTGTTATACCTAAAGTCGATGCCTAAATAATTTTGCTTCAATTTTAATTAAGAAAAAAATATAAAATTATAAAATTATATATTTGAGTTGTGATTTTGACAATTATAATCATAATGGTGCTTCCTTCCGAACATACTATGCCACAACTCCAATGTCACTCATTAAACTCTTCGGATTGCCAGAATTCGAATTGTAAAATCTGCTGATGACCATTGCTGCATCAATTTCTTTTTCAAAGATAATAATAATTAACTAGATTCGCAATGTCCATGCAGATTAAAAAGCTAAAAATAGAAAATAGATTTTGTGAGGTTCGTTCACGAGAAACCATCCGAATTTGACTACACCTTGTATTGATAATGTGCCAAATAAGATTATGAAACTCTTGCAGTCCCATTTATGATAACACATGCGATCCCATAATCTTACTTGACACATCCCAAATAGAAGGTGTAGTCAAATTTTAGTTGTTCTCTCCCTCCGTAATGACAGGATGGAGAAGCTTTGTATCTTCCTTTTGAGCGAATTGTAATTTGTGCTTAATGATTTTATACACTTTGTCCATGTTAGATGCGCCATCTCTCGCATACACTCCGCACTCTATATTAATTCCCAAACTACTTCTTCTTCTTCTTTTTCTTTTTGGTCGAATAATTCCCAAACTTCTTTACTAATTACGTCAAAAACACAGAAGCAATAGTATTATGTAATCGTGAGTTAGGGATGCAATAGATTTAATGCGATTCTAGAACCAACTGGATCATAGATTGGGCGAGTGGAGTTTGTCTTGGGTAGTACATCTTAATGGATAAATTTTGGTTGAAACATATACTCTGGATATTACATATTCCAAAAGTTTAGTTGAAACCGAAACTCTGAATATTACATGTTCCAAAAGTTCACTTGAAACCGATACTCTGAATATTACATATTCCAAATCATATGATACTTTCTTTTCTTTTTTTTTTTTTCTTAATATTCATGTACCTTGGCACGTAAAGATATCAAATTCAGCAGCACGGTTTTACAAAAATTAATTTCCAAAATGAATAAAAACTGGCAAATGCACCAAATTGTGCTAGTAGTATAGTAGCGAGTCAAGGTGTAAATCCGTAGAGAGCTCATAATAAAGTACTAGATATCGAATTGATCTCTAAGCTAAGCTTTCGAAATTTGATTTAAATTAAAACTAAGCTAATGAACTAATTTAACACCTTAACCAATTGTCCTAGCAACAATATTGAGGCTCTTGGATTTAGAAGATGCTCAAAATGATTTGTCAAATCACGCCTAGTTTTATATTTGAATTAAATTGATGCCTTGGATTGATATTGAAATTGATTATTTGGAATTTAACTAAACTTATTGGAACTTGTCCACCTCCTATAGTAGCAAAATTCTAATTATAACATAAATCATCCAGTTAAGGCGATTTTATCTATAATTATTAGTTAAAATAATAGTTTGCGCACGCCAAAATTATTATCCTAGTTAAAATTATAAACCAAGCATCACTAAGTAACCCAAATTTATAATTTTAATCATATTAAGTTCGTGAGTTTTGCTAAAACCTGCATATGATGAATTTCTTTCAAAAACCCAAGTTGTGTTTATTCGGATAATCAAATCTCTCTGGAGTATTATAATCCTAATCTATCTAATTGGTATGGGCTAATATAAATTAAATAGACCATGAACAACAATAATTAAATATCTAAATAATCAAAATCCATACATCAAAACAATCCAAATGATTTAATTCATTTAATCCGTCAATGCAATATTCACAAAAGTATTAAACACATCACTCCAATAAGACAATCAAGCAATCGAGATAAAAGACTAAGGAGTAGAAACATCTCGATAGAATATTAATCATCAATATCTTCAAATCCAACAACCCAATAAAAATGGGCATTGTTTGATTGCATTCAACTGGAAAATCCTCTCAAAATGGTGCTAGATTCCCAAAATGTTGCTAGAAGAATAGGGTTTTAGAGCCCCTTAATTGATATGTACGTTCTGAGTATTAATAGCAAATTCGTAATACAATCGAAATTCTCTAAAACAAAGCTACTGTTCTATTGTCGAAGTCCCCTCTCTTGGTGTCCTCTCTATTCCTTTTAGTTCTCATTATCCTCCCACATGGCCTTTCCTTTTTTCCTTTTCTTGGTGTCTTCGGTACTTCTCACGTGTGCCAACTTTCCAGATAGACATGGGCTTTTCTTTTTATTCACATATTGGTCCACATCCGGTAACACTACTTAAAATGGTTACTGGCTCAATTATATGGGCCTCCACGGTATTTAAGCAAAGATATATTTCACAGTGTCTCTCTCGTGTTGGACTTATTTTGCCTCTTCTACTGGGCCTGCCACGTGTGTCTCTGATTTCATGTTGAAACATCTGAATGTGTCTTGCCGTTTCAGCTTGAGTCTAATGTAGCAGCAAAAGAATAGCTCGATTTTGCTCTTGTTCAGGACTTAGATCTCAACTTGTGTTAAAGCACTCTAACATGCGGCTGTTGAAGAGGGGCAGCTATTGTGGTGTGGTTAGAGATGGGCGCTCAAGTGTTGGAGTATTGTTGCGGGCAGGTGATGCTTGGTTTGAGAACACAGGCGCTCTGAATTGCTGCACGTAGCGCTTCTTTTACCTGCCATTGCTACTGATATCATTCGACACGGCTCGGTTGTCATGTTCATTTGGTATCAGCTCTGTGTAATGCTCTTGTTCTGCTCGACTTATGTGCTGGGTATTTCATGATGAACGCTCCTTGTTTTGTTCGGATGGTTAGTGCTGCAACTTGGTTGGCTTGGTGCTTGGAAAGCTGATATTCGGTGAACTCAAAACTGCTGCTGCTCTTTAGCCACTACCGTTGTTGCTGTGTTCTGTCATGGCTATAGCAGTTGCTGTCATTACATGGAGCAAGTTACTGCACTTGGTTATTTCTGTTTTTATTTGTCTTGAAAAAGCTCAACAGTGGCTTGCTTTTAAGAGATCACAGCTGCAAATTGCAACTTCATTGAAGTTCCTCGGATTAAGAATTGGAGCAACTCGGCACCGTTACTGTACTTGGGTATTGGCTTCTCGAGTTTACTTGGTTACTGTAATATGTTGTTCAAGCTCGGCTGGTTTGCTGTTTGGTGTTAATAGCAGCAGAAAATTCCTTAAACACTCAATGTAGTGATCATAGTCGCTCGCCTAGCTACTCTGTTGTGCGTATGCGGGCGCTCCAAGTTAAGGTCTCGAGCGCCCCTTGGAGTCATGACTGGGGGCTCAAACGTGAACCAGTTGCTGTCATGGGGCGCCCGCCCGGGGCGCTCGATTTGGCTTGCTGTGCTGCTATTCATCTCTGTTTTGCTGCTTGGCCACTGCTATTAAATAGGTTAAGTTGTTTGTTTTGGACTAGTACATGCTGCTGTGATGTGTTGGAGCTGTGGTGTGGAGCGCATCGGAGTGAGGCTATGGGCGTTCAAATTCCAAGTCTAGAGCGCTTCAATTTGTTGATGAGCGCTTGGCTAGTTGCTGTTGTTTAGTGTTCACTTCAACTGTGTTGCTTCGTGTCTTGTAGGTGCTGTTCTTGAACAACGCTCGGTAAGAAGCCTCAACACTGTGGTTTGCTTAGTTGCTTGGTTAGATTCTTCATGGTCACTCAACTGCAGTCATATGAAGCGCTCCTAGTGCTAGAGATAGCATTTGTGGAGCCCTTTTATGCTCAAAGTAGGTGCTCAAATGCTGCTGTCATTCTTTGTGTTGGTTGCTCGGTGTACACCAGGTTGTAGCTGTTGCACGCTCATATGACTTTCATGCTCATTGCTGCTGTTCTGTTGGGATTTTTAGCTGCTGTCTGATCTTTTACACACTTCTGGCTGCTCCTCTAACTACATATCCTCTTTAGCTCGAAAACGTACTTCATTGCTGTTGTTCACTGCTATTTTCAAGTAGAGCGCAGTTGATGATGTGTCATTACTTACTATAGATGGCTCGTTGTTTGAAAAGATCTGCTATTAGGAGCTCTGGATGCTGCTGTTTAGTTCTAACACAAGGCTGCTGCTATAGGATTACTCCTCTCGGATGCCCTATTGGTTGCATTCAACTCAAACGCAGCTTGGCCACTATAATGTTGCTATCAAGGTGCTCCAAATAAACACTGTTTTTCGCTTCACGCTGGTGCAAGTGGAATAGAAGTGTTTAGACCAGCTAGGCTGCTGCTACTGTTACCGCTAAGGGACTTCCAAAACTAAAATAAATTTGCAATCATCAATTAATCAGCTTCATCCAATAATACCGGCAGAACATGCCATCCAAGACAAAAAAACAAGATAATTGATACATCTTCCACAATAAAATTAGATTGGCTTATAATTGATGTATCACTTGGGAGCACCTGTAAACCATTTGAACTCCACTTAGTTTTATTTCACTGTTAATGCATAATTGATCCAGAAATCATGTGTATCATCAATCGTCAGTTGAATTCACTATGAAAGTGCTAAAACTTGAATCAATGTGTGCTTTTTAAAGTGAATAAATGTGTAAAATTATACATTTATCAGCATGCTATCTAGGAGCAAGTTGGTATGAGATGAGTTGGTTATTAATATGCCAAAAACATATTGATACTAATTTATGATATACCTAGAAAGACAATCACTAAGCATTCTATTAATAATCATGGTATCAATAATTATAGTGCACCTAGGAAGAATATTCACTAGAGTATCTAAAAATTAATTAAATAATTAATCCAATTGAATCCTAATATACTAAAATAAGACTTAGGGTAAGGTAAATCCTTTACTTACCTTCGATATAACATACCAAAAAGCAAAGATGGATATAATACTCGTAAGCAATTGATATTATGCATGCGTGTTTAAACTCACCATAATCAAGAAACTTGATTGGTCAAAGTTCAAATTAAAAGTAAAACTCTTAAAGAGAAGTAATTTTATTTAGAACCAAGATAATTGATATAATGATAAGTTTATGACATGAAAAGTACTATTTATAGAAGTTCAAAACCCTAATAAAGACTAATAAAATGACTAAAATAGCCTTGACAAATATTGTCATACCTCGAAGTGGATCAAGGCGTATCCAATTAGCACGTATAATACTTAAGCGTTTTATGCATAGGCTATTTTAAAGGATTTGTTTATCTTGAACATTTTTTAGCATTTTTCAAATTCTAAAATCATTTAATTAGATTTTGAAATTAAATGGATTCATAACAGTAAAATAAGCCTCTATAAAGATTGCATAATCTACTCTTATGGGTAGCTTAATCTCTACAAAAATAACAGTACCGTCAAGTATCTCATATATCTTTTATAATAGTAAAACAAAGCTTATAGGCTTATTACAAAACATGAGCTCCACCAGGCCCTTAAAGAATAATACAAGTTTAAAAAATATAAATCCAGTTATAAAACAAAATAAAATAAAACAAATAATCCAATGACTCTACTTCACTTCACTCCTCCTCAACCTCCAAAATTGCCCATACCTATGTCAATCATCATTATCATCCAAACCATCATCATCACATCAAATCAGCACTTGGAAAGAAGACAACAGTGAGCCAAAGCCTAGTACACAGTAACACAAGAACACACAAGATGACACACAAGCTCAAACTAATTTAATGTAACAACAACAATTTATTATCTTTAAAGTAAAGTGTAACAAGTAATACTAGAGCACTCATGCTCCAGAACAATCTCTAGGAATCTGGGTGGGGGGGAGCGCTAAGTGATAGTAGCTGCTCAAGGGTTGATATAAGAAGCACATATACTTATATCTCCAATATCTAACCGAAAAAGAAAAATAGCTTCATCTAGGGTTCATTGCCGGTATGCATTTCTATTTATCTCAGTCCATAATACAGTACGGCTTAGTTGGTCCCGTAAATATGAGCCATACTATATTGCAACCCTCCAAGCCTAAGTAAACGTTATTTCGATACCGTTTGCTCTATCAGCTACCTGCTGAGCCACTTATGAATTGTCATTATATCATGGCATACCATTGTATCATGGTAGGCGGTAAGCGCCTAACTATCGTGCTTGGATCTGGACAATGTTGGCACTCCTCGGACTGAATTAAATGATGCAAGCGCAAGCAACATTCAATTATTAAGTTGTCTTTAAGTTTTTATTCCTTTTTAACATGCCTATCCTAGTACACAATAAGCATGTTACTGCATACCTTTCATAGTATCTGGAATTTAAAATAAAAGTAGAGGGTAGATCAACTAGCCATTCATCTATTCATATTCAAGAATTAAACTCATATATGTGTTTATATACATATTTATTATCCATTCACACCAAACTTATATTAAAAATCTATTTGATCAAACACTATGTAGGAACCCTGCCATGGTTGCAAAAATCCTCACACCAAGATACAAATAGTTCTTAATTATCTGTCAAATTATTTCTTTTCCCTTGTTTATAAACATTTATTCAAAAAACATTATTACCCTTTATTAACTTATAGAAAATATTAATTTTTCTAGTAAACAAACATTTGAAACAATATACTCCCTTTTACTATTTAAGGTCAAACATATTACATCTAAGCAAATTACAAGTTAAGTCCATATTACTTAACTTAACCAAGTTGATTAGACCTAATCAATTAATCAAATTACTAAGTAATATTCAACTATTATGCTAAGGCAAAGCTATATATCCTATAGAATCTTAATTAACCTAATTCATTTTAGCTCATTTAGATTCATTAAGTTAAGTTAAACTTAGGTGATTAACTAAGTTTATTTTATACCTAACTTCTAAATAGTCATTAATTTATAAATTCTTTTAACTCACTCTTAATTATATAAATTAACTAAAATATCATTTTAACTATCATTCATCTATTTCATTTTATTTTATTTAAATTTTTATGAATAACAAGGGTAGATAGGGTTAGCTTTGTTCCACCCCGAGTACAAGCATAAGAGAAGCATGACTAAGTATATTCTATCGTGTTCCCATCGTGTTTTATTCTTAGGTTGAAGAATAGAGAGAAGCACGATGAGATAGAGTGAGTTGTGTTCCTCTTATGTTTCACTTAACATTTAAAGCACTAAGGAATAGAGAGAGACACAATAGGATAAGGAAAGCTGTATTCTAGCCATGCTGTTCTAGAGTTGTTTTTAATGAAGAAAATAGAGAGAAGTACGGTTGGATAGGGTTAATCATTTACTAGTCGTGCTTCTTCTTAGGTGGGAAAAATTCATTAGTTTTAAGGAATAGAGAGGAGCACGATTGATTAGTGCACCTCATGTTTTCCTGGCACTCTTTCATGAAAATAGAGCATGTAAATTTTAACCTATTTATTCACTTGTTTTACATCATAAACTCAACACACAACATCTTATAATCAGCATACAAATTATAATCATAACTTGCAACATCTATATACCTATTAGTACTTCATATTTTATCAAGATCCTTCCATGAACTTCTAGTCTATGCATGCATAGCAAAACCTATATTTTATCTTACAAGTTCATATATATATTATTCACTAATTATATCACAAACCCTACATATGACTAGCATCTATTTGTCATTTTTATGCAATAACAATAATTAAAACAAGAAAAAACAACTTAACCTACATGTTTAGCAAACATAGGCTTCTTGATCTACTCTATCACTACTACTTTTTAGTTATTAAAGCTATTACTAGCGTGATACCCACTTTCTATCTTCTTTTCTAACTTCAATTTCACTAGTCTTCTTAAATTGAGATTTTAGGTTAATCTTTGAGGAGGGAGGGAGGAGAGAGGAGGAGAGGAGGAAGAAGAAGAAGAAGAAGAAGAAGAAGAAGAAGAAGAAGAAGAAGAAGAAGAAAGATGTGTAAGAAGAAAAGGAAGAAAAGGGAAAAGGAAGGAAAAAGGACAGGCATATAAGGAAATAGGAAAAGGAAAAGGAAAGAAAATATATTTTCAGGTAGGAGTATTAGGTTTAAACGTTTCTGATAATTATTTTAAGTATTGAAAATAATTTGAGAATAACATTTAATATGGGCTTGGGCTTAAAAACTAATATTTTTAAAAAGATATATGAATTAAAAATTTATAAGGATTAAGAAAATGAAAGTTTAACTAAAATTCAAAGGTTTAGGAATTTGCAAAACGTTTAGATTATTTATATAAGGTTTAGGGGATTGGAATATAAGGAAATAGGGTTCAAATGGAAAATTGGAAGATACTATGAAATTTAATTTTGTTGCAATAGATAAGTAATACAAACAGGCAATTAAAAAGGGATATTTGAAATCTCAATTTCAATGGAAATCGATTTACTAATTTGATTATGTTTGTCTATCTAGTTATATCTTACAACTTGATTGATTTATTTAATGGATCTATCTAAATTAAATTTCTAAACAAGGTTCAAAATTATTCACCTATTATACTACTCAAATATTATAGTTTTTAACTTAGATGAACAAGATTTTGGGTGTTTCTAAGATTCTAATTAAATAACTTAAGGAAATAAAACAAAATAAACAAAAGTTAGCAAATATGAGTTTTGCATGACCTCTAGCATAAGTCAGGTCGTGTACTTTGCATCTTATGACCAAATCTTGTGAAATTGGCCTTCGGAATGGCCCTAAACATGGGTCATGTTCTCTAGTTGTGTCAGGTATAGAATGCTCTTTTCTTCTCGCATATGCTTCTCTTTCTAACACAGCTTCTACTATAACTTGTGTTGCCACCCTTGGACTCTTGACAATACTTCAAAACCCTTGAAATTCATCCCTAATACTTGAAGAAGTCTTTATCTTCATTTTAGAATACTTCATAAATATCTTAGTGATAGATTCCATGATTTAGATCTCATCATCTTCCGTAACTTGATTCCCATCAGTTATAAAACCTTATCTATATCTTACTTTGGAGATATTGGTTTCTATGTTTTAAAACTAAAACTACCAAACATGTCAAAACCACATTAGAGCCTATAATTAAATCTAGATGGTGCAAGACACCCTATAGAACTCGTAAAATTTTTAATTACAATTTTATAATGTTGAATTTCTAAGATATATTTTCAAACAACTTGTTAAGATGTCCATAATTTTATAATTAGTACATTTATCAATTTATCAGGCGTTATCATAAAAAAAGTTACAATTTATCATATAAGGTAAATGTAAAAAATTGTATTTGAACTTTCGTAAAAAGTTTAATCAAGTATCTGAAATTTGGTTTAAATAATTTAGTATCTTAAGTAAGTTTCGTATACATTTTTTCTATCTGATTGAACTTGCTTCAGGTATGAAAAATATATGTAAAACCTTGCTCCAAATACCAAATTATTCAAAGTCAAACTTCAGGTAAGAAAAATATACACGAAAACTTGCTTCAGGTACTAAATTATTCAAAATCAAACTTCAAGTACTTAATTGAACTTTTTGTGAAAGTTCATGTATTATTTTTTACACTATCCTTATCATATATACATATATATATATATATATCTTAATGCATGTACGAATTTGCAAACAAGGGTATATAAGTCTTATAACATCACATTATTCTAGGAACTTTTATATCTTAAGATCTTTCTTTACATAGATAGAGGAAGATGAATAACACCAGGCTATCATAGAGGATAGTTATTTATAAGATAATAAGGTGATGGGTGGAAGAGATGGCGGTTGATTTTATAGAAGAATGGGATAGAATATGACTGGTGACAACTACGTAATTTTGATAGTTTCCGGATTTTGCATTTTCAAGACCCTAGTTCGGTAGGAAATGAGTCAATGGACAAATGTTACTAGCAATGCTTGTGACATATGTCGTTTTTTGAGTAAATTCCTTTGTTCAAGCTGTCAAAATCGTGTTTTTGTCAATTTTGGATAGTTTTCAAATTATAATAACATTTCATAGAATTTTTTTTTTATGTTGTCTATGGCATTTTTATTGTCTTTTTATTCATTTTATGTTGTCGAGCCTCAATATTTAAATTTTGGTTTGATTGCTTTTAATACGACATATCAAATTTTAACCCATTTGATATAAACCCTTCACTAAGAAATAAAAGAAATTTAATTAAATTTGTAAAAAATTTTAGAGTTGCCACCTGATTAAAGTTGGAAAAGAAAAATCAAATTAGGATTAATGGGTAGGTTGATTCTAATTTGGCTGTTGATTTGTGAAAAATTGTCTTTTTTAAACAATAACCAGAGTTTCATGAGTTCAAGAGTTATCCTATTAAAACTTTACAATTACTACTTTCAATTTTCTAATTACAAGCCATTCCTTTAATATCTTAAAATATATCACTATTTGAGATATTTACAAAGTATCATTAATTTCATCAATATTTACAAAGCAAGGATATCTATATGTAATTATTAACCAAAGGCATTAATATCTACAAAAGAGTGGAATCAAATCAAAATTTATAACAATAAGAAAAATAAAAAATTTATCATATTTTAAGTCACTCGTTAGATTTCTACGTACTCGCTATTCGGGATCAAATATCATATTATTCTTTTAGAAAAATTTACTATATTGGTAACTTTTAATTTTTGAAATCTTTTCCTTTAAGTTCTTTAAATTTTGTTGATTTTGTAAAAAAATAAATTTCTAAGTATCGTGAATAATATAAAACTATCAAATTGATTTGTCTTGTATTTAGAAGATAATTTTTTTTCTAGATGATAAAATCATTCATTCAATTACAATACAACATGACATAATCTAATATTCATGAATCATTTTATTTTGAATACAGTCAAGATTAAGATTAATATTTATCACTACAATTAATGCATTATCATCACAAATAATATCATATCAAACACAACAAGGCAAAATTTCAATTTGATATTACATGAAGCACACATATATCATGGCATAAATCATGTTATATCCCTCAAGTATCATTTAACATATTTATTACTATTTTAATAGCATATTGCTGATATTACAATTTGACAATTAATAGAAAAAAAAAATCTAATTTGGCACTCTTTACATGCACATATATTCATACATATTATATTTTTCATTCTACTACAAATATTATTAATTTATTCCTTTTTTTTAGGCTTTTAAACATAAAAAATACATGCACATTACTTAACTACTATTTATTATATCTCTTTTATTATTATTATTATTATTATTGGGGGAAAAAAAAAAAGAAGGCAAAGGGAGACTAATTTGGAAGGCGAACGTGAGCGTGCTGGATCCAGGTCGGGTCGCGGAGGTCTGGACAACTGTCTGGTGGTTGACACTGACTAGGGGGTTGTCAGATGGACTGAGGTAGCAACGGTGAGCACTTTGGCAGCAGTAGCATGCAACAACGATGGTTCGTTGGTTGTTAGCATCATTCAACCCAATAATCCCAAGACCTTAACCTCTTGAAGCTTCCTAAAATGCTTAATTTACCCAAATTCACCTGCAAAACAAGAATTTGAAGGAAAAATCTTCGAAACCACAAATCTCATTAAGAACACGAATTGAAATTTTTAGGGCCATTTCTGTTATAAGAGACGAACAATGGCAAGAGCAAAGAGATATGATAAAGCACACACAAGATTTACGTGGAAACCCTTTCGGGAAAAAACCATGGGCAGAGGCGAGAGAATTCACTATATGTCGATAATGGAGTACAAGAGAAAGAGAGTAACAAATTACAAATCAAAACTCTCTCATTTTCTCACTCACATACAAACCCTAACAAAATATATATTTATATGTATATACAGCTAGCCACAATAAAGACTAAAATTATGTCTCTTAAATGTATAATGAATAAATAATAAATGTATAGTCAAATATTCATTCATTATACATTTGACTACGAAAAACGGCTACTGAAAACGGGTCACAAACTCCAACAATCTCCACCTTGAAACAAATTCAGGAGCTTCGACATAAAAACAAAACATTCTTCACCTCTTCCACAAAACCCATAAAAGGGCTCAATCGACATAGAACATTCTTCACCTCTTCCAAGAAAATTTGATGCTGCGACCCAAGAATGGAATATCATACTTCAAAATTGCTATTGTAGAAGAGACAAAAAACCAAACATTTGGCTTTGATACCAGTTGTTATAAGCAAACGTGCAATCAAAAAATGATAATAGCAAGCAGAAAGTAAAGAACATATAGATTTTACGTGAAAAACCCAAATCGAGAAAAACCACGGGCAGAGGTGAGAGAATTCACTATATATCGATAATGGAGTACAAGAGAGAGAGAGAGTAACAAATTATAAATAAAAACTTTCTCATTTTTTCACTCTCATACAAACCCTAACAAAACACATATTTATATGTGTATACAGCTAGTCGACAATAAGTGTCAAAATTATATCACTTAAATATATAATGAATGAATAATAAATGTATAGTCAAATATTCATTCATTATACAAATACCAAAATTATGACTCTTAAATGTATAATAAATGTATAATCAAATATTCATTCATTATACATTTGATTACAAAAAATGGTTACTGAAAACGGGTCACAAACTCCAACAATCTCCACCTTGACACGAACTCTGGAGTAACAAACACAATAAACTCCAAAACTTTGATAAACAACTCCACCTCTTCCACAAGTTCCTCAAAGGAATCAATTAGCTACTGACACTAAGCAAGTTCAAGCAATGCTCAAACTTTGCAATGGGAAGTGTCTTAGTCAATATATCTGCAGGGTTGTCATGAGTGCTCACCTTGCTTACTGCAATATCTCCTCGAGCAATAATATCATGCACAAAGTGATAATGGACGTCGATATGCTTAGTCCTTGCATGGAACATCTGATCCTTAGTCAGAAAAATCGCACTCTAACTATCACAAAATACTATAGATGTCTTCAAATCGCTAAGCTCAGAAAACAACCTTTTTAACCAGATAGCCTCTTTAATCGCCTCTATAATAGCCATGTATTCCACCTCTGTAGTGGATAGAGCAATAGTAGCTTGTAAGGTGGCTTTCCAACTAATAGCACAGCCACCAAGAGAGAAAACATACCTAGTAATAGATCTTCTTTTATCCAAGTCCCCGGCGAAATCAGAGTCAACAAATCCGACTACCCCATCTCTAGTTTTCCCAAAATAAACATACATTAGTAGTACCTCTTAAGTATATGAAGATCCACTGAACTGCTTTCCAGTGTTCCTTGCCAGGATTCTCCATATACCTACTGACAACACTAACGACATATGCCAAATTTGGACGTGTGCAAATCATTGCACATATAAGAGATCCTACTGCACTAGAGTAAGGGACCTTTGACATATAGTCAATTTCATCTTCTGATTTAGGAGACTGATCAAACAACAGTCTGAAATGACTTGCTAAAGGTGTACCAACAGGTTTACCACTCTTCATATTGAACTTGGAGAGTATCTTCTCAATATACCCTTTCTGCCTCAGGTGTAAGATGCTTGATTTTCTGTCTCTTGAAATTTCCATACCAAGAATCTTTTTGGCTGCACCCAAGTCCTTCATCTCAAATTCCCTGTTCAATTGTGCTTTAACCCTATTTATCTCTCCTCTATCCTTAGCTGCTATCAACATATCATCTACATAGAACAGTAGATATAGAAACAACCCGTATTCACAGCGCTTGAAATATACACAGCTGTCATAATTACTTCTCCTGAAATCATGAGAAGTCATAAAAGAATCAAATCTTTTATACCACTGTCGTGGTGATTGCTTCAATCCATATAGGGATTTCTTTAATCTGCACACATGGTCTTCTTTCCCTAAGACCCCAAAACCTTCCGGTTGATGCATGTAAATGTCTTCCTCAAGTTCACAATGCAAAAATGCAGTCTTCACATCAAGCTGCTCTAACTCAAGATCCTCCATAGCCACAATACCAAGCAGTGCTCGAATAGAGCTGTGTTTCACAACAGGAGAAAATACGTCAGTAAAATCAATACCTGGTATTTGACTGTAGCCTTTCGCGACAAGCCTAGCTTTGTATTTAGGTTCTTCACAACTTGAGTCTCCTTCCTTTTTCTTGTAAACTCACTTGTAGTGAACGGCTTTCTTACCCTTGGGAAGTTTCACTAACTCCCATGTTCTATTCTTCTGGAGGGATTCCATTTCTTCTTACATATCGATCATCCACTTACCAGAATCATCACAACTAACCGCTTTTGTGTAAGTGGACGGTTCCAAACTTGAATCAACATCATCAGTCACATTTAAAGCATATGCAACTAGATCTGCTTCCCCATATCTCAGTGGAGGCCTTATCTCTCTCCTGGGTCTGTCTTTGGCAATCGAACACTATGGCTGCTGAGATGTAGAAGCCGTTTGAGAGATAGGCATAGTTGAATCTGTATTGATGTCGAACTCCACCTACACACTTGATTTCTGCTGGGTTTCATCAGAAGTAACAGCAGGACATAAATTATGCAACATAGCTAATTCATCAAATATAACGTCCCTACTAATAACAACTTTCTTCAATTCAGGACATCATAATTTATATCCTTTAACCCCAGTCTTGAAACCAAGAAATACACACTTTAGGGATCTAGGCTCAACTTTACCATTATTTACATGAACATATGCAGGACATCCAAATATTTTCAAATCCGAATAATCTGCAGGGGATCCAGACCATACCTCATGTGGAGTCTTCTTCTCAATGGAAGTCGACGGAGATCTATTGATCAGTAAACAAGTTGTGGAGACAGCTTCCGCCCAGAAAGATTTTGGCAACTTCAAATTGGAGAGCATACATCTCACCTTCTCCATAATGGTCCTGTTCATACGTTTTGCAACCCCGTTTTGCTGGGGTGTACCAGGAACTGTGAGATTTTTAACAATCCCTTCAGACTTGTACAAGTCATTGAATTCACTGGAGCAGAATTCCAAGCCATTATCAGTGCATAGACACTTCACCTATTTTCCAGTCTATTTCTCAATCATCGTCTTCCACACTTTGAACGTAGATAAGACATCACTTTTTTGCTTCAAGAAATATGCCTAAATCTTTCTAGAGTAATCATCTATAATTGTCATCATATAGTTGGCACCGCCACTGGAGGGCACTCTAGCAGGACCCCAAATGTCAGAATGAATATAGTCCAGAGTGCCTTTAGTATTATGGGTACCTGTGGTGAATCTGACCCGTTTCTGCTTCCCAAAAACGCAGTGTTCGCAAAACTTTAATTTGCTGATGCCTTGCCCATTCAAAAGTCCTCTCCTACTCAATTCATTCATACCGGCTTCACTCATATGCCCCAGACGCATATGCCATAACCTTGTAACATCATCATCTGACATGGAGGAATCAATGGTTGCATCACCTGTAACAACAGAACCCTGCAAAGAATAAAGGTTAGCAGTCTTTCTATGGCCTTTCATCACCACCAGTGAACCCTTACTGATCTTCAGGACTCCACCTTCACCAGTATATCGATACCCTTCAGATCAAGGGTACTAAAAGAAATTAAATTTCTCTTCAAATCAGGAACGTGTCTCACTCACATACAAACCCTAGCAAAACACATATTTATATGTGTATACAACTAGCCGCAATAAAGGCCAAAATTATGTCTCTTAAATATATAATGAATGAATAATAAATGTATAGTCAAATATCCATTCATTATACATTTGAACTATACATTTGACTACGAAAAACGGCTACTGAAAATGGGTCACAAACTCCAACAATTTCTTTAGGAATTTGTACTTGAATGAGCATGAGTGTGTCCTATTTATAATAATGGAGGGTTTATTTAAGCTTGGAAGTTATTAATTTGTGGCAATTTAAATATAGTATTTTTAAGGTTTATTTCAACACAAATTTGTGGGGTGATCACGGTTCGATTAACGGATTCATCATCCCTTTTTTCAAACAGGATCAAAATGATTAGCTTTTTAATATTTTAATTCAAAACTAATCTATTATTAATGCTTAACCATATTAACGGTTAATTGTTTTTTAGGTTAATTTTTTGGTTTAAGAACAATTAACTTAATGGTTAATCAAAAGTTATGGTTAATTAAATTTTCGATTATAACCATAGAAAATTAGATCCTTTTATTTTATAATTGCATTAAAAAATTTCAATTAGAAAATAAACAAAATATAATTATATTAAAAAATTGCAAATCAGTAAATCGAATAACAATACAACTAACATATCAAGAATATAAGTTTAATTTTGGTTCATGAGACTTAAAAAATCAATATTAACATTACACAAATGAAAACTTTATGTCTTTTCCATATTCCGAATTACAACACAATAATTAAAAATATACCTAAGATATAAGTTCTATCTATGTATATTTTTAAAATATTGATCATTTTTACATTTTATATATATTTATATATATATTCAGTTAGAATCAAATTTTGTTGGTTATAAACTAAAATCGAAATTGAAAAATTAAAAATTTTAATCCTAAATCGAAATCGATTAACCATATTTTTCAAATTGATTTTGTGGTCTCGGCTCGGTTTTTTTGCACACCTATAAATTTAGGATTGATACTAAATTTAAGCATTGTTTTCTAATTAAATTAGATATTTGCACTTTAAAGAATGATTGGAAGCTTCCTATATCATTCTAGTTTCCTAAAAAGACAAATATTTGAATCGGATCTTGATATTTTAGGAAACTACAATATTGAATTTTTCTCATTTTCTCGTCTTGATTTAACCTAGCAAAACCCATTCGCAAGTTTGGTATTACTTTGCAATTTCACCATCACTTTGAAGATGAATGATGTCAATGCTGGCATTAGCACGATGCCTTTGCTTAAATTTAAACCCTGACGCTTTCATGTGTGCATATGTGTATCTTCCCATTAGGCTATTAGCCCTTTTTCTTGTTCTTATTTGCACATAACATTATCTTAAAGCTTATAGTTTAGGCCCATTAAAATTAATTAGCTCATGACAGAAAATTTAAATTGATCCTAATCTAAATATGTAATAAAAATATATTATTTTTAAACCCAAATAACTTTTCTAAGGCTTATAAACTAAATTTTAATGTAATTCGCATGCCATAAAATATCAAAATGTGGTGATTTTGGGTTAAATACAAATTAAAATATTATTAGATAAAAATAGGGTGTCGACATATGTCTAAGGGGTTTGTAGAAAGCTTCCTTTTTTGTCAAAATTTAGGTTTTTAGTATATATTGTATGCCTTATAGCGAATTGACATATTTTTTATTAATTAATAATATTATTGAGGCTGCGTCTCTTTACTTTTTTTTTCAAAATTTGTGTTCCTATTGAAATTATGAATTTTGATACCTATTTATTTGGTTGTTCTTTTTAATCAACAAACACTTATACCTTTGGTTTTTGTGTAGTCCTATTGTGTCATAAGGTAATCATTGTTCTCAAATGTGGCTTTAAGGGAAATAATACTAGGTGCAATGAATTCAATCCTGTTCAACCTAGCAAAAAGGATATAAGCAGGAACTAGGAATTATAGACTAGTTTTAGGGTTTTTAATTACGTTTTTAAATAAACAAATATATGTTTAGGTAAAATTATTATATTGTATTATTATTACATAATAATTTATATAGAGTAAGTATACAATATGTTGAAATCGGTATTATACCGCTAAAAGTATATATTCTAAGATGGGTATATATTGTATGGAGTTGTAACTCAGTTTTTGATAGCAGACCTATGAGTTAAATCAGTCAACTATTATGAAGCTTAAATCTCATTCTATTAGCTATTTAAGTAGCTCGAGTGTGAGTTTGACTCAAATGTTTTAGAATTGAATTTAAGTAAGTGTTGAATTGAACGTGAATAATATACTGGTAGGTTGATTATTTACTCTTCTAATTTATGTGAACTTTACCACTATTGCTATTACATTGTTATTATCGAATAGCGGCGCCGAAGGGGGAAGGTGGTGGGTGGGTGGGCGCGCAGCCAGGGGGAAGAGTCTTAAATAATCAGATCTATCCAATATTACAACACAAATAAAACCAACGTTGTGTAAAAAGTCAATCAATGATAATCCTTTTGGATTTTATAGTTTCAATGTAGTGTTGAGCTTATTAGAGCCAATACGTCCCAGAAGCTGTTTCACCGAAAAAGCAAAGTTTCAAGAATCTTGAAACGCATATTATAAAGCGGGTTGGCTTGAATTTAAAACATTTACATGAATAGTTCATATATATTACCCTTTTTCCCCCTCTTCCTCCCCTTTAAATTTTGCAAAATAGGGCAGATCCATAATATACTAATATGTTTAACGTAGTGTGAAAGCGTTGAAGCAAAGAAATTAATTCAACAATTGATTTCAAAATGTGAACTTAATCATACAATTTTTAAGCAATTGTAAATTTAGAGAGATCCTCTGAAAATAGGGTTTTCAAAATGCATAAAAATATCAACTCACTCTAATAAAACCCTAAACACAGTATTTATAGTATCAATAAAACAAATAAAATAAAAGTCGTATGGAAAATGAAAAAGATAACATAAAAATGAAAAGACAACATAAGTTGGCAGTTTCAACACCGTACGCCAGCAGCTTATAAATATACGTTGACAGCATTGGATACCAGCATTGCCTCTGACAAAGATACCACGGCCGTGATCAAACCTGTGGTACAAGCTGGACTTCTATCTTGTATTCTACGTTGGCTCAAGGCTGGTGGCCTTCGATCACACACAACTAGTGTCGGATGAAAATTGGCGGCCTTGAAGCTAGCCTTGACTGAGCTGCATCATTCTCCCCCTCTTGCAGAGAACTTGACCCCAAGTTCTCATTTGAATGCTTCTGTTACTTCTTTTTCCTTTTCTTCTTCCTGGCAAGAACGTCCCTCAGTTTTGACAGTTTTAGATTCATTTCTTATTTTCAAGGGCAATAAAATATGCTTGACAGCCCCTGTCTCTAGCCTATACACATTCTCTTTCCTCACGTATTGGACATCCACATCATACTGCTAAGGTCTCCCAAATAGCAAGTGACAAGCATCCATATCTATTATATCACAATAAATTTCATCTTTGTACTTATTGGGAATGGTACTTTACATCTCTCTTTTACATCAATGTTCTCAGATGCTTTAACCCACCCAACAATGTATGGGTCATGGTGTTTTTCTTAGTAGCCTCAATTGCTTCACAACCTTCCTATCAATAATGTTCTTGCAACTATGACTATCTACAACCAGGTCAAACACCTTCCCCTCTATTGTACACCTGTTACGAAATAACTGGCATCTCGGGGTATACTTCTCTTACTTAAGGGCCAGCATCAACTTTTTGATGAAATAAGTCTGCCTAGCACCTTCATCACTATCTTTAGAATCATCCTCTTCCCCATTAGGCTCACAAACCTCTTCCCTCTCAATAATATTCATGCTTTTTCTTGTTTAGGCAATCATTAGATTTGTGTCTTAGCTGGTTGCAACAATATTACTTGCCTAAAATGGGCTTTGCATAGGGATTGCTTAGCTTCTATGTGTCCTTAGCATCGACATGATGCTTACCAGTAGCTTTGTCCTCTTTTTTCTCACCACTCAATTCTTACTTCCCTTCAATATTATCACCATTTTTAATCACAGGATGATCCACACTCTCATCCCCAAATCTCCTTCTATCAGTATCATATCGGTTTCCTTTTTCATACAACATCAACTCAGCATTAAGAGCCATATTCTTTGCTTTGCTCAAATTCCTTATACATTCACACCAATTTTATGTTGAATTTGAAGTTTCAAACCAATAACATACTTAGCAACTTGTTATCCTTTGCTTTCTCGAAGATCATTTCGTTAAGCCAATCTCATAAACTTGGCCGTATATTCTTGAACAGGTCGTTGGCCTTGCTGACAATGCTGGTACTGCTGAAATAGAATTTGCTCATAATCAAGAGGCAAAAAGTCCCTTTGTAGCAATTGCTTCATACAGAACCAAGTCCGCTTGGGTTATCTTCCTTCCCTTTGCCTCCTATTTTGCAGCCTCTACCATCAGGCATAAGCCCCACCTTTTAATATGCACGCTACTAATCTAACTCTCTATTCCTTTGGTATTCCATGTAATCAAAGAACATATCCACTTCTGCTAACCAATCCAAAAAGTCTTCTATATTTAGATTGCCATTGAAAGATGGGATGTCTACCTTTAAACGAAAATTACGTTATCACCTTGGTCGTATCCATAGAACCTCCTCGAGTACGCACCACCACCAAAACTGCCTCTCTTTTACGACTATCTCTCGTTAAACAAAATCTCATCTTCTTCCTTAGAATCATTTTTTGAGACCTGTGCCAATTGATTCGTAGTGATGGGTTGATTTATTGGGCTACCGTAGGCTTCTCTTGCCCTAGGTTGTACCCCAATATCATCCCTACCTTTGTTGGTATCGATTTCCATTGCATCAAAACGTCCAACCAAATCTTTGAAAAGTTTCTCTACAGGTCGTAATCTTAGATCCATGGCATCGACTACCGTCTTAGGAACCATTTGATCTGTTCCACGGACTCTCGCATACTGATCTCCATCAAGCATGCAACCGCCATCAACATCGTTACCATATGCCATCTTCGTAGGAACTCAATGTGCTTTGATACCAATTTGAAGCAATGTGAAAGCGTTGAAGTAGAGAAACCAATTCAACAATTGATTTCAAAACGTGAACTTAATCACACAATTGTTAAACAATTATAAATTCAGAGAGATCCTCTTAAAATAGGGTCTTTAAAATACATAAAAATATCAACTCACTCTAATAAAAACCGTAAACACACTATTTATAGTCTCAATAAAACAAATAAAATAAAAATCGTACAGAAAATAAAAAGACAACATAAAAAATGAAAAACAGCATAAGTTGGCACTTTTAACACTGTACATTGATAGCGTTGGATACCGGTGTTACCTTTGACAAAGATAACACGACCGTGATCAAACTCGTGGAATAAGTTGGACTTTTGTCTTCTATTTTATGCTGGCTCAAGGCCGATGGCCTTCAATCATACACAGCTGGCGTTGGATGAAAACTGACGGCCTTGAAGCCAGCTTTGACCGGGCTAAATCAATGTTATAAGGAACTTCTATAGTCTCATCAACGGATCTACCTAATCAAACATTGTATTATTAAAATAAATATAATAATTAGTATATTAAGTATTTTAATAACTTAATTATTATTAAATTTAAATTTAAACCATTAAATAGCCAATAAAAACCAATCCTATTAAAAATATAAATGGGCCAAGAGATTTTCCAGTACAAGATAAGCTCTAATACAATGCAATTGCATCTGGGGAAAGTATAAATAAATAAATAAATAAGTAAATAATGTGAACTAACGTTATTAAAGTGAAAAAATGTTCATTTGCTGCTTCCTAGATCAAGCCTAGACTATCAATAGAAAGTCTATTCTTACCCAATGCCTAAAATCATGCTCATGTGATTCCTACCCGCCATAAAAATAAAAAAGTTATAAGCCCATGTAATCAGGTCCCAATTCCAAACGATTATGTACAATACAAAGAGGTAACCTTAGCCAACATCAAAGTTAGCGTAGGGTTGACCATACGCATCTGAACCATACCTTACATTCTTATCCTGTTAGTGCAGATTCACAAATTTTGAAATCAATAAGTATACCCTATTGAAGATAACCTATTGATTATATGGTACTACAACATCTAGTTTTTTTTTTTTTTTTTTCCTTTTCATAATACGAAACAGTTGTTGCATGTACTTTTATGTAGAAACGAACTTTTGTAATATAGTAGGTAATGCCAAAAAATGGCAACTTCTAGGATACAATCAAATATTATATAAAGATAAACTATAATTTTAGCTACTGTAACTTATATTAATAAGTTTTATTTCTCAAACCATTTGATCAATCAAACCATAAAAATTGTTGATTATATATTCTTAAATTGCCATTGATTAGATTGTTTAATGGGTTATTTGTGATTTCACAAAGAAGATAAGTGAAACACTAAATATAGAATATTTAGAATTTATCATATGTGAGATATGGATTTCAGGAGGTTTAAAAGGGAAATAAAATTATCGTATTAACATTGTGTCTTATAGGAGAAAGTTCTGAAAATTATAATAATTCTTCTGGTTTATACTATGATATCATATCACATAGCCTATAATATCTTTCATGCACATGCCAATATAATTGTATTCATATATACATCGTATTAGACCATATCTAGGCAATTCCAGAAGCCAAATATTTACAAAATAGATTATAAAAATATACAAAAAAAAAAAAAAACTTTACCTGGAGAATTTGGAATCAAGATTGATATTAAATGGGTTTGAGGAAATGAAATTACACCTTCATTAAGAATCATACTACCTAAGAATTGATGAGCAGATCTCCTTTGGCAGAAACCATACCAAAACTAATTATCATATATCACTTCTACTTCTAGAGAGACCTTTTCTTCCCCGAAATTCTGCCAAAACCAACGATAGTTTGGCAAATAAAATTCTGCCAAAGCAGAGCCGCTCATTAATTCATGCGCAATCTTTTTTTCGTTTTTCCCAACTAGCTTGTTGATAAAACTATTGATATGGAAAATTTATAATATCTAAAAAGCATTAGTCAGTACGATTCTTATCAGGAATCCTCGTATCGTATGATTTACGGATGTTTCACTTTCCATACAAGCATAGAACAGATGCTGATTTTAATAATATACTGAAACGGCCTGTCAAAGGACGATGAAAGAATTGTGCACCTGAGCCATTTCTTATACGATAGATATAGAGATTTGTAGAAATTACGGGTGCATTTGGTTTGTTAGTTTGGTGTCGGTTTGATATATGTTTCAATCAGAATATTTGTCAAAAATAGAAAATAGATGAAAAATAGATATTTTACTTATAAATTGATTTTATAAATTAGATAATGATAAGATATAGATAATATATAGATGTAAATCAAATACATATGAAAAATAGACAATCTAAATAGAAAAAAATAGATTTTATAGATAAAATACAGATGAAAAATAGACTTTCAAATGGGTAAAAACCCTATAGCCAACATGTATGTGGACGAAATAGAGACACATTTATTAAATGTTTAAGCATATGAGCTTGTGTGTGCTGTCGAGGAGTAAACAAAAGGTAATAATACTATGTGTATATCACTCTAATACCAAGAGATCAACCTAAGTCCTTAAAAGGGAAGGGAAAAAACAAAAATATTAGCTGCTTTAGACACTTATAAAGTGGATGAGAATTTGATGCATCGAATGTGTCGAGTTTTACAACTTTGGTTATAGATTATAATATTAAAAACGTAAAAGAATGGTAATCACAAGTAAAAAGAAAAATTAATATAAAAAAGATCAGTATTGTACGCTAATTTCTTGTGGAAAATTTAAAAATCGAAATGTAAACCATAAACAAGATATAAAAGATTATTATAGTGTGAATAATGATGGTAAGATTGTTATCTCACAATTGAAGAGCATTATTTCTTCTAATAGACGCACTAGGATTTTACTATTAAGACTTGTTTAATCCAAACGTCACAACATATAACTTGAGTTTGTAAAAGTCAAAACCATAATAAGCACCAATATATATATATATATATGTATAAAATAAAAAACTAACATCGGGAACGTGGCTGATCGCCATGGCCACCTAGGTCGACATTCCTTTAAAAGATTAACCACCACATGCCTTGGAAAGCTATCTATTTGCGCTTGCAATGAAGCTCCTTTGATCAGTCTTGTCAACTACATATCTTTAGGATATATCTAGTGCCCAAACTATACTTTTGAGCCCCGTTCGCCTTATACCTAAACGATGTTGTGCATTTCCTAGGACAGTGGTGCCCAACTATAATTATTGATACATGCAACACCTCTTCACTCGTTTTACCTAGCACATGTTGAGCCATAGAGTAATACTTAACAAGACACATTATCTACCATCCTTTGAATTCTTTTTGCCTCAGGATTTAGATCAATGCTTAAATGAAGTGAAATATATTATTTTAATGCACAGGTAAAATTTGTTTTCCACCATAACGAGTAGCTATCCTCCGATCTAGGATCAACGTCAAACATAAAACAACTAGGAACAATCGTCTCTAGCAATAAAATAGAGTTAGCAGACTTCAACTCCTCTTATCGCTATCAAGCCTCTAGACTTAACTATGCTAGAACAACTAACTATCTTAGTTTTAACTCTTCATATCATGTATAAGTTTGTCTTCTTTATTCTTGAGTCTATTAAGACTTATTTTATATTTTTTTATTCTTTCACTTTTAACTAGTTTTGTGAATTTGATGTTGCATTGATAAATTTAATTTTCAATATAATTAGCAACTTTCATTACTCTGTTGTTATCATCAACATTATAATTATAAAGTTTATTGATACTAATACTTCGTTTTACATTATAGTTATTTTTATTTCTCCATCATAATCGTAACTTTATTCTACCTTTACTTTGCAAGTCATCACCCTTGTTTCATTTGGAATTAAGAAATATCAATCCCCTTGTTCCAACACAAGTAGATTTCTATAAAATGGGCTAATGAGTTTCAAGAACAAAGTGGACTAACCAATAAGAGACTGATATATGACTCAACTCTCTTGACAGACTCAATACAACTTGACTCAATACAAAAGACTTGACATAACAAGACTTGACACAATATGACAAAATTGCTAACAACACTTAAGATACTTAATTGGACATTTACCAGACAAGAATGAACAATGAACTCGACAGCCCCACCGCACATGTTCGTGCATTGAATTCATAGATATTACATGAATAAATGTGTTAATTTGAGATTTAATCCGTTGTGTCTTGTCTTATTGCTAAGATTTAGGAGCCTTAGAATCCATAAACTTTATACCTATCAATTAAGTCATTAGAGCCGTTTGTACTTCTACATTCACTTACGATCTACAGTCGTAAAGCCCTTGTCTATACCTAACTAGAATTCAATTTTTTAAAGTCTTGAAATGTTGATAAATTCTTATAATTAGATGTTAAATATGTTTTAATTACTTTTGGAAAAGAAAAAGGTAAGTCTAGAAGGGTTTTAGCGTTTATGTGCTATCCTTAGGCAATCCAAGAGTTAATTACGAGCTTGTTCACTTGGTTTTGAACTTTCAGACATAAAGTTTTATGCTATAGAGGGGTATACGACCTAGTGCACAAGACCATGCATTGATGTGCATGAGCTCATACATATATGTGCACTTCTAAAGTTCAACTTTTGCCATTTTTTTATAAAGAGGTACATGACCTAATGCATGTGCTTGTACATTGGTGGTGCACTTCCAAATTTAACATATTTAAGTCTTAGAGAGGTACATGTATGGGTCATGTATGGGTCGTGTACTTCTAGAAATCGTTCCTTTTATTCGATTGTCCTTTATTTTCGATTGAAATTGCGTTAATCCTCTTCTTGCTTATATTTCTTCACTTTAATACCCATTTTACACAAGTTTTGACCACTCTAACATCAACTATACAACGATTACTCAATCATAACAAAAGTTTTGCTTAAGAGATTAATATTTACATGCATTAGCATTACCGTCTTGAAAGCCTTTGTTCTTTCCAATTCTTTCCTCTTCAAGATTTCTCACTAAACGTCTCTAATTATTTGTTATTTTTTGTAAAAAGTCATCATTGATATCCTCAAATTATTTTGTTGTTATCTTTATGTATAATTTGTTTGAACAATACAAAACCAAAGGAAAATCTCACTCACCATAAGTTTGCATTGGGATATCTTCAAAATTCTTCGAGGCATCCATATGGTTTGGGAATTAGGGAAGATTTTTCTATGATATTTGTTGAAGAAAAGGTAGAAAGTGAAGCAACTATCAGGTTTGAATCTTTTATACATTAAATCAGCTAACGCATCTTTTAAATTTCTAGTTCGATGGAAAATTCTACCCCTATTAAATATTCCAAAATTACTTCATTACCCTCGATTATATTTATTTTATTTCATCACATTTGGCACATAGGAATTGATTAGAATTGAATGGAATGATATGAGGTCCAAAATGAAAGATGCATTCCTATATATGGAAGTATACATGCAATGGAAATCGAATGTAATGACTATAAAATGCAGTTATCATAAATGTCCCAAGCAATAATGTAAATTATAAATATGTGATACGATAAAAGGGTAATTAAATTATATACAATTAATGAAAATGGAAAGGAATCGTGATTTCAACTTTAAGATAGTAAGATCAAATTCTCCTCTACAGCTGGAGTCATTACAAATGGTATGAGGGTATACTCTTTATCTGGTAGATGGACAACATTGTATACTATAAAAGGGGAAAGATTGCAGCCTAAATGAAAGATCTCACAACAATGATGTTGCGCGTTGCATGTTTAAGAAGGGAGATTGTGATACCTCATTTAAGTATGGTCATACATGTATTATAGAAGGAAATTTGTATTGATTTATAAGATTATATAATGAATATCATATCAACACTGGTTAAAATTTTTTGCTAAGCAATTGAAAAACTCATTCATATTTGTTAGCTTAGCTAATAACTACTCATGGTTTTTTTTGTCAGCTAAGGTTTAATTCAGTTGGTTGTAGTGAACGTTAGGGTTTTGTAGAGGTATGCCATTGCTGCTAGGGTTGATTTTAGTGTCTGTAGTGGCTTTGGGTGGGATTTAGGCAATGAGGTGATTTATGAGTCAAGCATGTTAGAGGTTATTAGCACCATAACAAACTTGTGATTTATGAGTCAACCATGTTGAGGTTTGAACTATAATCGATCCATCTGAAAGTTTCAATTTATAAATTTGGTATGGATTTTGCATCCCTCGCTTATGGGCAAAAGCTTTCCTCATAAATTTATTAGGTGGATAACTTTAATAGACAAGGCGAAACAAGTGGAAGTATTTGAACTTATAACCCTCCTTTGGTACATATTAATCTCGTCTTAGGACAATATTTTATTATGTAATTTGAGAAAGTAGAAAAAAACTATTAGACTAGCACACTAAAGTATTCTCGCAACAACAATATGGTTAGTGGAAAATTGGGAATTAATATATTTTGGCGTTTCATCTGAGAATTTCGGGTTATATGGAGCCGACATTCACTAAAGGTGTGGAAGATGAGCGCTTCATCAACAGGTAGCCGGTAATGGAAGAAGATCCAAAGGCATCTTCCCTTTCCCATCTATTCAAAATTTCCACCGCCAAAGTCTAACACACTATAAGCTAAAGTTTGTCCGTAAAGATATTTTTTTCTTTTGGCAAGTTCATGACATCTGATAATATGATTTAGGTAGTATTACAATACATGACGGATTATTCGCATTAACTTTTAATGAGGTAATAGATTGGATGGTCTTGTTGATGGAATTTTTATAAAATAAGCAGTGAAAATGTAGATAGCAATAATGAGAGCAGGCTGCTTCATGTCTGTCAAACGCTCGTTTTGTAATACCTGGCTCTCACAAAATCTACAAGAATAGCTTTAAGAGAGTAAGGGAAAAAGACAGCAAAAAGAAGAGTTTATGGAATAAAGGGGGACCATGATGTTGAAAACACATGAGTGAATGTGAAGAGGAAGCTAAGAGAAGAATGATCCTTAGCATATACTTGATATTTCCGTGGCATATCCTGCTGTTCGATGCGAATTTCCGTATAAAAAGGGCACTATTCACGAAACCCCGGTAATGCGAGTTGAGTGGAGGATCGGAGAGCAGCATGATGTAGTGCAAAAATTTAAAGAGAGTTTTTGTTTAGCGTAGAGAAGAATAACAGTGCGATTCTCCTTTGGCAGAAAATAACATAATTATAATGCCCTAATTTTCTAGGGTTAGCTAGCCAGCTACATTTCCGCCAAAGGAGAATTGCCCTGCTATTCTTTTACTCTACATTGTCTTAATTATCTATTTATTTATCTTTCGATAATTATAATAACTTAGCCACTACAGCCAAAATGTGCCTTTTTTCTAAACTACTAATTAGTGTCTAAATTTATGCTCTGGGAACCAGAGCAACTATTATTTTTTAAATCTAGTAGCTTTGGATTTTTATTGCACATATATTCTTAGATGCTAAATTTTTTCACCTCTCCAAATCTATGGTAAGATATATTCTATTCTTTTGCATGTTTTAGTGTGTTATAACTTATAAACATGCACATTTTACGTATGATTCTACCATTTCAGCGATGGAGGCGCGGATCGCAGCCAATACTGGGCAAAGAAAAGCTTTTCAGGGGTATCTCCCTCTCTCTCTAGAGTCTCTACGTATATAGCATATAGGTGGCATTTGACTAAAAGAATTGGACAAGACAATTAAAACTGGGTAATATAGTATAGGTGATATTAAACAAAACATTCTTTTATATTATATTTGTTATGCATGATGTCAGACATAGATTTTTATACTGCCTAGTAACTGACATACATCAGTATAAGACAAGATGTTGTAATTCGACCATTATTCTTGTATTGTCATAAATTTATTTAATTAATATGTTATATTATTTGTTTAGTGGGGTAATTTTGGAATTTTGAAAATTAAAGTTATTTGTCTTGAGAATTTGATTTACGTATGTACCATAAAATATATCAGACAAATTTTTTTTCTTGAATTTCGTCCTGTCCTTAGAACTTTTTTGTCCATTCTATTGCCTATAAGAAAAACTAAACAAGAAATTAGGGATTTTGTCCTATATATCTAGTCCTATAAAATATGTAGAACTAAACCGCACCATGGTATATGATATCCGATAAAACCTTTCTCATGCATCAATAATTTGGCAATATTATGGCTGGATTTCGTACATCAAGATCCACAAACAAGAATGAGCTCAAGAATTATTATAGGTACACTCTTAACACTATTGGCTACTACGAAGAGATTGCTCTACACCTTCAATGGAGGATTTTACGTCTATCTTTTATCTTTTGAAATTATATATAAACATTAATCCTCTTGTTCGTTTCATTAAATGAAAAAGGTTATAATAAAATTACTATAATAAGAAATATAATAAAGTTATTACAAGATTTTCATTTGATAAACCTTTATCTTTTAAGAAAAATCAATTTTAGTATTGAATTGATATTGATAGATTTGAGTAATAAATGACCATTATTCTTTAATGAATCCAATTACAATCAATTAAATTTATAATAGCTTTTCATAAAGAATATAACTATGATTAAATTATTATTATGACAAAATAATTGAGTAGATCAACTACAAAGCCCAAATCTATAATTTAAGTACCAGATGTATGTTTCCAAAAATTTTAAAAAGGTGAAATTACATATTAATTTAAAGAACTCAACTAAATGGGCGTTTCATTTTTATTGAGGCTATCCTACATATCTTTATGCAAATTAAAGGGAAGGAAAAAATAAACATAAAATATTGTGCCAAAAATACTACACAAATTGTGCACAGAGTATATTGTCATTGGCCAACCTAACATTAAGCCAACTACCTTGGCCGACAAGCCTAGAAGATCAAATTGGTGGATTTAAGGTTGTAAAGCAGGCAAATTTGTAGCTAGAGTTTTATAGAGCTGATGGATTTATATATATCATTTGCTTGAAAGTGATATGTATACGCACACACATATAGGTGTTGATAATAATAAATTTATCTATAATCATGGAAAGGAAGAAGAAGGGTGAACAGAGGATATAGTTATTCTTAGGGATAATGTCACAAATGGTACATGAATTTTAATAAAATATGCAATTAGGTATCTAAACTTTAAAAATGAGTAATTTAGTATCCGAGCTTTGAAATTGATTAATTTAGTACCTCAAAGAACTTTTCATACAAGCCAACAGTACCACAATCAATTTCTTTTACGCACTAAATTGATTAATTTTAAAGTTCATATAATCAATTTCAAAAATGAGGTGCTTAATTGTATATTTTACTAAAGTTTAGGTACAATTTATGACATTATCCTTTATTATTATGGGTATTATGGGTGAATGCCATGTTTGATACCTAAACTTTACCAATTTATACAATTTATGACCCAGAGTTTAAAAGTGTCAATTTATTACCTAAACTTTACTTATTTTTTTTCAAATGGTTAGTTAAACTTTACCAAAATTTGCAATTAACTATTTGAATTTTATTCAATTTTATAATTAACTACATTATCTAGGTACTATAAATGAACTTGAAAAGTTCGTAGGTAGTACATTGGCATTTTTAAACTCCAAATACTTATATGCATATACTAGTAAACATTAGTTACTGAATGTGATATTTACGATAATAATAATTTATATTATTATTATTATGGTCTCAAATGTACGTTATTATTAATTATTATTATTGCTATAAGCTCCATTTTCGTATTCCATTGCTTCCAAGCATGTAGGTCCACTAACATTTGTCATCCAACTAAGACAATTGAAATGTTAGTGTAACTTCACTTAAATTTTACAATAGTTTGACTTTACAGTGCTTTATCTTGGTAAGTTTATTCTTATATGATTTATACACAACTTATTCGAATTTTGTCAATTTATTAAAATTGATTTGACTCATTATAGTACACCACTATACTCTATTACATTTACCATACTAATTCAAATTCTTCCTTATAGACTTTGATTCTAGAAAAAGTCTTTTTATTTTTCTTTGGGTGAGTTTTATTTATAGTACATAAACTCTTTTGTTTGTAATAGTTTAATACAAAAAAAAAAAAATGTACCATGACAGCACCTGAACTTTTTAATTGTTGCACATGTGGTACTTTGGGTAGAATCCAGCCATTTCTTTGGACAAAAGCTAATGTAGCAAGTGAACTACAATTATTTTTTTTTAACGTAGTTGACATTTTTATCTATTTTTTCTTTTTCTTTTTACTTTTCTCTCCCCACCTCTCTTTCTCTCTACTACTCCCATTTCTTCTTCTTCTTTAATATCCCAACCTAAAAAAAAAAAAAAATCTAAAATCACAAAACAATTTTTTTTTAATCAGAGCCATTCACTTGCCAAATGTCTTTTTTTTTTTTTTTTTTGCATAATTGGACTTTGTAGTTATTCTTATAGTGGTTTCCTCAATGGTTTGCAAATGATTGGAAACTTTTTCCACTAATTTGCAAGGGCTTAATGGTCATTTTATGGTGGAATGATTGCTTGTCAGGAAAAGTGGGGCATCGTGATGTTCAAAGTCTATGAACAGAAAATATACTCTATCATTCCATGTGCTATATGCAAAGAACGTAGCTAAGGAAGTGTTATAATGTTACTACAACTGTTGACTTAAACATATGATTTGCTACTGATATAAAAGCTTCCTATTCAAAACCCTAATATCTTTCTTTGTCTCTCGAATATTCTCTTAGATGAGTTCCTATCAACTCTCTCTCATGTTTGAAACCCTAACGAAGTCCATGATCTCACTAACTCTCTTTGTTTTGCAGGTGTCTGTAAAGAAGATGGAAAGTAAAGACTATTCAAGCTACCTTTATTGCTTAGGGCTATAACTTTCTTGCCCTTTTCTATTTTCCATTATTTCCTTTTTTATACTTGTTACATGTACATCTGTTATTTCTATTGATATCAGTTAGATTTGTTATCTACTGAACTAGATTTGTTATCTATTAAGCCATTACAATTATGATATGTTAAAACAACCATCAGATATTACTTGTACCCTAGCTCATAATCCATAAGCTAATTTGATTGATGTCCAATGCTCTCTTGAATTTGGGTTGTATCAGATGTCTTCCCCCTCGTCCCCTCTCTTAAAACCAACCTTGTCCTTAAGGTTATAACTCAGCTAGAGTCCCTTGAAAACTTGATAGTCTTCCCGGCAACCATCTTCTTGTGGAACACCATGCCACTATACTAAAAGTTGATTTACCCTTTGACCTTGACGAATAATCTCTCTCGAGTCCAAAATACACATAGGAACCAAAAGTGGTCGATTATTAAAAGACTCAGGTGGCAAATCCAATGATGGAAACATGGATCCATGAGTTGACTTAAGATTAGAAACATGAAAATCATCATGGATCGTCGAATAAACTGGTAGCTTTATTTGCTTAGTACAACTACTTTCTTCACAACTTTATATGGCCTATAAAATCTCTTTGTTAACTTGTGATATGCCTTACTAATTGAAGCTTAATTGTAAGGATGAAGTTTAGCAAAAACTAAACCCCCAACATATATTGTATATTTGTCCTATGCTTATTTACTAATGCTTTCATGTGTACTTGGGAATTACGTAAATGCTCCTTCAAAGAAGTTAACAAAGCATCTCTATCTGATATCATAGTCCACAGTAGCCAATCTAGTAGTACCTCTCAATATAGAATAGCTATTGGTTTCCTTGCATATACTAACTTAAATCATATAGCTTGTACCCCTTCATGATAAGACACATTATATGCATATTCTACTTAAGCAAAAAATTTAACACAATTATGATGTTGATCTTTGACAATAGCTCTTAGATACTATTGAAGCACTCTGTTTAAAACTTCAATTTGACCATCACTTTGAGGACAATAGGTTCCAACTCATATGTAACATTGTTCCACTTAATGACAATAGCTCCTTCCAAACTTATTAACAAAAATATGATCCTTGTTAGAAACAATAGACCTTGGAAAGCCATGTAACCTCACCACCATTTGTAAAAACAATTGAGCTACCTTAGTAGCATTATAAGTGGACTCCAAAGCTCCCATATGACAATATTTTGTCAATCTGTTAACTACTATCAATATAACTATGCATCCTTGTGACTTAGGCAATGAAGTCACAAATCGATCGAAATATCCTAAAAAACATAGGGATTAAGACCTCTAATTAGTCTTAATCACAAAGTGTAACCCCAACAAATATTGGCACCATTTTCTTATGGCTTCCACTACTGCAAACAACTCTCTAATGTAAGTTGAAGTTTTAGCCAAATGCTTTTGGCATTTTCTTACTAAAGTAAGCAATTGACTTGTTGGCTTGCAACAACACTGCTCCTATACCTATCCCTGAAGCATCCGACTCAACAATAAACTGTTGATTACAATAAGTTAAAGTAAGAATAGAGGTTGAAACAAAAGCCATCTGGAGCTTTTCAAAAGCCATAGTAGCCTCCTTTGTCCAAACAAATCCCTCACTTTTAAGTAAATTAGTGAGTGGACTGGATATAGATGCACAACCTTTAATGAACCTTCGATAGTACCTAGAAAGACCAAAAAATGCACACAATTGTTTAATTGATGTAGGAATTGGCTAAGATTATACTGCCTCCACTTTAAACGGATTAAGCTTAACTCTTTCCACTCATACAACGTGCCCTAAATACTTTATACAATCTTGACCAAAGGCACATTTAGATTTTTATTTTCCAAAAAAGCGTGTTTTTAGCAAGTATTGACAACACTTTCTAAGTATGCTACATGTAATTCTATTGTCTTGCTATATATAAGTGTGTCATTAAAGAACACAATGACAAACTTGCACAAGTACGACTAGAAAATCTGATTCATCATAGCTTGAAAAGTGTCTGGAGCATTACTCAAGCCAAAAGGTATTACAAGGAACTTGTAATGACCTTCGTGGGTCTTAAAAGGCCGTCTTCTCCACATCCTTTGGTGCCATCCTAATCCGATGGTAGCTAGCAATTAAATCAAGTTTTGAAAATATAGCTGGCCCATGCAACTCATCTAAGAGCTCATCAATCATTGGAATAGGGAATTCATCCTTGATTGTAGCTTGATTAAGAACTTTATAATCAATGCAAAAGCACCAAGTCCCATTTTTCTTCTTGACTAATATAACAAGGGATGAAAATGGGCTATTGTTATATTAAATCAAGCCTTGTTGTAGTAGATCTTTCACCTACCTTTCAATCTCATATTTTGGAAGTGTAGATATCTATATAGATTGACTAAGTGAATTTGATGAAATGGAGGCAATGATAAGGGTGGCTTAAAATATGAGAATATCTATTTGAACACTTCTTCTAAAAGAGGGTTGCAGGTGGTAATTGATGATTGATCACCTATTTGAGCCACTAAATGAAATAAAGTAGCCATTGCCTTTATATTGATCATATACCTTAATTGGTGATATGAAATTTGGCTACTACTAGTGGAACATTCTCCTTTTAGTAATATTATTCGATCATTTTTCTAAATTGCATAGTCAATTCATTATAGTCAATGGTAATAGGTCCCAACTCTTAACCACTATACCCTTGATAATTTGCTCTTGTATAGGTTAAACATAAATAGAAGCAATGAAAACAGAGCCTTGAATCATGACATCTACATTCTAACATAGTACTTCACACTTCATATATTGTTCATTACCAATCATAACTTGAAATGATGGAGTTGTACTCACCAATAAACCTAATTATTTTGCTACTCTACTTTGAATAAAATTGCGAGTGCTGCCAGAATTAATTAATATAGAAATAGGAATATTATTATTAATGGATCCATGAAATCTTAGTGTTTTGGGAACCAAGTCCCTTGACATAGCATGGTAGCAAATTTGACAAGAAGTCTCAACATCAAACTCTTGCATGTGCGTATATTCTTCCTTTGAAACATGATCTTTCCTATGCACATCATCTTCCACCATCATGATTAAAATTTTTACTTTATATTTATGCCCGTTATAAAACTTTTCGTCACAATTAAAGGATAATCCTTTTTCAAGATGAACTTGCATTTCTTCAAATGTTAATTTCTTAATAGGAATAGTTTGCTTCGATGAATTGACTGAAACTGAATTATTTGACACAGTTGGTTTGATAAATAGCATTAGATTAGACATAGACAATGAAGAAGATGATGAAGTCACATCGGACTTGAATGTATTAAACTGAAAATTGAATTTATCTTCATATATCTTAGAAAGCCATATTGCATCAACTAAAGTGTATGGTCCACTAATTTGAACTTCTCTTCTTATGATAGGTTTTTAAACCAAACACAAAACAACTCAATAGAAAAGAGTAGATAAAGCAACCATTTGATTTGGTCAAAGCTTCGAATTGAGATTGATAACAAGCCATCGTGGATGTTTGTGTCAACTTTAACAGTAACCTTACATACCTCATAAGTTAATGGCCCAAATCTAGCAAATAATCCTCTAAGAATTTTGACCAAGAAATCAATGGCTTGTTGAGATACATCCACTTTACCTGTAAGGCATCTTCTCCATAGCAAAAGAAGCAATTATGAGTCTTTAAGTGTTTTTAATGTGATGAATGTCAAAGAACCGTTTGACTTTAAAGATCTATACATCCTCACCCAAAAATTTGAAATTTCCAATTTGATTCCTTTCAACAAGGAATCAATAGAATTATCTAAGGAAGGTGATGAATTAGTCATTGTATGATCGCCTTGATTAGCACCAACTGATTTGATTCCCTTCAATTTTATCCATGTGATTAGCCACCTTATCTAAGGTTTCCTACATGGTTAGTGAAGTAGTCTTTAAATATTCCAATTCAACTGCTTGAGATAAAGCATAAGTTTCAAGAGCCGTCGATGAATGAGAGCACCGAAATGTTATAATGCTACTACCACTCTTGATTTACATGCATCCTCTACTATATAAAAGCTTCCTATTTAGAAATCTAATCTCTTTCTTTGCCTCTCGAATATTCTCTTAAATAAGTTCCTCTCAACTCTTGCCCATGTTTGAAACCTTAATGAAGTTCACGATCTCACTAACTCTCTCTGTTTGTAGGTATCTATAAAGAAGATGGAAAGTAAGGGCTATTTAAGTTGCCTTTGCCTCCAGATTGCTCAGGTTGTAACTTGCTTGCCTTTCTTTGCTTTCCACTACTTGCTTTTTATACTTAATACATGTATATCTGTCATTTCTATTGATATCAATTAGAT
This sequence comes from Combretum micranthum, assembly GCA_024138025.1. NCBI lineage: Eukaryota > Viridiplantae > Streptophyta > Magnoliopsida > Myrtales > Combretaceae > Combretum > Combretum micranthum. The sequence goes on from JAMXBD010001308.1 coordinate 296,881, forward strand.
TGTTAGCTACTAAACTATATTTTTTTTGTCTACTAAGCTATTACAATTATGATCTACTATAACAACTATAAAATATTATTTACAATCTACTTTACTGAACCATAGCTCATAATTTTTAAGCTAATTTGGTTGATATCTAGCTCTCTTTCGAATTTGGATTGGATTAAGTAGTTAATTTAAATAAGAAATTTCCATGCCTGCCTTTATTATGTTTGAAAGCTGGCAATTCTTTCCATGCTACGTCCATATTTAAGACAACATCATTAAATTACTTTTTAATACACTTATGTGATGTTATCACAATAATTGACACTATGAAATCTTTTGCATAGTTAGAGCCTTTTTTTTCAAACATTTTTCTCTTTACAAGATCATTGCAATAACCTCCCCTATACTCCCCACACCCACCCCATCCACCCTCGAGGCATAATCACTCAAATTTCTACAACTCAAATGTAACAAACGATAAGTAAATAAAGTAAAATTTTTTAAGAATGTTTAGCAAAAGTCACAAGAATCAATCCTGATTTTTTTTTTTTTTGCAATATAAGAATATTAAAATACGAACAACTTAATCGTTGTTTAAAAATTTGAATTGTTATAAAAAATATTCAAGATAAATTTTTTTAAATTCTTGATGATACCTTGTAAATATAAAAGGGGAAAATTCGATATGTATATATAAAGAATGAAAATGAGATATCTTAATTACAACTTTAACTATATGAGAGTAATAATAAAAGTTATAAAATATAACATTCCGAATAATTAAAAAAATAAATTATGAGTAAATAAATGATTATGAAGAAATGATGCTAAATCCAGTAATTCAAATCTCAATGTACTTCATAAAAATGAATATGACTAGTGATGCACGTAGATCGTATTAAGAATAATAAAATAGAACTTGTTGTAATCCTACAATATACAAAGGTAAGTGTACCTATCTTATAGTATAGAATTAAACTCGGGTGTCGTCCTTAAGGATCTATGGGCAAGTGCTAGTATTTCCCCTCACTACTATCTAGCCTTACTATCAAAATGATTATACTAATTCTAAATTATTAATTTAAATAATGACTAATAGATCCTAATTAATTATACGAGTGTTTTTCTTTGTTTTAAATCAATTCACAAAAAATGCCCTTAGTTTTAACCCATCTTAACCTTTACTTCTTATGATAGGAGTCAATTAATGGTTAGCTAAGTTTTAAACTATCGGGTTTCTTGATTAACCAATTACTCTATTTAATTCATTTGATTCCTAATTCTACAAGAGATATTGGGCATGTCTTCCTTCACTAACGCCAATACAAAATTGCATGAATTTCATAAACCCTATGATAAAGATTAAACATCTATTGTAGAAATTCGAAGTCTTCCTATGTCTTGGTAAAACATGCAAATTCTTTATTCATGAATGATCTATCCTATTAGCTTAAATCTCTTTCTAACTAACAAGAATCACATATGCTATAATCTTTGCCATAAATTATTACAAGATAGTAAAATCACATGAATAAATTAAGACATAAACTTTTCATTGATTAACAAAGATTCAATACATAGGTTATGGTTTCAAAAAACCTAGGACGTACAACATCTACTCTTCCATAGAATAAACAATAAAGACATAAAATCTAGAAAATTTTAGAGGTAGCATCATTGATTAAGTCCTTGAAAATAATTGTTTGTGACTCCAGATGTTTGTGTGGCAATTCTCCCTTAAAAAGCTCTCTAAGATACGTCCTTTAGGGTTTAGTAATGGAATACTAATAAAGTCATATTTTACACACTTTTCATGAAACAATTTATGTTAAATTATTATTTATTTTATAGAAATCTAAAGAAATTGGTACTTAAGTGTATTTAATTTGATATTTTAGGTCATGGAGGACCTATAATGCAACAATATGAAAGTTAGAGGAGTTTTGAGAAAATTCGGACAAGAAAAGAACAAAGGCCGGCAAATTTGGAAAGTAAGCCGCTGGCCTTCATCAGATCAAGAGCCAGCTTACATTGAAAAACAACAAACACAGCCGACTTAGAAGATGAAAAGAACTAGCCTTTGGAAAATGCATTGTACACTAGCAAAATTTGATTCTACGCTGTTGACTTTGAGCTGGCCTTGCATGTGTACGGAATCAATTTTTTAAACGTTGGATTCAACACCGCCAGCATACAAAGAGAAGTTTATTAGTGTTCAAATTTTGAATGTACATTGGCTCCTAGAGATCTAACATCGCTTGCCTTAAGCCAGCGTTGCACACGAACAGAAGAAAAAACATTAGAGCATGCTTCAATACTGCTAGCTTTCCAATTGATGTAAATTCAACACTACCTCTACGTGCCGGCGTAGAATCTGTAACCGCCAATCTACATTGTAACGAATGGAATTCCTTTGAATTTGCTTATAAAATTCCTAGGGTGTTGCATAGATAGGTGAGCACGAAATTCTCCATAAGATTAGATCTCAATTAGTTCATAGTAGATCCAGATTAGAATTTAGAGAAAGTTGTGTTGTTCCAAAAGTTGTTGATTGGGAAGCTTTGTAATTGAATCAGGATTGGAGAAATTGTTGAAGATTGCAACAAGAATTTCAAACAATTGTGATTGAATTGGTGCTTTCAATCTTTATTGTTTTATGCAATTTCAATCTTTGTTTTTATTTTTACACATGGATTTTCTTGTGGCAATCTCTTTGATTTGTAATTGTGTGATTTTCTCCATGACGTTCTAACCTTTCTTATGGGAATATGATGAAACCCTAGGATTACTAATAGGATGATTGTATTCATGTTATAGAATTGTTAGATATATAGAATATTCGTGTTGTAATTCCTACTATAAATCTTATTTCCTAATTGAATTAGGTTTATAGGAATCTTGATAACTCGAAAGGGAATTTAGGGTTCATAAGGAATTCTTAAATTTGGGTTAATGAAAATTGTGGAAGTAGCAATATTTAATCTGATGTAGAAATTATCCTAGATATTCATGCAATTTTTTGGATTAGTTTCTTACTAAGGGATTAGGAGAAATTGATTTTGGGCATTAGTCAATCATAGAATTAGAAGATTCATGATTGTAAATTAGATTTCACTATTAATTTATCGAGTGGAAGCAAAGGGATTAATTTGTGGTTTTTAAGATTTTAAAACTTGAAAAAGGATTAAAGTTTTTGATAATTTCATATGAATATCCACATAGCTAATAGTTATTATAACATGATAGCAATTTGATTAGTTAAACAAGGGTGGATCATGTTTTTCTCACATAATTAATATATTTCTCTCAAACACTCTCTCTGCTTTAAATGATAATTATAATCTATGTTTAATAATAGTTGATTAGTAGTTCTCTAATTTTAACTGCCTAAATATTAATTCTAGATACTTAATACATAGTGGTTGCTGAGTCAAATTCGGTGCAACCAATTCCTTTAATGTTCTTTCTTGATTTGCCATTTCTTCTTCTTCTTTTTTTAGATCCATTGGATGAATCAACTAAATCTAGTGCTAAGTTCAATCTGGGAGATGAAGATGTAGTAGCTTCTTTTTTATGCAACTTGGCTTATTTTCGCAATTTCCTAACAATATTCTCAATCTCTAGATTGTATTGGAGTTCACCTGTATGAGAAGAATGAGTCATAAAAATAGAAATAAATTATTCTGACACCAATCCCTGGCAATAACTCTAAAACTTTGGTGGTTGTTAAATAAAATAAATATATATTTTCCTACTCTAAAAATTCAGGTAACTTATATAAGAATGAAATAAAAAGCACAACTAAGGAAGAAGATTCAGGAGATTAACTCATGTATATGCCTTCATCTTTGATTATGATGCTTAGAGAGATGATTAAGGAACTGCATACTTATATATATAAGGGGATAAAGTTGATTGAGTTCATCTTACTTTGTTTGATCTTTTGAATAATTTTGCTTTATAATTCTTAATTAAACAATAAGGGTAAAAGCAGATCTACTTGGATAAGTTCTATGATTTTAGCAAAAGTAGCTTTAGCACAGTTTAGCGGAGATTGATTGAATATTTAAAGTGCTGAAGTGATTTGAGCTTAATTGATCTGGTCAAATTTCCATTTATGATTTATCTTCCTAGTTGAAAAGCCTTATCAGGTTTTGAAATGATGTTTTCTTGAGGATAAGCAAAGACTTAAGTGTGGGAGAATTTGATAAGTCTATTTTGTCTATTCTATTCATTGTAATTTGGATTTGATTTGATGCATTTTTAGGTAAATTCCTATAAATCTTGTGCTTTTATTATAAATGTTGTTTTTCAGCTCTTGGAATCAAAAGAAGCAGAAACAAAGTAATTTGAATCATATTGGAGCAAAACAACATCAATTGTGCAAAACAAGACTAATCGAGCCCTATAAAAATGCCTGACGAGGCTAAAAAGCAACGTAAAATGGTCCATCATGCCCTACATTGAGCCCTCGACATAACCCTCAATGGTTGTCTTGAGGTGATCGACCCTGAACTTTATGCAAGAGCTTCTATCACATCACAATGTCGAACCTTAAATCTACCCATGAATAAAGTTGGACAAAAATTATACTTTTGTGAGGAAAATCACAGCTTGGATCGAGTGCTAACTTTAAGCCTTCAGCGATCTCAAATTACCCCACAATTGAACTTGGACAAAGACTCGAGCCCATTCTTAGTAAAATACCACAACTTAAGTCGAGCCTGACTTTTGTGCAACATTCGAGCACTCAACTTACCCCACAAAAAGTCATCTCCTTATTTGGCAATTTATGACACATACATAAGAGTAAATAATGAATTATGTTGTAATGGATCTATCACATCAGCAAAATGAAATAGTCATGATTTTTGTGCCTCTAGCCTATAAATAAACGTGCATAGGCATGCAATTATTGTATGTAGCATATGTAACAAATTCCTAACGTGGTATAGAAAGAGAATTCTTTAGCAAAAGAATTATTTTTTCTTGTTGAGAAATCTCGAGTTTTCTAGGTAAAATCATTTTAACGCATTGTTTGTATTTTTGCAAGACTCTTAACTTAATTTGTAATATTCTTTGTTACTTCCATATTATTTCTTCAGAATTTGTTCTTAATGCTTCCATCCATGGATAAATAATTTCCTAAAGCTTAGGGTTTGTGAATCCAAATCCTGAGTCATGTAATTAGTAGCTTGAATTTATTTTTATGAGTTTAAATGCGTGGCACACCTTTTAGATTTATGTCTAATTTCAATAGAACAGATTGAAAGATAATTCTTTTGAATAGATCTGGGCTATTAAAGGAGTTGCTCATTATCACCTTGAGAAAGGGATGGTGAAACTTTTTATCACTTGTTTTTGAAATTCATTATGTTTGTTTTGAAATAATGGATTCTTAAGCTTTATGTGGATCTAGACCATTGATAACATATGAAGAGATTCCGATGGTCTGGTCTAGATTTAGAGTTACTAACCTTGAGAAAGGTTTTAATTTACCCTAGTGAATCCAACGGTATAAATACACCAGCAAACAACTTTCTCTCTGAGTTTGTCAAGAAATCACATGATAAGGATTTAATGAAGCAAATTCCTAGGCTCCCATCTTGTATTTTTACAAACCCATCTTCAATTTTACCTTGAAAGCATTTGTACATTTTCATTAACCATAGTATAGCTTATGTTTTCATTATGATTTTCTAAACCTTCTTTGGCCAGACAATAGATGAAATATGAGTAAGATAGATGCTAATAATCCCTTAGAATACGACCTAATATTTTATATACTACTTTGGTAGGTACAATTGCCTAATGTCGAGAGTTGCTTCTGAAGTTGAACATAACCTATTAGTTTTATAAATTTTTGAAAACTTCAACTTTTCATTCTTTAAAAATGATTTTAAATTTGAAGAACTCACCGAACACACCAGGAAAGTTAATTATGCTTGTAATGGGGAGTCTATTCACTCTTCTAATAATTTTGTTGGTATATTTGCAATAATGTCTTGTTTATAATTGAAAAATGGGAAAATAGCAAACAGATCCCTTAAAATTGTTGTTGCAAGTGTGATAGACCCTCAAATGCTCAAAACTTCAAACTCACCATTTTATAGCTGCAAAATATCACATATCCCAAATTGTTGCTAAAGCACCAAAATCATTCATATTAATAAGTCTTTTTTTCCTCCCTATAGTTTTGGATTTAGTGACAATTTTAAGAATATATAAAAAAATTTCAAAAGTTATGGCTAGAGAGATGAAGATACGCTTTGAGAGCATATGAGTCTATGCACACAAAACAATACTTTTAGGGGGGGCATTTGCAATTATCACTAGAATTTATGATCATTCTTCTTAACTAGTTTCCATTTTTATGATAAATTTGATTTTACTAAGTGGTGTTATCTCTTCTAAAGAATTATAGGAAATTGGAAACATGTCTTCAAAATTGTTTGTTGAATGTGTATAAAACCCCTAGTTCTAATAGTTAGCTTTTTATATCTCTATGTGAGTTATATTATTATTACACATATTTCCTTTAGACTGAAAAAGGCTTAAAATCTTTGTAATTCATGGTCCTTTTAGTGATTATTTTGGGTTTTAATGGTTTAGAGATATCTCGTATTTTCAAAAATCATAGGAAAGCGAAAGCATGCCAAGGAGGTTTAGGCATCTATTTACACATGATCGATATAAATTATTGATGTGTAGTGGCATTTTTCCCTTAAATTTTCCCTAATATTCATTATTTTATGCTTCTTTCCCCAAATATTTCATGGTTGATATGCAAAATAAAATAGCCAGCCTTTATGATGCTGGTGCTTGTTTCAACCTTGAGGTCGGCATTAGCTACCCCATTAATCCAACTCCTCTATGATCCCATAAGGCTTTGTAGGTTAAACAAGAGACAATATATCTAACATAGCGATCCAAACTCATCTCTTGGTCTTGTATTATGTCTTTATGACCAAGTAATTTCCTTTCGTTAATCAACCTCCAAGTCATCTAATCCATCCTCAAGCAATCCATTCCAAGTTTATGTCCTTCACCTCATGGAATTGATTGGTTACGTGTCCCCAATACTCTTAGATCATTGCTTATAGCAAGATTGGGTGTGCCATTCAAAATTTATATATTCTTCTTATCAAATCATCCATATAGCAATGGAGAATTTCCAAGAACGTGGTGTTCATGGTGATCATATTTGATTTCACGGTTACATAGCCGTGTCATCCAAGAACACTATGTACCGAGACATTCCAAGCTTGCTCTTAACAAAAGAGCTAATTTGATCATCCTTCCTTTTGATAAGATTTATCTAATGGATGTAAGAAACTGAAGGCCAATTGAAAGATAAAGTAAACATTTTCATCGTGGTGTTAGTTCAGTAAACTCTAGTGTTTTAGATAATGCACCATGCTCAGTTGCCATCCTTGTAGATAAAGGTCGATTGGAACTTAAAAAGGATATTAGTACTATTAAGAAGTCGTATTTTAGTTATGCTATTCGTAATAGAAGCTAATAATCGCGAAGCCTTCGTTTATGTGAATCGAATGGTGAAGTAGCTTGCAATATCATCACTTACGGCGGTGCACTTCCTTTCATAAAATGGTACTGGGGATATTGAGATGGAGAAGAATCTCGACAATGCAAATAGATCCTTAAATGATTAAAATATGTTTATCAGGTGCAAATAGATCCTTAAATGCTCTTTGTCCTTTTAGTTCACTAAATGGATAAAACTATAATGGGGTTGCTATTAACAGAGACTTGAGTATAGCTATGAACATCGATATTTGTGCATAATATGGTATAATTGATTTAGTCATAATTTCATTTTGCTTCTCACAAATATAAAAAAAAAACCCATAAAAATACCTTTTATATCACATAAACGACAAGTCACACGTTAGTTGATTCTAATACTGATTAGGGGCTTAAAAACCTATTAGTAACACGTTGACTCAAGGTTACCTCACAACGTTTTATCAACATACTTAAAATTATAAAGCACATTAAAATCTAAAATCAATACAAACTTCATATAAATTGTATTTGTGTCCATGTAAACAACTAGATCTACAAATTCAAAATGGAAATGTACAAATACAGCTACGATAGTTTATTCACATAGTATAATATCTTTTACACATAATTGATCTAACAATAGATTGTTGTCATATGTGCAATGTGAACCAATTTTCATTTCTTTTTTCTAAAACCTCACCTTATCTTTAATCATGATCAAAATTTAAGTTGACATAATTTAAATTATATGGACCATGAAAGCCTTTAAGGGTTCTCTTAATAAAGCTCAGATGCTTTTAGACAATAATTACCCTTTATTCGATGTTGATTAAGATGGATTTGCACGAATGATGTAAAGGAAAAATCACTAAAAGGAACATCCAAAATTGAAAGACATAAATGCTATTGTTAGTAAACATCACAAGCCAACTAAAGATGTGGTTGAACAACTAACACATACCTAAAGGGCAACAAATTCTACAAACTTTTGTCTAGAACTGGATCATGGTATTTCTTCACTTGATTCTAAAGTTTATTCTTCCTTTTAGAATTCTACTACTATATAAAGTAAAATCAACTAAATAGAACTAAGTTATTTAATCCATTTTCAATTCCTTTCTCTTGAAGGCCATCAAATGCTCTAAGTTGCCTGGCTCTAAAAGATTAGACTACATTAGTAACATATCTCTGAAAACTAGTCTTACTTTTTGAATAAGATTTTCCCAAGAAATCATCCTTTCCTTATGGTCTTTATGATAGTTGGTGATCAAATAGATCCAATTTACACACAAGATTAATAAGAGCTCTAAAATTAAATTTGGCAAGGGCATATAAAGGGAATTAATCTAAAAGGAGTTTTTGTTTAAAATCCTTTCAAGCAATAGAGGGCTCTAAAATTGATAATATAATTTAGTAGGAAATGTGTTCAAATCAACTTTAAACTTATAAACTTGCAAGCTAGTAACAAAAGCTTCGCTAATAAAAAATATGTCTAATTTCATATGGGTTTCTTTGTTCATCCGAACAACTTCTTAGATGCAAGCAGGTATGGTATAAGCTTTTTGACAGGAGTAAATAAGCCAACTTGTGAATATAAAGAGTGAAGTAGTGAATGGGAGAATTTGCAATGAAGATAGTAATTATCTCAAATTAAATTCATAACTAAATCAAACTATATTGCAAATTACACAATTTTGCATAAATAACCACCTATACTCGTATAGTTAGCTTTTTAACCTTACATTAAGAGAAATATTAATCACACAATCAAATATCTTAAATAATGAACATACTTATTGTGTTAAAAGAGTCCGGCTACAAGTGAATGAGCCATATCACAACTCTACTAGAAAACTAGCCATTAAAGAAAGAAATTTTGCAACTGAAAATTTTGTCTCTAAAAATATGAGTCAGAGACAAATTTGCGATAGATTTCTAATGATGAAAATTATGACATATTTTGCAATTCTTGCATGTTTTTTCAGCAAAATTTGTGATAATACTTTAGCACCATCATTTTCTTTTCAAATTTTGTTGCAAATATGTCTCTAACCTAAATCATATTAAATATATATTCATAATATACATTTTATTATAGGTATTTTATATAAGATATTTAACATATAGTTAAAGGATCTACAATCATGAGATCCGTTCTAATATGTTCAATACATGCTCTTTGTTTCTAAATCTCCTCTTTAACAACAAAATACTTTAATTCCATGTGTTTTGCTCCTTTGGAATATTTAGCATTTTTAGAGAAGAAAACTATTGCAGAGTTATCATAATAAATTTTCAATGGCTTGCTTATGGTGTCGACAACCTTAAGTCCTAAAATAAAATTCCGTAGCCAAAATGAGTGAATTGTAGCCTCAAAACAAGCTACAAATTCTTCTTGCATGTTGGATGAAGCAATGATGGATTGTTTGACACTTTTCCAAGACATTGCTCCTCTAGCTAATAAGAACAAATAGTCGAATGTTGACTTCCTACTGTCAACACATCTAGCAAAATCTGAATATGAATATCTAATCGCTTTTAAATGATCAGACCTCTTATAAGTGAGCATGTAGTCTTTCGTTCCTTATAGATATCTCAACACTTTCTTTCTAGCTTTTCAATGATTAATACCAGGATTACTTCGGTATCTACCTAGTATCCCTACTGCAAAACTAATGTTGGGTCTGGTATAGGTCTATAAGTACATCAAACTGCTCATAATAAACACATATGGAATTGATTCTATTTCCTTACGTTCTAGATCATTCTTTGGGCATTGCATTAGACTAAACTTATCTCCCTTTTGAATAGAGACTATTCCTATTGACCACTTACTCATATTAAATTTCTCAAGAATTTTCTAGATATAAGTTTTCTGAGACAATCCTATCAATCCTTCTAACTTGTTACATAATATTGAAATTCCAATCGCATAAGATGCCCCTTCCATATATTTCATTTCAAAATTCTTAGAAAGAAATTGTTTCGTCTTATGCAACAAACCCAAATCATTAGCAACAAGCGAAATATCATTAACATATAGAACCAAAAATTTAAACTTACTCCAGTTGATTTTTCAGTAGAGACGTCGATAAAAAATGATTCCTTCAAAATCAAAAGATGTGATGGTATTATTAAACTTAAGATACCATTGACTATAAGCTTATTTAAGTTCAGATATTGATTTCTTCAGTTTACACACGATACTTTCTTTTCCTTCCATTGAAAAACCTTAAGGTATCAAAATTTGATAGCCAAACTTTAAAGTGGTCAACCTAATACCTCACAAAAATTGTTTGCTTTGTATTCTGACATGGAAGAAGTAACCTATTGCTCCTAGAAAATGTTAGGGGCATTAGTAAAAGTTTAAAAACATGTTTCCCTTTTATGTTTGCTAACAAACCAAATAGTGTTAAGGAGGTAGTAAAAATAGCCACAAAAGGTTTGATTATGTATTAAATTGACCACTTCAAAGTTCAAGGGCTAAATTAGTTTTTGTGTGAAGTTTAGGTACCAAAATTGATATTTACCCTAATATATTATCAATGGCTATTTTTCGTCAAAGGACCTATGGGCCCAATGCTACCCCAAACCCACATGAGCTGACCTCCATGAACTTGAGACCGATAAGCTTAGTGAGGCCATCAAACCACTACATAAAGGGAAAATCTTGCTACTTTTTTAAAAAGGAGCACCTATTCAGACAAGCCCTTGAATAATTAGAAGACATTTGCTTAAAATAGGTTGGAAAATTTCCTTAACGATCAAAGGGAAGTTTCTTGTCTTAAATATTTATTTTCCTAATAAAGGAATAAAGTGACACTACATAAGTAGGGCTGAATCGATGAAAGGCTGATTCCTTCTCTCTGCACTTACTCTCTATTGCTATCATACATCATTGCCCCCACAAACCAGTTTTTGTCTTATGGGCCCAAGGATTAACAACCTCACAGGTTCATCCAACTTAAAATGGAGTAGACTACAATTCCAAGGGACTCAAATTATACTTGCTAGAATATGTTAGGAACAAATCGCAGCGAAGAATAGGATAGCTAATAGGGTTAATTATGTTATTTTCTAATCTATGATTTTTGTAATAATATCAAAATGATATGGCTATGCCATTGCAATCTATAGGATGGATAAAATTTTCTTTAACCAAATCATGTAAGACTAGGAGACTCACTCTAAGAAGTATACGAGTTAAGTCATTAATCTGATGTGTTGATATATTTTTAAATTTTCATGTGCGATCATTCATACTAACTATTTATATTGTTTTTGTTGAAGGGCCATTTACATTGCAATTGTCTTATCCCACTTAAGCATAGGTTAGAGAGTCTTACAAAGCCCATGTTGGGACATAGATGAGGACATTGCAAGGGTAGAGTAGGACGAGATTAGACATGTCGCTACTATAGGAAAGCTAATGTGCACTTTGAGGCTAGATGCTAGGGCATGTATAAGGGGAAGGAGCAAGGAGAAGTTTAGGAAGACCAACTAGAGATAGAAGATTAGCATACCTAATGGATATTTAAGGATCATGTGCATAGATGATTCATAGATGATCAAGTTGGAGTTCTTACTTCACCACTAAGCATCTACTAAATTATGTGTGGAGGGTGTTTGAACGAAGGCGTGGTAAGCCTTTTTAGATTCTTATCACCATAATATGATTTAGTAAGTCAGGTAAGTATACTTTTAATCTATTCCTATTTTTAATAATTCTTTCAATTATAAGTGTATACTCGTTATACTCATTATAATGCTCTATATTAATATATAACAAAAGTTCATGGCATTTTCCAATTGGCAGAACTAAGGAAAAGATGGGTTGCACTAAACTTGTTAACCAAGTCTTATAGCCTGGTATGTTACCATTTGCATCAATATAATAAGAAAAAAGACGATAATGAGGTAGCAATGATTCACTACCACTAAGGTTGATTAAGGTTCGATGAGTGGAGAGAATTATGTTGTTTCTTTTATACTAACCCAAAATTTTTGGTAAGTAATTTTCCATATACTGGTTGACACTACTTCTTAAATTACAATTACAAATATTTTGTTGTGTCTTCCTCTTACAACATCGATCCATAGTTAATAAAGGGAATAAAAAGAAGTAGAAGATTATGCACATGACCGAGATGAAGTCTTACTTTACCATGGGATCACTTAAGTTAGTTATGGTATCTATTTTCTATTTCATGTACTAAGGACATATTATTTATGGATATTATCCCTATTTTTTTTCTTTTTCCAAGGCTACATAACTATTCTAAATTATTAGTGCAGCTATATTAAGAAAGAGGATGGCCTACATACCGATCACTAGGTGTTAAAGGAAGCTAAGGCAAATTATGTAAGTAAATTAGAGGAACATGCTTATAGTAATCGAATATTTATGTTTTCATTACTCTTTAAAACAAACATTTCATTATTTCAAGCAAAAGAAGATAAAGGCAAGGAGGGAGTAGGAGAACATTCTTGCTATTCAAACTGCTCAATAGCCCATTAACGATGTCAAGGCTCGAGAATATGGTGGAGGAGTTATGGCATAGATTTGGATATAGGCGGGGCCTAGGATATGTTGTGCCAATCGTTGAGGATGAGTGTCACTACTACAATTAGCCACTTGATGAGTCTAGTGTTAGCTATGGTAGTGTACATGATTAGGGGACTCTAAGGTGACTTGTGGTTGTGGATCATCAACTTAGGGAGCTGATTGCATGACCTCCGATGCTGCATTATCAATCCCCAACTACCCCCAACCATTAGTACCCTAGCAAACAACATAGATCTAAGCCAGTTATAGGCCAATCTTGCATTTTCAACACCAGTGGCTCCTCCTCCATAGACACGCATTATAGATCTTACAATTAATAGAGCCTATTGTCCACTTATGGTTAACCACCACCTTTGCCACTAGCCGGATCCCCAAGCAACTCCTCCCAACCTTAAATACAACCTTCAGCATCTTCTTATTTTCATTAGCTCGTGATACACCATGAGGTGCACCACTAATCGGCCCATCATCCCAGCATCAATCACCTTCTAACTCCTATCCATTCTCCCCTATAACACTACCACTAGTATCATCTTGGCATACTCCTTCCTAGACACAACTATCTTTAGAACAATACCTACCTTATTACGTTTCTACCCTACCCTATGTGCACAATTATTACCCATTTGCTCCATTTACACCAGCTACAACCTCATAATTAACATCTGGTACATCATAAACTCAGGTCCAATAGTGTCATGTTTGTAGACACTAAGTTATCTATGTTTATTGCTTGACACTAGATTTCTTTATTTTTTATTTTTTGTAGTAGATTGCTATTTATAATGGCATAACTTTATATGTAGGCTAGAAAGTGGACTTTAATAATTGAGAAGGCTTTCTTGTTAAAATGCCTAACACAATTCAACTTGAGCACCTCTTTCATTATATAACCTTCTCTTTTATCTCATCTAGCCCATATGGGATTCCTACTTCTTCATCTTCCAACACTCCCCCTCAAGTCCAACCGGTTTGGTTTAGTTGTGACTTACCTTCAATTCATGAGCTTAGGCTTGTAAGGTCCATCATCTTTCATTTCTCCTAGGCTTGTGCTTCTCTTGAGTCTTAGAGGCCACAAGTCTTCAACATATTGCCTAGGTCTTCCTTACTTAGCCTTCATTTGTTTGAGCTTCAGGTTTCGAGCCATAAGACTTTTTCATCATCATCATGGCTTGGCTTTATAAGTTGCAGCTCACCAAATTTATCTTCATTATATAGACCTTAGACCTCTTTTTTTTGCTTCATGGGCCCTTATCATAAGCTGAATCTTTATGGGCCGTGAGGTCATATCATCTCAGATCCCACTATTGGAAATCATTTATCATGGTTAGCTTGGTCTATGTCTTCAACATATTTCATGGGTGAGTAGTCCTCAAGAACATAATGACATAACTTTATATGTGGGCTAGAAAGTGGATTTTAATAATTGAGAGGACTTTCTTATCAAAATACCTAAAGCAATTTGACTTGAGTACCTTTTTCATTATATAGCCTTCTCTTTTATCTCATCTTGCCCATGTGGGATTCCTACTTCCTCATCTTCCAACATTGATGTGAAATGATGAAAAAAAATTCGATTTTCTGCATTTACAAGCTTATTACATCAAAATTTATAGATACATTGCCTTTGTTATTATTGCACTATTGCCAAATTGACAAGATATTAAATCTCTAATTATAGTATAAATAATAACTAATTGCCTAATTTAGACCCTAATGGCTAAACATTGAGACAGACATTAATGACATTGAATTAAACTGGATCTTTCCTTAATTTGACCGATGATGAATTTTCTCAGAGATCTACATCTATATTGTCAACATTTTCCCTATTCTCGTGCTTGATGGACTTCATTGGTGGACTTATATTAGCCTATTTCATTGCTTTGGTGATAAGTTTTAATTTATATACAATACAATTATTCAATAATGTTTATGTTTTGGGATTGTGATTAATGTGTTTAGTAAAAGTATAGAATGAACTTGGACTAGTAACTAGTTATATTGAGTTGAATGATGAAAAATGACATAACATACCAGGAAAATTAAAAGAAGAAAAAAAAATTGAGAATAGAGCAAATAGACCTCATTATTACTTTACTGAGACTGATACCTTAATGATAAAACCACTCTCGTGAGAGGAAATTTTTTGCTTAAAAAGTTAAAAGGGAGGTAATTGTATCTTGAGATAATTTCTCGTTTTTCAATGCATTATAAAAAAATTAGATAAATATTAATTAAAAATTACACAATTACCATTACAATATCACTTTTAATACATGTGATACTACATTTTCAATGTTTATCATATGTATTAAATATAGTACTACATGTATTAAATGCAATACTTATCTTTTTGGGAGTATCGCATAATGATATTTTTGTAATTTTTTATATAATTAATATTTTTGTAATTTTTAAAAGACAAACCATAAACATGAGTTTCACCCATTTTATCACTCTCTGTCTTTCTTTCTTAAAGATGTGAAAACTTCTATGGTCTCAATCATCTAATAATCAATATAAATATACTAAATGATGTATTAGATATTTTGATGTTGTGATCACAGTTAGATATAAATATGAGTTGTTAAATAATTGAGGGATCAGTTTCGTTGAAAAACATGCTGGACCATTAAATTTTCCTAGAAATATACACGTAAGCAAAAGTCTAAAATTAAGATGACCGCTTCCCAAAATTGAATTATTTCCATCCAAATAATAGGAGCCTTAAGAAGTAACCACTCAACTAGAGAACTTATAAATAGAAAAAGCATAACTTGCAAAGGAGCATTTGGATATGTTTATATTTGTTATAGATATATATACATATAATTTTTATTTATATATGTTTACTACCTTACAAAAATTTATACTTTTCTCATATCTAAAATTTTAAAATATCTTAAGACATCTTTCTATTTATAATATCAATCATTAATGACAAGTTGTAATATCTTAATAGAGTACATTAAGGGAAATTAAGAAACGGTCAATAAAAAAGATCTATTTCCATATATAAATGGTCATTACCTAACTGCCTGAATAAAGAGTGGAGATACTTGACAAACCATGAGAAAATGAGAGAAAAACTCTTTACACAATCCTTATACCTAGGTGTGAGTAAAAAAACTGAATGTTCAAGATAACCGAACTGAAACCGGAAAACCAATCCAAAAAATTGGTTAACCAATCCATCAATTTCAGTTTAAAATTGGAATTTTTAATTTTTCTGGTTTTCTGTTTCGGTTTTAGTTTATAAAATCAGAAACCAATGGCTTTTGTTAATCGTCTGTATTTATATATATATAATTTATAATATACTTTTATAATTATTTTGTTAAAAATATAAATAGTTGGATATGAAATATATATTTTTTTCGTAATTCTTTTATTGTTTTTTTTAACTGTATTCCAATTTTTTTAACCCATAATATAATACTAAACTATCCTTTGTGGTTTGTTTTCTTAATATTGTAATTGTAAACTACAAATTAGATATTTTGTTAAATCTATGACCAAGAGCACTACTAGCTGTATTGAGTATGGCATTTTGTCTTTATTAGTTACCATATGTATTCAATAGTGATAAAATCCAAAATGGTCAATCCGTCTAGGTGGATTTTTCCTTAACTATTACCATACATATTCATCTATTTTGCTTGTGCAAAAAAAAAAAAAAAAAAAAAAAAAAAAAAAAAAAAAAACTCTTGCATTCTGGTCTTTGTTGTATATCAATTAAAAAAATTAAATCTTACATTCTTAATTTACTGTTTTTAATAAATTATGAAAAAATGCTATAATTTTTTTTTATGAACATATTAAAAAATACAATTAACTACAAAATTTGTATAACCATTATGTTAAATGATTAAAAATCGAAAACTGAAAAAATTAACTGAAAAAAAGGTTAATCGTTAAGGTGGTTAATCGTTTATAATAGATTGGTTTAGGATCGGGATATTAAAAAACTGATGATTACGGTTAAATTCAAAAAATATGACCATAGTCCGGTTAACCGGACCATGAACAATCCTATTTATACCTTTAGAATGGGTAAATTTCATCAATCAAATGCAGTACCAATGTTCACAGAATTAATTTAATTTAATTTAATATATTAGTACTTGGATTTTTTTATTATTTCTTAATTTTTTTTCAAAGAATACTTAAATAACCCAAACCTACACCTAATTAAGTTAGAAATAGTATAATTGAGTAACATAATAGGTGAATGGAATTGATGCTTAGTTTAGAAAATGAATTTAGAGAGTTAAATAAATAAAATAAGTAAACAATGGAGTAAGATTAAATAGATTAATGTAATTAAGTTAGTGAATATATATTTTTTAAATTGAAATTTGAGATTTCAAATATTCATTTAAATCATCCATTCGTTTCAATGACTTTTCTCATGAATCAAACTTTTATTATTACTTCAAATGATTCATTGAAACTTCTTTTTTCTTCAATTTCAAATTCCTAAATCTTAAAATGAACATTTAAAATGTTTTGCAAATTCTTAAATCCTTGAATTTTAGCTAACTTTCATTTCCTTAAATTCCTATAATTTTTTAATTCAATTATTTGTTTAAAAATGTCAGTTTTAAGCTTGAACCCAAAGTAGATGTTAGATTTTCATAAATTAAACTCCTAGGTTGGATTTTTGATTCAAACTACTAATTTCTATAAAATAGGTTTTCAAATTATTTTCTTATTAGTTTTGATACTTAATATAATTATCAGAAAAGTTAAACTTAATACCCTATTATAAAAATATCTTTGATTTTCCTTAACCTTACCTTTTTCTTTCCTTTTCCTTTTTCATTTTGTTTCTATTTCATTCTTTTCCTTTATCGTTTCTTTCCTTTCTCTTTCCCTTCTTCTTCTCTCTTGTCATTATTTAAATTCAACTGCAAAAATCTCAAATTCAATAAGGCTAGAGAAGAAATTAAAGATAGAAAAGATTATTGAAGATGATATATATGCTTGTAGAAGCTTTATCATATGGATAGGAGTAGTACTAGAGAAGATCAAGTTAGTGAAAACAAGTAAGTTTTATTATTTTCTTTATTTTAATGATTGTATATGCTTGTATATGATGATAGCTACTACATTTAAGTAGGGATTGTTATAAAATTAAAAACAAGAGGTATATGAACTTGTAAGTTAAATCTTAAGTAAGACCATGTATGTTAGAATTAGGATTTTGGTGAAATATGAAGTAAAATATGTATATAGATGATATACAAGATGGTTCTAAGTTTATATGTTGAGTTTAAGATGTTAGATATTGAATTTTGATGTAAAACAAGTAGTAAAATAGATTTAGTTTTCAAAGGATATGACAGAGCAATGAACACAAGTGAAACACGAGATATAATATTAGGTTATGCTTCTTTATGTCCTAAAAACACATGTTTTAACCCACTTAAGAAGAGCATGACTAGTACGCAACCTCCCTACCCAACTGTGCTACTCTTTAACCTCAAAAACTCAAAGAACACTTGTTTTGCAAAACAGCATGGCCATGAATATGGGGTAATAAATTTGCACATGCTTCTCTTTAGTCATGATACTATTTCGTATTTTAATCACAATTTTTTCACCCGAACTCTGATCGAGATGATTCAAGATGCTACAAAAAGCTTAGTTTCAAGTTTTTGGAAATTCTAAAAGTATCAAGACCTAAATTTTATTTGTTTCAAGCTGCAAAATATAGGCATAAATAAAACAACCCAAAACATGTCTAAACATATTCAAATCTATTGAATACTTGTTTCACTAGTTAAATGTATGTAGTTGAATATAACATTTATAATTTCTTAAGGACCAAGAGACTAAGGAATTTACAATACAAGTTGATAGGCATCGATCATCGACACCTATTGCCAAAGCTTACATTAAAGAAAGTCAAGGACTAACTTGAGGAACCCTTGCCAAATCCACCAATGCGAAGGAAAATTACCTAGTTGATTATCTAGATCACACCACAAGATTGAGCAAGAAGAGGATTTGGTTATAAAGATGAATATGATTTTCTATTTGGATTTGAAATGCATCATTTATGTTGTCATGGATCAATTTGTTAGAAGTTAGAGGGAGAACATGAAGAACTTGAAGGATACATATCTGCCATGGTCGTGATCCCAGCCATTATTAATGAAGAAGTAAATAGCGGAGATAACAGGCCTTGTAACGCTTGTGACCAGGGCCGTTATCTTGAATAACATCTGTAATGAAGCCATGTCAACATTAGATGTTTGGTTTAGACGAGGTCACGACCTATGATACGCCCGTGATGATGCCCATCATCGACATTGGAGATTTGCTCAAAATAGATCATGGTCTATGGTACTGCTGTCATGAAGGCTGTGAAAGGAGATAATGCTAGTAACGTAAGGCGTAATCTTGATCCGTACTTGAATGACTTTTCTTTTATTTATCTTATATTATTTCTAAGTTTGCCATTGTTGTGGGGTTATATAACTACCCACTCGTATGTGGTAAACTTAAATGAAGACTTTTGATTAAACACTTTCCTTGTATTTGTCTTTCAAATTTTTAGAGCAAATCCAATAAGTTCTTATCTATCCTTGGGATTGTGGCAAACAACTACTCAATGTTTCTTATGCATCACATCAAGTGAGAGAGAGTATAGCTTGAGTTATTTTTTATGGGTAATATCCACTAATAATGTCGTTCATATCCATTATTTCCTTTATAAATCAACATTTGGACCTAAGTTCGTAGGGGCCGATTTGGCACATGTCACAAGTTTATAACACTTAGATATAAAATGAATTTAGTTAATCAACCTAAGTTCAACATAGCCTAATGAATCTTTTTGAGCTAAAATGAAGTAAACTAATTACAATCCTGTGAAATATATGTTAATGATTTAGAGAGATAATTGAATATGGCTTAGTAATTAGATTAAATGATTAATTATATACAACTTGACTAACTTAAGTGAAGTTTATACTAAATATGACTTGAAATATAACAAGCTTAACACCTAACTAAAATTAATATGGATGTTAAGTATAAAATGAACTTATGCAAATAACTTAAGTTCAACTTGGTTTAATGAATTTTAATGAGCTAAAATAAATAAAATTGATTAAGTGTATTCAACTTGGTCAAGGTCAACGTAACCTAGACTTAAGTTAATATGACTCTTAGATATAAAATGAGTTAGTTAACAAATTTAAGCTCAACTTGACCTAATGCACTTAGATAGGCTAAAATGAATTGGATTGGTTAAGTTTAATCAATTCGACTAAGTTAAGTTAAATAGAATTAATAGCTTATAAATGGCTTAGAAATAATAATTGTAATATGATGGATTAGACCATGGTTAGTAAAGGGAATATGTTATTTCAAATGTATGTTTGCTAAAAATGAGTTTTTCATATATTAATAATTTATGATAATACTTATATGAATGATAAGGGAATGATAATGTTATTATAATAAATGATTTATAAACAAAGGAAAAGAAATAATTTGACAAAAAATGGAGAGTTGTCCGTATCTTAGCAGGGCGATATTCGCAGCCATGGCGGGGTTACTATTTTCATGTTTGATCAAATAAAAACATAAAATAATGTTTAATATGAAATTTGATGTAAGTTAATAAATAATTGAATTGTTTAAATGATTTAATCTTTGGACAAATATTTAAGTCTGGCTTCTGCTTCTTCTGTATTGTCTTTTAATCTCCATCGAGTTTAGATAAGATATGCGGTAACTTGTGTGTTGATTGTTTTAATAGGCATTCTAAATGAACTAAAACTTAGATTTGACTAAAAATTGAGTGTTGTTTGTGCTTGTGTCGTTGAATCCGATCTGAGGAGTGATAATCTTGTTTGGAGCTGAGTACGGTAGTATAAGTACTTAGGCTATCTCTTACCAAGATGCAATGGTAATTCATAAGTGGCTCATTAGGTAGCCGATAGGACAAATGGTATTAGTGTAATGTCTATCTTGATCAGTGAGAAGTAATATTAGTGATCACGTTTATGAGATGAGTTGAGCCCTATTATATTATGGACTATGATGGGTATAGTGTGTGTAATGATTGAGAAACCTAGATATAACTATTTTCCTTTTTGATTAGATATAGGAGATATAAGTATCCAGGTTGCCTATATCAACTCTCTAAGCAGCTATTGTTACTTAGGACCCCCAGATTCCTCGAGGCTTGTTTCAGAGTATGAGTGCTCTAGTGTTATCTCTTTCACTTTAAATTATTGATAATAACCTGTTGATGTTGCATTGCATTTAGTTTAAGCTTGTGTGCTATGTCAGCTTCGGCTCGTTGTTATTCTCTTTCTAAGTGATGAGTATGATTGGGTGATGATGATTTGTTAATGATGTTGATGTGATGATGAAGATGATGTTACTAGTAATGATTGGATGATGATGATTATCTCGGGTATGGGTCAAGTTGAGAGGAGTTTGTTGGAGATTGAGAAGGATTAGGATTGCTAGATTGGTTTTTGTTTTAAATTTATTGAAGAGCTAGATTTATATTTTTGTAATTTGTATTATTTCTTTTGAGGGCCTAATAGAGCCTGAGTTCTGTAATTTAAGTTTTTAAAGTTTTATTTTACTATTATTAAAAGTATATGAGATACTTGATTGTATTTTTTTTGTTTTGTTTATGAGAATGATTATCTACTCATGACAGTAGTTCTTGAAATATTTTTGTAAGGTTTTATTTGTCTTTATGAATCTAATTATATTTCATAATCTAATTAAATGGTTTCTTTAAATTAAAATGGAGTAGCAAATGTTCATGATAAACAAATATTTTAAGAAAGCCTATGCATATAATATACAAATGCTATATGTGGCTATATACACCTTGATGAAATTTTAGGGTGTTACAGATACCTCCTCAATTTACAAAATGATGATTTCTCTTATTAATTATTCATAATTTTGAGGACATTAATGAATTTATTACTAATATTGATACATTTAACCCCATTATAATGAACACATTTTAACCATCTAGTTCTTGGCAAGAAAAAAAGAAAAAATAAACTATCTGGTGTTTCCTCTTCCCCTAATCTCTTTCAAGAGGGTTTTTAAAATTAAACCTATATCGTCATGCTTAGAGAAGTAGATTGGGGACAAAGAGGACATAGCACAACCTATCACGCCCCAAAGGGTATCCTAAATCCGACAGTTTTCCACACTCGATATCTAAACTCAAGTATGACAACCTTAGTCACTCCATGAGTTTAAGCATTGGGTGTAAGGCTCACATTCAACATATAGGGAACCATACTTTGAATCAAAATAGCTTAAGATGATATACAAAGCAATAAGAAAGTAAATCATAACAGTTAAAGCTAAATTAGTCTATTACATGAGCTAAGGGACATACACCCGTCAAAAGATTAAGAGTTCTTAAGTCCTCATAAGTCTCTTACAACAACCATTAAATATATTAATTTAGGAGATTTAATTAGAAGTCTATGCCTATATGTAAGTCCTGATTTCTTCAAAAAGCTCCTTAAATTCTAATAGTTGTGCCTGAGGAAAGTGGCTTCTCGGAGATAGCCACAAATATTCATACTGCAATAAGAAACTATAGGGGTATAAGTTTACGAGCTTATGAGTTCCACTTCCAAAATTTAATGCTCAACAAGTAATATGTAATAGATAAGTTATTAACAACCATATGAAATGCACAAACACGTGAGCATACAATACATGAGACTATCCGGAATTCTTATGTTGAATGGATTTACGCCCTCCATTCGAGGTTAGGTGTTTTAGGCCCATACGACCAACGATTTTAATTTTTCTCACTTTTTACTATGGCTGATACAGGTGCCCACCCACACACATTTTTAATTCCAGCCCATATGCCAACATTTAAATTTCCGACCATTATGCCAACATTAGAGTTTGCAAGCCCCTTGTTGTCCAACTATTATGCCTTATTCCCAGAAAAGGTATAATAACCTATGCAATGTGACTCACATATGGTATGCATGGCCAATTTGATTATAAGATCATGGCATATTAATTTAACAATTTATGGGTGATCATAGAGATGGCAGACCGATCATTCTATGCTAGGTCATACAAATAATTATAACAAGCTCATTTCGATATTCTTATCATCAATTCACCCATGTAGAAATCATATTCATACAATCAATGTTATCTTGTCTTAATTCTAATGCCACTAATATTACAAGCACAAGCACAAGCATGTAATATTGAGATAGTGAACTCACTTTGCCATGGCGCGAAAATCCACTTAATCGTAATAGTCTTCGGGAAGGTATAGTCCATCTCCCAAATCTCCTAATCAAAAGAAATAACTCTAATGAGTATTTTTATGAAGTTTGAATGAACTTATAATTTCTATTCTAACAAGTTCATCAAAATTCATCTAAGAGGAAATCCCAACTTAAAACAACCATAACTTGGTCATTTTAACTTGGAATTTCACATATTATATACTAATTTCTACCTATTCAAGGAGAGCTATCTATTTCTAGAGTTATTTCCAACAAACAAGGTCAGGTGGTCCATGAATAGTAGGGTACAGAATACTATACAAATTTCCTATTCCATAATTCAACTCCTAATTTCAAACCAAGCATCATACTAAAGCATTGATAGATACTTAGCTATCATTATATCTTGTAAGACTCTGTTATATACATATATAACTCAATATCATGCATGATCCATGGGTGTTGGTGATTCTAATTTCTCATGTACATAGATAATGTCAAATTGGATGTATAGGATATTATTTTTCTAACTTTGCTTCTACAAGTGCATCATGTATATATGCAACTCCTACAAGCTATTGTTATGAAGGTTATGAGATGAACTATCTAAATGTATATTCTTAATGGTATAGTACCAAAAATTCTTTTTGAAAAACTTTTGCTTTACAAAAATTTTTAAAATTTACTAAACTTAAGAAAATAGTTTTTCTTCTTGAAAAAATCACACTTGCTTTTGTCAAAACTTAACCTTGATGACCTACCTAGCCACCATCTTTATTATTTTAATAAAAACCTTCATTTTGGGGTTAGAAAATAGATGTTTAAATAGGTGGTTTGCTTAATTATGGATTTTTACAAAATTTTAGAGAATGAAAGCGTTGTTTAGTCTATTCTTGGAAACTATTCCTTATTCTAGGATT
Source organism: Combretum micranthum (assembly GCA_024138025.1). Classification (NCBI taxonomy): domain Eukaryota; kingdom Viridiplantae; phylum Streptophyta; class Magnoliopsida; order Myrtales; family Combretaceae; genus Combretum; species Combretum micranthum. The sequence continues at coordinate 321,150 of JAMXBD010001308.1, forward strand.
ATACTTTGATGAACCTCTTTTATTCTTGTCAAAATTTGGTATTTATTACATGTATCCCCTAAGACTTCCATTTTTCCATAAAAATCATCATTTTGGCATTTGGAAATAGGTGCTTAAACAATGGGCATTTTTAAATCCGAATTGTCAAAGTTTCATTTGAGATTGTTTTCTTTGTAAAACTCATTTAGTTTTTCAAAAACCATTTCCTAATCAAACCTACTCCTTAAGGCTTCCATTTCTTTAATAAAAATCTTGTTTTAGAGTTGAAAAATGGGTGTTTACATTTCGAGCTTCCTTTATTACGAATTTAAAACTTGTTATTGAGATTGAAACATAACTTTTGTAAACTTTTCCTTGCTTTGAAAATATTCCTTAGTAGATCTAAGCTTTACTCATCGAGATCACTCATTTATGATATTTATTCCCTAAGACCTTCATTTTTAATGTAAAATACACATTTTGAAATTGAAAAATAGCTTTTCTAGATATGGTTCCTTTTTTATCCGAATTTACAAAAATCATATTTGTTGAAACCAAAATAGATCTTGAGCTTTCTAATACTTTTCTACTATCATCAAGCAATTACAAGTTATTTATGAACATAAAACAAAATCCTAATGCGTTTATGAACTTAAAACAACTAGATCTAGTTTACTACACTAGTCATGAATGCATGAACACTATGATGGTTATGTGAATATGAATAGATGATGAATATATGCACAAATCATTATTAATGATAACATAACTTGATAACAAAACAAGATAATAGCAAAATAACTCAAATAACAAGATCTATAACATTGTGATAGTAAGGATTTCATGTTCAAGTGTTTTTGCATCCCTAGCTTGAAGCTCATGAGGATTTTGTGTGGAGTCACACATGAATGAACTTGCCATTATATGTTTTTGAGGTAATAAAGTATAGATCTATTACCTATTGGATGATTGGAATAAGAACTTGAAGAAAAATATGTGAGTGTGTGTGTCACGGTTTGTAGAGAGGGAGAAGAGAGAGTTTTTGCAAAAATTTTCTAAAGTAAGAAGGAAGAAAGAAAGAAAGAAAGTGAAATGAAGTTGGAATAAAGGGATTTATATAGACTTGCGGATTACGGTTTGTTGTAATAAAGAAATTAAATAAAACAAATTGTGAGAGGAAGAGGGAGGGGAGTTGCACCGGTTCTATAGGAGAGAGAGGAGGAGTTGTGTTGTGTAAGCTTTAACATTAATTAAGTAATAAAAGTTATATTGGAAAAGTAAATTATAAGGAAAATGATGAAATTATAAGAGTAGGATGTAAGAATATAAGAAATAGGTTATACTTGTAAATAGTGTGAAAGAAATAAAAAAGTATATTAGACATTTAAAATACCAGTAGTAATGAAAATATGATAAAAAGGTTATAATTGTAACTTTTATAATCCGAAAAATTATATAACTGATATATTTGAAAATCTTATGAAATTACGAGTCTAATAGTACTAATATCATATATTTAATATTTCCAACCCTAGGACACGCTTTTCAAAGTCCGTATCCGATCGGGTTCAAAATGGGTCGGAAATTTGCTAATATGATTTTTTAAGCATCTTATTATTATTACGAAACAAACTACATTATTCACTCGTATTTCGACTTCCTGGTTTAGGAACGCGGGATCGCCGGATCTAAACTGCTAGGGTTTCCTAGAGATTTGTTAACTTAGGTTTCTGGTTGACTTTCCGATTTAGGATTTGAACTTGATATTACCTTAAAATTTAGGGGTTTACACAACCACTCCCCTCAAAGGGAAGGGTTGACAATAGTTGTCATTTATATGGACAAAAGTAGCACAATTAACAAAGGTATGTAATTGGATAAAAATAACGTATTTGTACAAAAGGTGGTGCAAAAACTTAAAATAAAATCACCAAAAAGTGCCTTATTCCAATAAATTCCCATCACATCAAGTAGCACATCATTTAGTTTTACCGTAAGATATCTTACATGAGGATATTTAGACAAATGCATCGGACGTCGACTATCGCGTAGATTGAATTGAAAGAACTATAATTCGAGCTACTAAGATTGTTTTCAACGGATTGTTCTTTTATAAATTTTAAAATACCCAAAATCCTTACCTAAGTTAGAAAGTTAATTCAAATAGTTTAAATAAATAAAACAAGTAAACAATAAAAATATACAACTTCATATGATTAAATTAGTAAATAGGTTAAGTTGAAATTTGAGATTTCACATATTCGCTTCAAAATTGTCTATTTGTTCCATCAATTTATTCAAACAAGATCAAATTTCATAACCTTTTCCAATTTGTCAATTATAGCTCATTTTCTACAATTTCAAATCTCTAACCTCCTAAACATTCATTATAAATGTTTAGTGAATTCCTAAATCTCTAAAATTTAGCCTAAAATTTCATACCCTTAATCCCCATCAATTTTGACATTACCTTCCTATTTAAAAATATCAGCTCTTAAGCCCGAACCCAAACCAAGTATCAATTTGATATAAAGCAAACTCCTAAACTAAATCCTTATTCCAAGTTATTCATTTCTAACATATAGATTCTTCAATCATTTCCTGAACACTTTTAAAACTAAAGATATTTATTCAAAAGGTTTAAACCAAATACCTTTACTTTAAAATATCTTTTGAATTATTTTCATCCTTCCCCTTTCCTTTTCTTTTTCCTACTAACTTTTTCTTTTTCTTTTCTTTCTTTTCCTTTCTCTATGCTTTCTCTTCTTCTTTTTCTTCTCTTCTTCTTTTCTTGTCTCAACAAATCAAACTCTAAATCTCAATTTCAAGAAGGTTAGAGGAGAAATTAAAATTAGAAAAGAAGATAGGAAGTGGGAATCATGCTAGTTGAAGCTTCAAAAACTTAAAAGCAGTGGTGGTAAAGTAAATCAAGTAGTTTGATTTGATCAACATGTAAGTTATGTTATTTTCTTGTTTGAATGGTTTTTTTATGTATATATTTGATGAATTGATGCTAGTTTTATATAGGATTTAAGATAAAACTTGCAAACTTATAATATAAACTTATATGTCAAAATATAAGTGAGATCTTGCATGTTAGAATTAGGATTGAAATGGAATATGATGTAAAAATATGAATATAGATGCTATAAATGATGATTTTAAGTTGTACACTGAATATAAGATATTAGATATATAAAATCGATGTAAAAAGTAGTAAAATAGGTTGAGTTTTGAAAGAAAAGAACAAGCAAAGAGCATGAGGTGAATACAATGGTTTGTATATAGTCATGCTCCTTTCGAATTTCCAAAATAATGGATTTTAACTTACTAGAGAAGAAACACGGTTGGAGCACAACCAACCTTATCCAACTGTACTTCTCTCTATTTCATTTCACAAATACATTTCCAGAACAGCACTGCTAGAATATGGTCTCTCCTATCTTCTAGTGTTTATTTCTAATTCTTGCGTGTTTTATATGTTAAGTGGAATACGGCTGGATGTATCTCGCTGTGCTTCTCTCTTATCTTCGAACGTTTGGCATATTAATGAAACATGACTAGAATACGACTCATTGTATCTTATCGTGTTTTTGTTTGATTCTTAAATGTTAAAATATCAAGTGAAACATAGTAGGAACATGACTCGTTATATCTCATCGTGCTTCTTAATGGTTTTCAAATTAAGCAAACACGATGGGAACACATTTGTTGTATTTTGTCATGCTTCTTTATATGCATGCACATAGGGTGAAACAAAGCTTGTGTATCTACTCGTGTTCTTCATAAAAATTAGAATAAGAATAAAAATAAAATGAAATGAAGTAGATAAATGAAAATTGATATATTATGTTGGTTAATTTATATAATTAAGAATAAGTTAATTGAAGCAATAGGTTTAATAACAAATTAGATTTAACATAGTTTTAAGCATAAATTGAATCTTGAATGTTAAAAAAAAAATGAACTTGGTTAATAAATCTAAGTTCAACTTGAATAAATATACTTTAATGAACTAAAACAAATTAAATTGATTAAGTTTAATCAATTTGACTTAGTAATTGAATTAAGTAATTGATTCTAATCAATTTGGCTAGGATTAAGTTAAAATAAGCCTAATAACTATTAATTGACTTAGACTAATATGTTAAGCTAAACCATGAATAGTAAAGGGAATATGTTATTTCGAATGTTTGTTTGCTTGTTAAGAAAAATGAATGTTTTTCTATAAGTTAATAATGTTTTTATAATAAATGTTTATAAATAAAGGAAAAATAATAATTTAACAAACAATGGAGAGTTATTCGTATCTTGGTAGGGTGATTTTCGCAGCCATGATGGGGTTCTTACTTTGTATCTAATCAAATGGGTTTTAAAATGAGTTTTATGTAAATGGATAATTAATTTAATTTCTTATATAAATTTAATATCTTAAACAGATGCTTGAATCTACTTTTTGTTTTACCTTCTGAACTGTCTTATGATCTTTGTTAAGTTTTAGATAAGGTATGCAGTGACGTGGTTATTGTTTGTTAAGATAGACATTCCCAATAAACTAAACTTAAAGATGGACTAATTAATGAGTGTTACTTGTGCTTATGTCATTTAATTCAGTTCAAAGAGTGAGAACCCTGTTCGAAGCCGGGTATGGTAGTTAAGTGCCTAGGTCACCTCCTACCATAATGCAATGATGTGACATGATGTAATGATAATCCAAAAGTGGCTTGGCAGGTAGCTAATGGGGTAAATAGTATTGGTACAATATTTGCTTATGCTTGGAAGGAAGTAACATGGATTAATTCACATTTATGGGACCAGTTCATCTAAATGATGCTATGAACTAAGATAAGTAAAGCTATATAATGTTTATGAGCCTTAAATGAGGCTATTTCGCTTTTTCAGTTAGATATAGGAGATATAAATATCCGAACTACTTATATCAATCCCCTAAGTAGCTGTTGTTACTAAGGACCCTCATATTCCTAGAGAAATTATTCTGAAGTGTGAGTTCTCTAGTGTTGCCTGTTTCACTATAATTTAAAAAATAATAAACTATTGTTGCTACATTGCATTAGTTTAAGCTTGTATGTCATCTCGTATATGCTTGTGTTACTGTATATTAGGCTTTGATTCACTATTTTTTTCTTTCGATGTGCTATTTGGATTGTTGATGATTGACTCAGGTTTTTGTGATTCCAGATGTTTTAGAGAAAGAAGTGAAGTGAAGCGAAGCGAAGCAAAGCAATCGGATCATTGTGTTTTATTTTATTTTGTTTAAGACTAGATTTATCTTATAAAGTTTGTATATTCTTTAAGCATTTACTTATGAAGCCCGTGCTTGTAATTTAATCTTTTGAAACTTTATTTTACCATCAAGAAAGGTATATAAGATATCTGATATGATGGTTTATTTTAAAATTTGGTTACCTAGGAAAGTAGCTCATATGGTTTTTTGATGAAAAAGTTGATCTATTGGTATGAGTAGAAGATAAAAATATTTTTATAAATTTTTTTTTTACTGCTGTTAAATTTAGTTGCCTCTAGAATCTAATTAAATAATTTTATAATTTAAAATTGGCTAGCAAATATTTACAATAAACATATCTTTTAAGAAATCTATACATATAATACTAAGATATTATACGTGTCAACTATACAAGCTCAGACCCTGTTTCGGAGATATTGCAAATTTATACGTTGCCAATCATGTTTACTAGTTAAATTTATATATGATATCAAGTTGGACTTTTTTATGCGCAAAATGTATTATAGAAAAAGATATACATTTAGTCAAAAAGTGCAGGAGTGAACAATTAATGGGATGTGGCATCTTTGATAGACAACAATTGAATTAAATATAATATTTGACAATTTCATAAAGTTGACAAAAATACTCAAATTTAAGTTTTGATTTTCAAAAAATAATAATAATAAGTATTACATGACACATATCTGTACATGTAGTATATAAATATAAATAAAATTTTGATACAAAAAATAAATAAATGATTAGCTTTGAAAATGATTACTACCATCATTTGTACACAGCATCAAACGAAAAGGAAAACAAGATCTGAGGTTGCTGAGAACAATGGACATATAAATGCAGGAGAATTACTGGGCAAATCTCCTTTGGCTGGAAGGTCACACGGGCATGCTTTTTATTATTATTATTTTTTTTATTTTTATTTTTGAAAATGTCACGAGCGGAAGCCTGCCAAGGTAATGCATCTGCATACAATTCCACATTGGAGTTACAGATTGATGAATAACAGTTCAACCAATTGATGGGAGTATTCAAAATGGCATATCCAATGGGACAATACCCTCTTCATTTGTGTCCTTCAATGGCTTTACTTCAATCGCTTTATTCGTTTTTCACACGTCTACTTGCACGGGCACTCAATCTTCTAGGATTTTCGATGCTTGGCTTTCCATCAAAGAAATGCCTCTTCAAATTCTTACTTTGTCTTGGGTTTTGTCTTTTTCTTGCTCATCTTTTTGCTGCAAAGTAGATGTGTAATGATTACATCCAAGTTTATAAGCAAACTAGTTAAGAACCCCACCAGCTTATGCAATGAATTTATAGTCTTTTATATATATATATATATATATATATATAATGAAGATATTATAGTAATAATTTATAAAATGAAGATATGCTTTCAATTTTTTTTTATTTAAATTTCTTATTTCAAATTATAAGATATTTCTGTTATAAAACGTTATAATACTAAAATGTATGAAAATGAAAAAATACGATATTTCATGAAATATAACATTACTATAATATTGGAAATGTGCCAATATGAATTTAAAAAAAAAAAAAAAGCTATTAGTATGAAATGGTACATAAAAAAAAAAGACTCCTAAAATTGTAACGTTACAGTACTAAAAGGTATAGACATGAAAACATGTAATATTTTATGAAATATAGCAAAGGTATGAATACGAATCAAAAATAAAAAAAGGTACTGGAAATAAAATTGCTGAAAGTATATATTACTAGTTAAGAACCCACACAATGCACAAAAATAAGTAGAATTATAATTATAAAATAAATTTACTTAAAAATGAATTTATGCAATAGATTTGTTTTAGATTTATACTTATGCTTAATATTATAATGATAATTTATAAAATTAAGGCATGCTTTCAACATTAAAATTTATAAAATATTTTGTTTCAACATTAAAAGAATGATGAAAGTTATGGCATAAAATGGTACTTAGAAGATATTTCTTTTTTATGAAATGTTACATTACTTAAAATGTATGAAAATGAAAAATATAATATTTCATTAATTAGAACATATAAGAATATTGAAAAGGTATCTATATCAATTGGAATAGAAAAAGGTATTAATATGAAAAGGTATAAAAAAAAACTATTTAAAATATAAATAAAAAGATATAATATTTATGAAATATAACATGATAAGAATATTGTAAAGGTATCAACACTAATTTGAGAAAAAATACTAATACGAAAAGTTATGAAAAAGAAAAGGATTCTGGAATTATATATATTACAATAGATAGTAGAAGAGAAAGCTTCATAAATAGGAGAGCATGTTGTTAGCTTAATCTAAGTATAAATAAAGAATGCATCTTTCAAATAATACAAATTAATGCTAATAAAATATGACATTATTTCTGCCTTTGTAAACAAAATTACATTATTTGTATATAATAATTTTTTTTTTCCCATATCAATGTGACGTCAGAGAAATATAGTCTTGAATACACTATATCTATTTTATTAATCTATAATGTCAAATTTTGACTAAGTTATATATATATATATTCACTTGAAAATATGATTCACTATTGTACGTTCCCAGTGAGACGTCTAAGTCTTTTATATTTATGATATTTGCACCAAGTAAATCTCCCTGTTTATATCTCTAGTCTTTATTTTGCAAAAAAAAAAAAAAAAAGAATTTAGATGATTCATTTGAAATATTAAAAGAAGATTGGAGTTCAATATAAATATAAAAGATCTATGGTAAAATCTCTATAAAATAATAATGTTCAAACGAATAAAAATTAGTATTTTATAGAAATTATTTATTCATTAATAAATGAATAATTTATTAATTTATCGATAAATGAATATTTATTAATTTACAAAGATTTTTTTATATTTTTTAAACTTTTTTTTCCAAATTATATATAACTTGCCAATGAAGACTAAAAATAAATATGGATAAAATGCATATAAAGTGTATATATAAAGAATTTCAAAAGTCATAATGCACAAAATATAAAAGGAAATAATAAATTTTATAACATTAAAAACGATAAAGTATAGTAAATATTGGAAATTAGAACGAATGCATACATAGAAAAAAGAGTTTTTCAAAATTAATGCTTTGGAAGATAAAGTGTTACGAAATATTTGAAGTAAATAGACTGCAAATTTTATTAATATAGTACTCATCGGTTTTGTCTTTATATTTCAAAAGAAATCTTAAATCTTTCTGTTATGGCTTCTCATTTTGAAAGGCATAAAGAAATCTACGTCTATAGATGAGATGACGAAAGTATTATGTTAGTATGAAAATGAGCATCCCTCTTTATCATGAACTTTATATGAAAGTTTGGAACAATTTTATTTTGAAATTATATGAATTTTTTTAATGTATTTGGTAAATTATTAATGTATATGAAATTTATATTACTTTATAAATTATTATCTTATGTATTTAGAGAGAGTATTAATTTAGTATATTGGCCTAAGTTAGGATCGAAAAAAATTATTGTCTAATTAAGATTATTAATTTATTAAATATTCATTTATCGAGATTCAACCCGTAAAAAATATGCTTAAAATTGAATTACCTAATTAAATTTTGATATTAATATATATGTGTATATATGAAAAGATTTTGATTCCGGTTTTTATCCAAACAAGATACACCTAGTACGTCAAATGGGTAAAAAGTGGATGCTCAATATCCGGGGCGTGCTCAAAGAACGAAGATACAGGACCATGTTCTCAATGTCAATGTCCGGTCACTTCGGTACGTCATTGACAAAAGCTGGATTGGATTGGGGTTTTAGATTATATTCGAACCGCACCAACGAACGGCGATACCCCTGCTTTATGAGGAAAATCGCAGCTGTTGTATTAAGGGATCGTCATTATTCTTCCAAATTCTAAAGCCAAACGACGTCGACTTCTGGTTTTTCCCAACCTTAAATTTATTTGGCTCATGGAAGCCTAAAGAGGTGCTCCATTTGTAACGCTTCGGAACTCCACCCACTAAGATATCACTTGCTTTGATAACACGTTACACGGTTTTATTCTTTTAGTGCTAAAGTTTTCAAGGGTCACCTATCATGGGATTGCTTTGCACAAGCATAATTAGTTTCGACAAACTCTAAGCTGTTATACCAAAAGGCGACTCTATGATTAGAGTTTCACCATTTATATTTGGGAGTATCATATACTCTCCTATTTATACAATTGACACCCTCGTCTCCTTTGGTTCTGACTTGTGAACTGCTCTGATACCAGCTGTAATACTCCGAAACTCCGCCCACAGAGATATTGTCCACTTTGACTATACGCCGCACAATTTTGTCTTTTTGGTGCCAAAGCTTTATAGGAGGTCACCGTCATGGAATTGTTCTGTATAGAGCATGCTTAAATTTAGAGTTTCAACAAACTCCAAGCTATTACACCATAAGGCACCTCTATGATTAGAGTTTTACCATCTACATTTAAGGATCATTACACCTTCTATGAAATGAAAGGGGATATTTTCATAATTGGCTTTGGTGTACTTCAAACGAGAGTTGATTTAATCATTTTATGATGAAAATAAGAAAAGAATTATTAGAAATTTTTTTTAACATCTATAGAGATCTAAATTTAGATTATAAGGTCAGTAATGACATGAATTTGACTCTAAATCTTTTGAATTAAAGTGATAGGGTTCAAAAAATCAAGTCTATGAACAATTGAGATTTTGCATAACAGGCTTAGAGTAAGGATAATTGGTTTAGCCTGTTCGAGCTAATCTTTCTTAGAAAGGCGGCTCATGTGCTAAGAGGGGCCTATGATGGATTTACAAGAAGAGAAACTCATAAAAGAATATCATTAATTGGAAAGCTTATCTTAGTTGTGGATTGCCAACATGATTGGAAAGAGAACATAAACGACTTAATTCTATAAATGCTTACAAATCATCTTGTTTGAAAAGAGGTCCAAATTGAGAAAAGGGTAAATATTTAGAATACTACCTAAACTTTGGTAAAGTAATTAGGTATCTAAACTTTAGCAAAATAAGCAATTAGGTATATAAACTTTAAAATTGATAAATTTAGTACCTAAAAGAACATTTCGTATATACAAAATAGTGCCTCTCCCATATAGGTAAAAATACCACGTAAAATAATGGTGCTAGCCAATTTGACAAGGATATAATTGACGTACATGAAAAGTTCTTTCAGGTACTAAATTAATCCATTTTAAAATTTAAGTCGCTAATTATATGTTTTGCCAAAACTCAAGTACCACTCACGACATTAACCTATGAGAAAAATGTCATTTGCCAAAATTCATGTGCGATATATTTTATGTTATACTTGATGTCATATACTTAATCTTTAGTTATATAAAGCTTTCTAAGAGTTGATGTAAAGACTCGGCCTACCTAATCTCGCTATTAGGCATGCTTAGTCCTAACCATGTATAACACTTAAGTATTATACGTAAGGTTATCTGAAAAGATAATGTTTATGATGACTGCTTATTTAGACCTATAATACCTTCATAAAACTTTCATATAAAACTACTCAACACATGAATAGAGCATCTTTGCTTAATTATAAGTAATTTTAGTGTCAAACAAGTGACACTTCAAAAGATTACAAAGCTTGCTCTAGATAAAACATAAAAGAAAAACTTGAAATCTTATATTACAAACAACGCTTTACCAATAAGCCTACAACAAAGATTACATTTCATTTTCATTTGTCTTTTAGAAAACTTGATTAAAACATCCTTGTTTGTATATGGGTCCCTAGCCATCGCATTCATCCATAAAAGCTTCCTAATCAGTCTAGTACCCCAAATCATTTCATCATCAATAACATCTACAAAGCAGCAACATGAGCCAAAGGCCCAATACACAGTAACACAAACAAATACGAAGTGGCAAGCACACTTAGACTAATGCGATGCAACAACCATTTATTTAATTGCCTTTTTATTATGCAAAAAAATCAACACTAAAGTGCTCAAACTCTTATTTCAATCCTACAGAATCTTAGGGTCTCGAGTAACAGCAGTTGCTTAGGGGACTGATATAGCCATCCTAAATACCTATATCTAATTGGAAAAAAAAAAAAAATAGTAGCGTCCTCTAAGGATCATTCTCATCTTTACATAACTTAATTCATAATATCACTTAGTTCAACCGTCCCATAAATGTGAAGTAAATCATATTATTTCCTCTTAAGAATAAGTAAATGTTATGCCGATATCGTTAGCTCTATTAACTACCCAATGAGCTACTTATAAGTGTCATTACATCTTGACTAGTGTGACCTACGTACCTAACTACCATGTCAACCTCATTAATAGGGTTGCCGCTTCTTGGACCAGATTCAATGGCACAGGCACAAACAGTTCAATCACGTTTAAAGCCATATTTGTTTAAAGTCGATTTAAGATATGCCTAACTAACGAACAACATCCAAGTTATCGCACACCTAAGATATTTGGTGTCCTTGATGGAAAACTAGCAAACAAATCTAACGAAGAAGGGATATTTGTTAAAGAAATCAATTTATATAAAACTTGATATTAATTAAAAGTCATAACTAATACATTCATTATTTATTCAATACAAAACCTAAATAAAAACCCATATTAATTTATAATTTAATATTTATGCACACATAAATATAATACATTCCTTTATTTTAAATTTTAAAAATTTGATTAAATTATTTTATTTTATTCTTATTTATTTTATCTTTTTTAAAGGGTACACGACTAGATACACGTCCATGTACATGCTTGTGTTTCCCTTATAAGAAAAACACGACAAAAACAATCCTTGTGCTTTCGATTTGTAAATATGATCAGATAGAAACACAGCTTGATAGGTCAGGCCATGTTTCACCCTTGTTTCTTTATTAAACAAAACACGATAGTATATGAAAGAAACATGGCTTGATACATAACGTTGTGTTGATATCTCATTTTTGTCCCCTTTTTAAATAAAAATAAACATAAAAAATGAAAATTCCAAAAATTATAAAATTTCTAAAATATAGAAAATACAATAAAAATTGAAAATCAAAAAAAAATAAAAAAAATATATTAGAAGAATAAAAATTACAAGATTAAAAAAATATATATCTAAAAATTAGAAACCCCTTTACAAAAATAGGAAAATTCAAAAGACAAAGAACTGAACATGATTTGGCTGGTTTTGCGCGGCACGATTTAGCAAAGGGACGCAACCACGCAACTTCGATCATGTGCCAATGCGTGGGGGTTTATTTTATTTTATTATTTATTTTTCTTTCTTTCCTTCTAGCATGGGGGTCCACATTCCCCTTCCTCTTCACCGGTCAAGCTTCTGCCATGAAAGCTCGTTTAAGTTCTAGGAATCACAACAAACAAGTTTTTTTTTTTTTTTTAATTCATTTATTTAGTTGTGCTTAATTAATGAAGAAAAACAATGGCAGCATTCCATGAACAGATTTTCAGAGAAAAGAGAAAAGGAAGAAAGAAGAACCGAATTGTGAAGAGAGAAAAATGAATCTTTATTATTTGTTATTTTCTGTTACAGTAAAGTATTTATAGTAAAAATATATACAGTACCAACCCATCCACGTGTCTACTTTACAACTACTTTATATAACTTAACATCCCCCCTCAAGATGGAACTAGATGAAGACCCATCTTGCAACAAAAGAACTTCAATTGGGACTCAGGAACAGGCTTGGTTAATAAATCTGCCAGCTGCAACTTTGATGGCACATACAAAGTTTTAAAGAACCCTTGAGCTATATAATCTCGAATAAAATGGACATCTATTTCAATGTGCTTGGTACGGCTATGTAAACAAGGATGATCCGCAATGAGTTGAGTAGATTTATTGTCAAACATATGGTGATAGGCAAAGAAACATCTTGATGGAGATCTTGAAGAACATAAGAGATCCATAAAAGTTCCTTAGCAAGAGAAGACATACTCCTATACTCTGCTTCAGCTGAAGAAGTGGCCACTGTTCGCTGTTTTTTAGATTTCCAGGAGATGAGAGATGATCCAAGAAAAACACAAAATCCACTAACTGATTTGCGATCAATGGGACATGATCCCCAATCAGAATCTGAATAACCCACCAAAGACAGATTAGAATGAGATGGATAAAAGACTCCCAAAGTGAGAGTTCCTTTCAAATACTTCAAGACATGGAAAAGAGCTTGCAAATGAGTAGTGCGAGGTTGGGACAAAAACTGACTCAGCCGATGAACAGCAAAGGAAATATCTGCCCGATTTAATGTCAAGTAAAGTAGTCGTCCTACCAAGCGACGATAAAAACTTGGATTAGTAAGAAGTTCACCAGAAAGATGATCAAGCTTTAATCCAGATGGAAAAGGAGTCTTCACTGTTTTAGCACCAGAGAGCCCTGCATCAAAAAGGATGTTAGAAATGAACTTGTGCTGACTTAGATGTATACTAGTAGAGGATCTGGTTATTTCAATGCCCAAATAAAACCTTGCTTCACCAAGATCCTTGATGGTATACACAGAATGTAGCTTGGTTTTTAAAACAGCAATGGCATCAGAATTTGTCCCTGTCAACAAGAGATCATCCACATATAATAAAGCCACAGTAAATTCATTCAAGTCTGATTTGATGAAGAGAGAATAATCATTCCTTAATTGAACAAAACCTTGACTAAGTAAGAAATTAGACATTTCTAAGTTCCATTGCCGAGACGCTTGTTTGAGACCATATAAAGACTTCAAAAGACGACAAACTTGCCCTGGTTGTGCTTTGGAATACCCTTCGGAGGGGTCATATAAATTTCTTCATCTAAAGAACCACGAAGAAAAGCGTTATTAATGTCCACTTGATAAAGTGGCCAACCCCGTGCAGCTGCAACAGCAATCAGAATGCGTAAAGTACAAAGTTTAGCAACCGGAGAAAAAGTAGTATGATAATCCTCTCCTTCTATTTGAGTGTAACCTTTAGCAACCAACCTAGCTTTATATCTCTCAACACTCCCATCAGCTCTATATTTAATTTTGTATACCCATTTTGACCCTATAGCTTTCTTTCCCTTGGGTAACATAGTCAACTCCCAAGTATTATTTTTCTCTAAAGCATCAATCTCATTATTCATAGCATCTACCCATTGTTTGTCTTGATCATCTTGAGAATAACAATAAGGTTCCTTGGTTGTCAAAACATTAGCAAATGCAATCACATAATAAGATGGAAAAGAGGAAAAAGTAGATGAAGTGAACAAGGGATAAGAACAGGGTGTAGAAGACATCAATGAAATAGAAGAATGATTTTCTGAACTCTCATTAAGTTCTGTCAAAGAAAAGACCTGATGCACGGAGTGTATATAATCTTGCAGCCACAGAGGAGTCTTAGTTACACAAGAAGATCGTCTAACAGGAGTTATAAGATCAGTGGTTGCTGACTCAGAAATAGTAGGTACAGTAGGCACTAAAGTGGCATCAGATGGAACCGAATCAGAAACTGATGCTGAAGGGTGATCAGTATGTGAAGGAATATGATCAGAAGACATAGGAACTGTTTCAAATGTAACAGAAGGTATAGAAGGAATGTCAGAAGAAGATATAGTGAGTGTATCATCTTTTTGTTTATATGGAAATTCCCTTTCAAAGAATGACATCTCTACTATGCATGATTTTCATATCTCCCAGATTATACACCCGATAACCCTTTTGATTAGGAGAATATCCCAGAAAAATACACTTCACTTCTCTAGCATCAAACTTGTCCCTTGCTTTCCCAAGTAAAGGAATATAACAAATGTTAAGTTATATAAAGTAGTTGTAAAGTAGACACGTGGATGGGCTGGTACTGTATATATTTTTACTATAAATACTTTACTGTAACAGAAAATAACAAATAATAAATTCATTTTTCTCTCTTCACAATTCGGTTAGAAACCAATCCATCTATAAACCCTAACTTCATCTTAGCACCCAAAGCCATCCGCACAGATCGACTCCAAGACAGAAAATTAACACCATTGAAACTAA
This sequence comes from Combretum micranthum, assembly GCA_024138025.1. Taxonomy (NCBI): domain Eukaryota; kingdom Viridiplantae; phylum Streptophyta; class Magnoliopsida; order Myrtales; family Combretaceae; genus Combretum; species Combretum micranthum. The sequence continues at coordinate 336,401 of JAMXBD010001308.1, forward strand.
TATTTCCTAATTTCATATTAGGAAGATCAGATCCGGACAAATAAAGTGGATCTAAAATACCTAATTGTGCGTTCGAATCCCTAATTTGAGTACTCATCTTCAAATCTGAAGTAAAACTCAATCAATCAAAGTAATAGGAAGAAAATTGTATAGATCATACCAGTATCGCCACGCTCTGATACCATGAAGAAAAACAATGGCAGCATTCCATGAACAGATTTTCAGAGAAAAGAGAAAAGGAAGAAAGAAGAACCGAATTGTGAAGAGAGAAAAATGAATCTTTATTATTTGTTATTTTCTGTTACAGTAAAGTATTTATAGTAAAAATATATACAGTATCAGCCCATCCACGTGTCTACTTTACAACTACTTTATATAACTTAACAATTAATTCATCAAATTCAATTTCTAGAAGCTAATTCCTTAAAAATCCAACGTTTTTAATTCCATTCAACTTAAAAATTGGATCTTTGTGAATTTGGAACGATCAACCTTCTGAGTTTTATAACGGCCATTAATGGCTAAATCATTCCTTGTAACGATCGCCGTCGCATATTAACCCACATGATATAGATTAAAGAGTGGGCTCTCCTTCCTTCTTCCTGGACTGTGAGAACCCCGATCTCTCATAAAGCTCCTTCTCATGAACTCCTTTTTCGACTTCCTTTCTCTCTCCAACTCGCAGACTCTCTCTCTAACCACGACACCAATCCTAACATTACAGACAACAACTCAAACCAACGTCAAATCTTCGACTCCACCAAATTCGATATCACCTCTGCCCACGCTCCGATGACTCACTAGAACCACCATCAAATACCACTCCAATGCCACTAACTCACCACCTTTGCAAAGCCACATGCACACCTTTACCTTGCCAAACTATGCCTAACCGAAACAAGAGAGAGGGAGAGAGTTAAGTTTTGTCTTGTTAGACCCAGCTTGAGTCGTACCTAGAGATGCAATCGGATTGGATATTAACAGATTTCCGATCCATCTAACCCGATAAAAATCCTGTAGGGTTGAACCCTATAGACTAATAGGGTCGGGTTTGGACATAGGTAAAAAACCCTGTATAGTATTAGGGTTGGGTTTGAATACTACTAAAACCTGATGGATACCCACTTGACCTGTTAGTCCAAGTAAAAAAAAAATATATAATGTAAATACATTTACTAAATGTAAACATAGTAACATGCTAAATTTAAAAATAGATTGATAAAGAGAAGGTGAATTGTTATATTATTAGATTATTATTTTAATAGGTTAAGTCTACTGAATTTATTGAAAAAAATAATAATAAGCAGTTGATAATTAGGCGAGTGGTTGGGCGGATAATCAGGTTAATAGTTAGATGGGTAAACGGGCGGGGCGGGTTTTAGAGTAAACCCTATAGGGCGGGTTTGGATATAGAAGGAAAATCCTACAGGGTTATAGGGTTGAGTTTGGTATGCCCTATAGTGTAGCGGGTTTGGACTTGGGTTTGGGTTTGGGTTTGGGTTTGGGTTTGGATTCGGATTCGGGTTCATATGATCCCCCCGAAACCCGACCGGTTGCATCCATAGTCGTACCTGATTTTGTAAGCGCAACCTGATTTGGTGAAGTTCTGATCTCATACTTTTGCCTTTATTCCTTTATTTTCTTAACTTTTTTTTTTATTCATTAATTCGTTAATTTTATTGTTGTAAATATTTGTAAATGAAGATATAATAAAAACAAACTAGCGAAAAAATAATGTAGATAAATAAATAAATAGAGATATTAATATCGTATAAGATATGCAAATTTTTATAGATTTGATAGAATTAGTATTTTTGCTATATCTGTTATATATTAGCTTTCATTGAATGCTATGAGTCGATTAGATTTATTATGTGTTATGTGTGTATTTTCTATATCTTTTGGTTTTAGGATACAAAATTGTAAGATTGTTATTGCTTGGTTATAGATTGATTTATTTATATGATATCATGATTTGGATGAGTATGTAAATATTAGATTTTTTTTAAAGTTTATTAGGTTATATGAAATTATAGAATACGAAGTTATATATTAATATTAGGACATTGATTTATATGAGGATTTGATTTTGTTTGATGATATCATTCAAATGAGTTTTTTGTGTATAGAGATAACTCAATATAGATTTGTCCATATAAAATATTGATGTTTCCTTGTATATAGTTCACTTTCTCCCATCTTAATTTGATCCATGTACATATTAGATCATGTTATCAAAAATTAAAAATGAAATAAAAGGAACAAAAATGTTTTTACCCTTTTTGCTTTTTCCCATATATGGGATATATATAATAATATCATTTGCCAAATTATATAAATATCACTTAGTATTATTTTCTAAATTACCAAAAATAGAATAAAATGGGGTTTTCTCAAAATTAGTGTCTTCTACGTGTTTTTTAAAAATCTAGGAATAAAAATTAGACTCATTAGGAATTTTCAAGAAAACGAAATTACAAATTGATTAATAACTTAAACTTGGTGGGTTTTAAAAATTAAAAAATAAAAAAAATTTAAAATATTACAAAAATCAAAACGAACTACGAGGACTTAATTCCTGCTAGCAGATACGTAGGCACCTGCGGGGCGGTCACAAAAATAAAAAACTTTTAGGATTTTTTTTTAAAAATATATATATTTGTAAATATGTAAATATATTTTTAGAAAAAAAATAAAATTTAAAAAAATATAAAAATCAAAATTAATCTCTTTGGCCCATATAATTCAAGATTTCTAAAGCCCATCAAAAGCTTAGATAATCGTTTTGGTTTTAAAGTAGTAGCCCCCGGACTCATCAATTTCTAGTTTTCCCATAGACCAGTAGCCGAACTAGAAACCAAACCACCCATTTGGTTTCTAGTTCACCTTTTTTCGACTTTAGCCGGTGGCGACTCCAATCAAAATATTTTTTAGAAAACGGGCTTTTTTATGAAAACCTTATTAGTTTCTTGTCGAGTGATCTGTATCAAATGGGTCGGGTTTGATATAGATCGGGACCTTTAGGAGAAAAGGACAAAAATTCGGGCTCAAAAGGTTGTATTCTACTCGTGCTTCAAATTAACCAAATATATTTCACAAATAGAGAGAAGCGTGGTGTAGTGTATGGAACCGTGTTTCACCTGTGCTATCACAATTTCCTCTTTGTTCCAAGCACAATAAGAAGCACAGTTAGAAACTTTGCATGTGTTCTACCCATGTTTTTTTGCTATAAACTTTATTTTCAAAATCAATGAGTTACACGACTTAAGCACTATCCCATGTTTCTCACGTTTTCCCATTCAAAAATAGAGCATTTATTTTTTGAAACTTAACATCAAATTTTCACTTTTACAAGCTTACATGCACTCAAGATATACACTAATCAACTTCAAAAATGCATGAACTCTACATTCCCAACCTTAAACAACTCCTACAACTTCATTTGAACACTTCACAAACATCAAGAACTCAAAACAACTTCAACACTTACAGCAACTTATCTATCACAATTTCAAGGATCTGATTAACTCTATAAGCTAACTTAGATCTCCAACACTACATATAACTCGTATAGGAACCATTAAAATAGAGATTTCATGTTCATGAATAAAACAAATACATAAAAGATCATATATACAAGAAAAGCTTTACCTTAAGCTAGTCTTGATCTTTAGATGAAGTATTGAAGGGATTATCAACAAGTTTAGTAGAAATATTTTGATTGAAAGAGAGTGAAGGAATTGTTCTTGAAGGTAGTTTATGTGTGTCGGTTTTTGTCTATTTTTAGGGTCTGTTTAGATTGTGATTTTTGGTAAAAAGTTTTGCTTTGTAATTATCTATTTTGCTTTGACTTTTGTGGCAATTGACTTGAGGAAAGAAAAAGGCTGGTCTTGGGCTAGATCATAGGTTTGAGGCTTGGTTTGGGTTGAATTTGTTTTATTTTCATAGAAAATTTATGGGCTCCTCTTATATAAGGAACAACACAACACAAATGCTAAATTACACTAACACATTCACACACTAATCATGCAATTCATAGGTATATATATTTTATCTAAGTTTAATGAAGTGAGGTTATTTCAACTTACATAATACAATAAAATTTGAATCATAAATGTAATCCAAATTCAACTAAAGTGAACCTCATATGATATATAATTATTATATTGTTAATTGTGAATAATGGATAATCATATTCAATAGTTGATGTCAAGAGTAAAATCAAACAAAGTGAAGACGAAATCCAAATAAAGTGTTCATTTGTTGATCATTATCATATAGTTGGGTTTATTTTGTATTTGAATTGTTTTTAGTTAGTGAATCGTTTTTACCATTTGTGAACGTATTTATGTGTTTGTAGATGTCAATTTTCATGTCTAAGCTATTGCTAAAGCTAGTAGGCTAAGTTAGAAATCAACTCTTACTAGTGTTATTTTCAAAAGTTGTGTTTGTTTATACTACTTTGCCCACTTATTATTGTGGCAATTAATGGATTATATTATGATCATATTACATATTATCCAACCGAATGTGGAAAAATTTCCATGTTGTTTCTTGTGCATCGCACCCATTGGTTTATCACACCCAAGCAACTTGTGAAGAATCAGTTAAAAAATAATGAACTAAAAGAGAAATTAAAAAAAAATCTGTGAAACAATTGTACCTCTTATTGAAAGAAAAAAAAAAAAGAGACATATACAACTTTAATTTCCACATATTTCTATATTATAAAAGGAAATGACTATATATAGAACAATCTTAAAAAGACTAATTATGATGCTATGTTGACTAATTAAATAAATAAAATGCTATATGTTAGCATGCCTTACTCAAGTTGGAGCTAATTAAAGGCCCAACTTGACACATAATGAACTATGTTGAGAAGCACTGATCCTTCTAGTTAGAAGATCTGCCACTTGATCACAACTTGGAACATAAACAGGAGTCATGAAACCCGAAGATATATGATATACAACAAAATGAACATCAATGTCAATATGTTTAGTTCTACCATGCATACAAGGATTATTGGTAATCAAGATAGTAGATTTATTGTCACAATACAACTTCTTAGGCAAAGATACATTCAAAACCAAATCACGCAAGATATATGATGACCATAAGAGCTCTTTAGTAGTAGTTGCAAGTGCTCGATACCAGCTTCGATTGTTGATGTAGACACTGTAGTTTGTTTCTTAGACTTCTAAAAGATCAAAGAACTACCCAAATACACATAATAACCGGTGGTAAAGTTTTGATTAAGTGAAAAAGAACCCCAATCTGCATTAGAATAACCATGTAAAATAAGATTATTAGAAGAAGAATAAAACAACATAAGTGATACAGTTCCCTTCAAGTATCTAATTAAGTGAAATAGAGCATCAATATGAGTAGATCGAGGTTTAAACATAATGGCTAAGTCTGGTAACTGAATAAGCAATAGCAAGCCAAGAAATATCATATGCAATAAGCATCCCACCATGCGCCTATAAAAAGAAGATCATCAAGAAAATCACCATTATTATTATATGGCACCAACTTTTGTGGCAAAGGCATGCTAAACTAGCACTACTCATACCTGCATCCTTAAGAAAATTCATAATAAACTTTCATTGGTTCACAAGAATACTAGTAGAAGATCTATAAATCTCTAGACCAAAAGAAAAAAAAAAAAAAAAAAACTGTGCAAGGCCAAGATCCTTAATAGTAAATTGCTCGTTTGAAGCATTAAATTAAAAGGGTGGATATGAATATTTCATCATTGGTTAGATAGTATAGTTAATATAGAGTAGAATTGAAAACAAAATAGATATGAAATATAAAAAATTAGATTTTATTACCTTTTATAAATGACAATGGTACTGAAAATATCATTTAAAAACCATGGATTAAAAAGAGTAAAGAGGGATACTCTACCATTGACTCAAATAGGATAGAAATATATATACACCGGCCATATGCATGCATAAAAAAGGAAACTAAATATTATTCCTTGCAGATTTTCACAGATAAAGATGTATTAATCCACTGGAACAGTAATCCAAATCAGTTGGATTTAAACATTTAATAAGCCTTCAATCTGATGGTCTTTAGATTACAAGACAAAATGTGGTTAGTGCGTAGCAAAAGATTGTTTGGTACAACCATACAAATGTTTTAGTCCGTAAGTTTTCTTTCCACACTCAATTTTAGACTGCGAATTTGATCTCAATCAACTCATGGCGAGTTCTAATTTCGAAAAAGACTAATTTTGTGCTTTAATTTGTCGAATAAAGCTTGAGTTAGAGGAAAAAACAAATCTAGTCGGCATAGAGATCCTCGACCTTCTACTTCCACTGATCTTAGGTAAAACCACTACTATGTTCATGCTTGCCTGTGCTAAGAGTCTCAACCCAATGTTTCAATGAAGCCCAATGACCACTGAAGTAGCTTCCACAAAGTAAACCAACAAACTGTTTATTAAGCAAATATTAAGCACCATTAATCGTGGTTGATCATTAATTAATAACTATTGGCCAAAAATAATAACAATAATAATAACCATCTTTATCAATCAATCATTGCCAAAAGATACTAATGATATCAAACTCTTGAGAGAATTAGTTAAGATTTACCAACTGCAAAACTTAAATTTAATAAATTCCAAAGAAAGGAGTCTTGGAAAAACATATAATACGCTTAGTGTGAGTGAGCATGGCAGAGCAATTCTCCTTTGGCAAGATGAAATTTTTGCATAAATGTGAACTCAGTGATAACGCACATGTGCGTGCACACATAAACAGTTTTACTACAATAAAATTGAACTTTAAAGACTAAATTTTTATCTCTAAATATAAATTTTTATCATAAAAATATTATCACCGATTGTTTTTATAGAAATAAAATTTCTTTTATTAATTTTTCATCATAAAATTTTTATTTCTAAAGTTTAATTATATTGCAGCGTTTATTTCTCTCTTGCTAAGGGAGAATTACTCTGTCATTCTACATGCACTGCTTTATTCTATTTTGCATGTTCTAGTCCTCGCATTAATCCTATTCCTATCCTATAATGTCTCTTTTATATGACAACTTTTATGCGCATAATATATGGTATATGCCATTTGAAAAGAATAGGGATGTGTACGTAAATAGATCCTGGTTCTTGCAAAAGTGGTGCACCCATCCCCATTCTCGCTTGCCCTTCACACCAATCAAATTTAAGCAAAGCAAAAATAAATAAATAACAAATAAAATTAAAAAAAATTGATTAAGCATTATGCATATGTATATGTATATGTATATGGTGTTCACATATTGCAGTGACTGTTTTAAAAATTTATTAATTCCACAACTATATGTATAAAAGATTTATTCATATAGAAATTTCACAATACTTACGCTAACGGTTCTCTATCTTTGCGTTGGCTACACATTAAAAGGATAAAAAGTTGCGTTTGTATATTTTCAATGTGTTTAATATGTTGGTTGTTTCCTATGTAATATATGCATATATAATGTTCTTTTTTACCATCACATGTAATCTGACCAATAACACTCGTTACAATATATTCATTGCGATGAAAATTTACAAATATATGTTCCTATCTATTGGGCTAGATGAATTCATTAAACTCCATAAAGGCACTTTTCAACTCTATATAATATTTGAAATCTATACATGCTTTCTAATTATTGATGAAGCTCTAAAAAACTATTATCTATGGTTCCCTTTGGTAAAATCATTCGGGTTTTAACAACAATTATTATAGTTTGAGTATACATTTAAAATCATATTGCTTAGGAAATTTAGATGATAATTTCCAAGGTGCAATAGTAGTCATAACTTATTGCATGGGCTATATATTGTCATCCTTAATTGGTTAACATGATTTGCAAATGCAATGGTGCCTCAAACAATAGCAATGGGAAACTTGAACAAATGATTAAATAACTAAAACTGCATTTTCTAAATAAACCAAAATAAATCCAAATTGATCTTGTAAGACATCTGCTACAAAATGAATACACTTATTTTTTAAATGATTCATATTGTCAAGTGTTCTCATTCTAAATTCCATTTCAATCAAATGATCTATAACTACCAATGTATCTCACGATAATAAAAATAGATGGTGGAAACAACTTTTCAAAATAAGTTATAGGGGAAAATTACATGGTAAGGCATAAACGTTTGTGGTTAAGTTCGTTTAAGGAATCAATGTTTACAAATGTTATAAAAAGGCACAAACGTACGAGTAAGCAAGTCAAACGAGGCATGCTACTTGACAGTGTATTTTTTCTGTCAAATGTCACGTGTGGCACACGTGATCTTCTTCCTCCTCCATATCACCAGTCTCTCTCTCTGATGCTGACAGTATTCTTTTATCAATATATTATCAGGACAAATAACTTATGTCAATCCACTTATAATAGGACAAATCATGACTTGAATCAATAATGTCTAAATCCTCATCGAATCACAATGTAAAATCATTAACCAATGGATAAATTCAAGCAGTAAACGCAACAACGAAGATGTATAAACTAAACCAGATGAAATTGGCCAGAGATCTTATGTATGAAATATAATATAACATGACAAAAATGTAACCATATTACAGTCATCCAAACATGATCCAAGACTTGAATTCGTTTAATTAACTAGAACAAAACGTAAACTTTCAAGTCCTACCAAAAACCCTAACCAGTAAGAGTGACGCAACTAGTCGCCTGATTTATTTTCTTCTCCACAATCTTCGTGATCAACTTAGCCTTAATAGCAATCGGTTGATCCTAAGGAAAAACCCCTTTCCTAAAAATCTTAAAGTACTTAGACCACATGAAAACAATCAAAGGGACGCTAGTTTTGTGTGCTTTGCCCTTCACCTCCTGAGGAACCTCGGACCAAAACTTATTGATGCTGACGATAGTAAAACTATTGGAATCACATGATAATTTATTGATATAAGAATATTTTTGGAATCTGAGAGAGACTATTGAGATTGGAGGAAGACGAAGATCATGTGCATTGCACATGACATTTGACTGAGAAAATAGATACATCAGTAACCATGTCTTGTTTGACTCACTTACTTAAACGTTTATACCTTTTTTTAACCTTTGCAAACGTCGATGCCTTAAACGAACTTAACACTAAACTTTTATGCCTTGGCATGTGATTTTCCCTAAGTTATAGATTAGTGAATATAAGTTTTGAGAGTTCAAAAAATATATTTGTATCATCAAAAAGAGGATTTATTGCAATTATCCCATAAAATAGTAATAACACAAGCTAGAATAGAATACAGATTAAATATTATTTGTATACAATAAAAATGTGATTTATGGAGTAATAATAATATCGAAAAAAAAAGACTAACAGTCATTTGTGGGAAAATTAAAGTTCTAAAACAATGATGTATCGCAAACATTACACATAATATATTATTTCTAATAAATATATGTATGTATATATTCACACGAATGGGTGGTGGTTGAGTTTGAGGTGATTTGCATGAATTAAATTAAAGGGCAAATTAGACGTCATCATGGTTCGGTTCGGGTCTGGAACCAGACCCGAACCACCGGTTTCCGGTTCCAAAAGTGGTAGAACCGAAACCGGACCTGGACCTGTGGGAGCTGGTCCGGTTCCCGGTTCTTATGAACCACCGGTTCCAACAGTTCGGTTCCGGTTCTAGAGGAACCGGGAACCATGAAAAAAATAAAAAATCAATTAAATAATTTACTTAATTTAACTAAGAAAAAATACAAAATAAATTTTTAACTTGAAATAACATTGAGCCTAACAATAATTGTTCATAGCAATAGTTAAAAGAAATTCTATAATTATGAATTTATTTATATATAATCACTTGCACTTTTTTAGTTGTCATATTAGCAATGTGATACTATAAAATATTTAAGATATAAATAATTCTCAATAACAAAAAATGAATCACACGTTGTTAAGAAAGAAAGTTTACTTTGATTAGAAGTCTACATATCGCTGTACCACCCAAAGTAAATACATACCCGGTTGTACTCCTTCTCTTATCTAGATCACTAGATGCCAAATCCGCATCAACATATCCTGCCAACTCGCAATCCTTGCCTTGAAAACACAAACTCCTATCTGTGGTACCTCTCAAGTACCTAAGGATCCATTTCAGTGCTTCCCAATGCTGTTTGCCCGGATCGCTCATAAAACGGCTAACAACTCCCACCGCATGCGCAATATCTGGTCTCGTACAAACCATGGCATACATAATGCTTCCAATCGCCGAAGCATAGGGAATCTTCTTCATATGGGTTCGCTCTTCCTCACTCCTAGGCGACTCTTTGCTAGATAGTTTAAACTGACCACCTAGCGGGACACTCACTGGCTTAGCATCTTGCATATTAAACCGCTTTAATACTTTCTCGATGTACTCAGCCTGTGAAAGATACAACTTCCCCGCCTCTTTGTCTCGAATGATACGCATACCCAAAATCTGCTTAGCCTCTCCAAGTTCCTTCATAGCAAATTGCTCGGATAACTGCTTTTTCAATTTACTCACTTCTCGAGCACTGGACCCTGCTATCAACATATCATCTACATACAGCAGTAGAATGATATAGCTTTGGTCAAATCTCTTGAAGTAACAACAATGGTCGGCATTGCATCTGACAAAGTCAATCTCCTGCATAAACCCATCAAACTTCTTGTACCACTGTTTCGGTGCCTGTTTCAAGCCATATAAGCTCTTCTTGAGCTTACACACAAGGTTAGTGTTACCCTCTGACAAGTATCCTTCTGGTTGCATCATGTATATATCTTCCTCCAAATCACCATGGAGGAAGGCTGTTTTTACATCCATTTGCTCCAATAGCAAGTTCTCTGCAGCTACCATACTCAACACAATACGTATAGTGGTTAGCTTCACAACAGGAGCAAAAATGTCAGTATAGTCAATACCATGTCTCTGCTGAAACCCTTTCACAACCAGCCTTGCCTTGTAACGCTTGCTTCCATCAACCTCCTGCTTAATTCTATAGACCCATTTATTATGCAATGGTTTCTTGCCCTTTGGAAGCTCGACAAGTTCCCAAGTATCATTGGACATCAATGAATCCATCTCATCATCCATCGCAAGCTTCCATTTGGCTCGATCCTGTCCCTGGCTAGCCTCTGCATAACATTCAGGTTCACCACCATCAGTTAACAGCAGGTAATAACTTGACGGTGAATACCTGTCTGGTGAACCACACACTCTGGTAGACCTCCGCAGCGGAGCTATGGGCAGTGGTGTACTCTGCTCTGCCTCAATAACAACCTCATCATTCTGAACAGCCTTGCGCCCACCTGAGTTCGAAATATCTAACTCAACAATCTGGGTACCTACACTGTTAGAATCTGGTGCATCCAATCTGTCCTTGTACAGAACCTGCTCATTAAATATGACATCTCGACTACGAATAACTTTTCGATTACGTTCATCCCAGAATCTATAACCGAACTCATCACCACCATATCCAATAAACGTACATTTAACAGATTTAGCATCTAATTTAGTTCTAGCAGCAGCATCAACATGAACATAAGCAATACAGCCAAATACTCGAAGAAACGACAGGTTTACCTCTTTACCACTCCAAGCCTCCTCTGGTATGCCGTTCTCCAAAGGGGCTGATGGTCCTCTATTGATCAAGAAGGCAGCAGTGTTGACTGCATCTGCCCAAAACATCTTGGGTAACCCACACTTCAGCCTCATGCACCTAGCACGTTCATTAAGTGTTCTGTTCATGCGTTCTGCAACGCCATTATGTTGAGGAGTTCCTGGCACAGTCTTTTCCATGCGAATACCATTATTAGCACAAAATTCTTTAAACTCACTGAGCTCATATTCACCACCATTATCAGATCTCAGACACTTCACTTTCAGGCCTGTTTCAACTTCTACCAGAGCTTTCCACTTTCTAAAGATATTAAAAGCATCAGATTTATTTTTTAGAAAATAAACCCATACCTTTCTAGTGGAATCATCAATAAAAGTCATGTAATATGACGCACCACCAAGAGATGTCACGGCGCTGGTCCCCATAAGTCACTGTGTACTAACTCAAGCTTCTGCTTTCTCAAAGTTCTGCCAGCCTTCGAGAAACTTACCCTCTTCTGTTTCCCGAGTACACACTCCTCACACAATCCGACTTCAGTTGTCTTGAGGTCCGGCAGTTTTCCTTTTGAACACAGCTCCTTCATCCCTTTCTCACTCATATGACCTAGTCGGCAATGCCACAAATCTGCATCACTGTATGCTCCTGTAAGAGCAATACTATCCTTGAGATTTGTCGTCGTATACAATGTACCCTCCTTCTTGCCTCGAGCCACCACCATGGCTCCTTTTGTAATTTTCCAATTATTGCAGCCAAAGGTTACATCATAACCTTCATCATCTAACTGCCCAACCGAGAGTAAATTTCTTTTCAACCCAGGGATATGTCTCACGCCATGCAACTGTAATACAGATCCATTCGGTGTTTTGATCTGAACATCTCCCTTCCCCACGATTTTCAGAGGTTCGTCATCAGCAAGATAGACTTCTCCAAAATCACCAGAAGTATATTCTTCCATTAACTCTGCACCACTGCAAGAATGAAACGATGCTCCAGAATCCAAAACCCACGATTCCAATGGACTGCTCACACTCAAAATTAATGCATCTTCGTTTCATCTACTGTTGCATTTGCCTCCTTCTTTTTCTTCGGTGCTGTGCACTGATTCTTGAAGTGACCAAATTCCTGACAGTTCCAACACTTGATTTTACTCAAGTCCCTTTTCGATGCACTTCTTCCCCTGTTCCGACCTCTTGATTTCGATCTACCCCGATTCGTTTCCTTCGAATCAGATCTGCCCCTATTTCCTGTGTTCAAAACTGACCCTGAAGTAATACCTAATTCCTTCTTGCGAATTTCTTCACTAATGATCAGATCTCTTACTTCGTCAAATTTCAACTTCTCTTTCCCCGATGAAGCACTAACAGCTGTAACTGTTCCGCTCCAACTCTCCGGTAAGGAAGACAGCAAAATTAGGGCTTGGACCTCATCATCGAAATCAATATCCACAGCGCTTAATTGGGTTGTGATCAAATTGAACTCGTTAAGATGATCGGCAACCACAGTATTCTCTGACATCTTTAGGTTGAAGAGACGCCGCATCAGATGAACCTTGTTTGCTGCTGATGGTTTCTCATACATCTCCGATAACGTCTCAAACATCTCCTTAGTGGATTTCGCTTTTGCTGTATGAAGCGCAACGTTCCTGGACAGAGACAAGCGAACCACGCTCATCGCCTTCCTGTCCAACAATTTCCAGTCTTCGTCCTTCATATCCTCTGGTTTTGTACCCAGAGGCTGATACAGATCTTTACCATACAGATAATCCTCGACCTGCATCTTCCAGAATCCGAAATCTGCTCCGTCAAACCTTTCAATCGGCAATTTTCCGTCACCCATCATATCTATCCCACCGAACCTGGTGCTCTGATACCAATTTGTTACTAAATAATAAAGACGAAAAATAAAGATTGAAATAACAAAGACACAAAATTGTTTACCCAGTTCGTCACGGATTGTGACTACGTCTGGGGGCGCTACCAAGCCAGGATATTCACTATATATGTCAGAGAGAGATATGTATTACATTGATGGGCTATTTATAAAAAAAACCCTAATGGATCGCCGTGCTCGTGGCAAAGGTGTACAGTATTCAGGCTCCACAACCCAACAAATTTAACAATATATGATTTCAAATGTATTTATTACTTGTTTTGTTAATAATAATACATTAAATATTGTGAATTGGAAATAAATTTTTTATTTTTATGCGAAAATAGTTTTAAATATTTATTTTATAATTATAATTTTTTATAATTTTCTTTTCTTTTTTTCTTACTTTTTTTATAATTTTTATGGTGTAGAACTGTCAGTTCTGCCGGTTCTTGAATCGGTGGTTCTAAAACTGCCGGATCATGTCGTTTTTAGGGATGGAACCGTAAGAACCTGTCAGAATTGACGGGTCCTTTACCGGTTCAAACCTACCATTCCCAGGCCGGTTCCAGGTTCAGAAACCGCTAGTGACGAGTTAGGTTGGTTCCTTGTTCGGAACCGATCCATGATGATGTCTAGGGCAAATCTCCTTCGACGGTAAGATGCTCTAAATTTAGGATTTATAACTTTTGGAATTGGCATTTTAACTGCTAAAGGAATAATTGTCCACCAATTTAGCCATGCATTAGAGGCTGTTCTCTCGATGATCGGTGGCAGAGGAACAACTAATTTAGTTGGACTCGATGAACAGTTGTTGCTCCTCGAATGTATTTATACTTTCCAACAGGTTTCACATTTTCCATGAAGAAAGGCATATTCTAAGGACATCCAATATTATATCTAGGAATTGAAATTTAACCATGGGGATGAAAAGAAAAGGGAGAAAAAGAAGAATATAAAGTATAATCGTCCAAATGCTGGGTGTCTACATCGATTTTTGACAAAAATAATAGGAAGTGGGACAATATAGAAAAGATGATTGTAAAGAATTATAAAAAGTTCCTAAATTCCAAAATTTTGCATTAAGATTTTCAAATTTTCCAAAAATATCCAAAAAATACTAAATTTGAGACAAGTATTATTTCTTATTAATATTTTTTTCCTTAGCCAAAATAATAATCATATCCAATTTAAAGTAAAAGGAAAAATTAGAAATCAATTTTTTATATTTTTTTTAATACAATTGAAAGCTGAATTTTAAAAAAAAGGTTCAAATTACTCTTTCAAGTTAATTGAACTTTCAAAATTGAAAAAGAAAATTTAAAATTACTTTTAACTTTTAAAAATTTTTCTTAAAATTGAAAATTGCAAAAAAAAAAAAAAAACTCCATGTTGAAGTGAAAAGCCATTTAAACAAAGATTATTGTTTGTCACTTACTAGTTGTTCACTTTACTATAATAACAATTTTATTATAATCTTATTTTTTTATAAAGAGGTATTATGGCATTTACTTAATCGTAATAGTCATTCGAATTCGAATTCTATTATATAGAATATTAGAACCTCTTATTTGAATAAAATGAAAAGATAAGACATAAAAATTCTATGAAACTCTATTACGTTCTTCAAAATAATAATAATAATAATAATAATAATAATAATAATAATAATAATACCACAGTTTTTTTTCATTCAATAAATTAACTAAGCAGTCACTTTCTTTCATACATCAATTTTTCTCTTCTAATTTCTTTATGGCATGTGACATGTTGAGCTAGACATCGACACGGTTTGGGTCAGTTCCGGACCCCAACCGGAACCAGAACCGCCAGAGCTGGGGCTGTTCACGGTTCCAAGGAACCGCCGGTTCTGGCAGTTCCGGTTCCGGTTCCGGTTCCACGTGAACTGGTTTTTTTTTTTTTTTTTTGGAAAAATGAAGTAAACAACCCCCTCCCCCCTTATATAATAGATTCAAATCTAATGACTATAATATTTATTAAATCTTAAACTAAAAGGCAAAAAAAAAAAAAACATAATCTTTATAATACTTTAATTATATGCATATATATGTCTTTTTTTTTTTTAACGTCTTAATGGATAGTAGGTGAGATGATGATTTTTTTTTTTGAAATATTTTTTTTCTCATTTATCTATTACTATTATTAAGCCAAAATTTGATATAAAAAATTAAAATACATAATATGGTAATTATTTATCTTTTTCTTTTAATATTTATAACGGTTATCTTACACCCCCTCTTCTCCTTTTTTTACTCTGCCATCTCTCTCTATCTTTTCCATAGTAACTCCTTCTATTTTTAGGATAAATTGTAGTGTTTTCTCCAATTTTTTTTTTTTAAATTTTGGAATACATTGCGTGATGCGTCCGCTAGTATTATAAAAATAATATGGTTGACACTTGACATGTGCGATAAATTGACATAGGATAATCATTCCATCATCATCATTTTAGTTTTTAGTTTTTTTTTATAATTATACCCATCACTTCCACCCAAATCATTCTTTTAATCTTCTTACTTTTTTTTTTTAATTCAAATATTTGGCGGGTTGGAACCGCCGGTTCCGAGTCTGGAATAGCGGTTCCGGACCCAGTTGGAACCGCCGGTTCCGGACCCAGTGGGAACCACCGGTTCCGCCACGTCTAACCGTTTAGACCCGCCAGTTCCGGTGGGTCCTTGGACGATTCGGAACCGTCACCGACAGGGCAGTTCCCGAGTCAGGAACCGCCGGTGACGGTTCGAAACCGCCCCGTGATGATGTCTATGTTGAGCGGCAAGATGTTTTACTACCTTGCAGATAAAATAAACGGAATTATTTTATTAGCATTACTAATTTTTCAGTGTTGGAATTTGTTGATTAAGATTACACATTTACAATAGTGGAAGGTATTTGCAGTTCAACCTTCATTTTTTATACCTTGATCCCTAACTTTTTTTTATTTTCATGATTGTGTATGGGTATAACTCAACTAAGGCCCAGTAACTAGTAAAGTGAGCCACCCATGACATCCTTAAGGCTCATCAAGCATTCTCTAGGCCCATTAGGCATTCCAGGCCATCTCGACTCAAGGACCCTGACTACCTATCAACTCCGAATCCTTAGTGCACTTGGAGAGTCAACTTGGATCTTCCTCTAACTCAAGACCCCTTCTCTTATCGAAATTCCCATCGAACTGTATCTCCTCAATTCTTTGTGAAACTTTGAAGTACACCACATATCCTTAGCTCTCCACATTTCTAGAAGGATAATTTAACTCTTTCAAGGCACATCATAGAGATCAATTTCAACCTTTATTCAACCACCTTCTATGGAAAATCATATTTACCACTAGAAGTCTAGGTCAACTATTAGCTACGAATCACACCACGTGATCTGGCGAATATCCTATGGGTATCTAATCTGGTATGACCACCATCAATGAATAGCAGTTGAAGGCTCAAGGTCAAGCATCCAGTCCAATCTGATCAATTCTTATATTATCTATGCATATTTAATTGCTCCCTGTTTTTACGATCCCATACTAATTTAAATATCAAAGTAGTCATACTAAACAACCCTATAGCGTACCACTAACGAGTTATCTTTGATTGCAGGCATATCAAATCTCTACAACAAAAAATCACCTACAACAATGATCATATATCTTTTACTGATATAATTTATTAGATGAAAAATAATCTAAGAATATCCCCAATAAATTACATGATATTCCCTATTTTCTTTATTTGTGTTTAACCAAAGTACTAAGATTATAAAAAGAAATCACGTCGTATTAGTTTTATTTGACAAGAACAAATTATGCATGCATTCTGATCGCTTGTGGGACGAATAACAAGAAGTTTCAAAATGTATAGGTAATATATATATATATATACACACACACGACTGAAATAATAATTGTGAATATGGATGGACTTCCAAATATAAAAGTTATGAACGGGAATCATGTAAATAGACTAAATAAAATATTTTTAGATTTTACATTTAAGCCATGGACAAATCAGATCATTTTTAATAGATGACAAGCTCTTATAGTATATACTATAATTTCTTCCCTATCAAATCATCAATCTTTAATTTAAATTATATAACTATTTGTATTATCAATTATAAAAGTAATTTGAATCAAACCGAATTGAAAATCTTATTTTAAATGGTTCAATTTAAACTCATGAATCATTAACAACGGTTCAATTCTTTAAGGGTTTGAATTAGATAGAACCACAAACCATGTATCTCTTCCAATGAATCAATTAGGTTCTTCAACATCAAAAAAGTCCATAAACTCACCAACTACCCAAAATTGAGATTTAAAAAAAAAAAAAAAAAAACATCAAAGTGCATGAACTTCATTAAATCAAGTCACCATCATCGACCAATCATAGGACATTTATAAGTCATCACTTTTGTACTTTAATAGATTGCTTCCAAATACATCCTATTTTATGACTTGTTTATTTTAATGTCTTTTGGTCAATTCATATAATGTTGTTCATTTCTATCTTTTGAAAGGTATTATGATTCACCAATCTAAATCTCTATGCATCAATTTACATCAAGTTCAGTAATATGAATCATACTAGATATCCATATAGTATCGTAAAGACCCTAAAGTTGCCACTAGTTATAGTTCCTTTAGGCTTTAGCAACAAGTTTAGGGTTTTAACATGATTGATGATTTAATGGTATCCCAAACATTATTATTATTTAGAAACTTAGAGAATCGATAACATAATCAAGCATCATTTTGTTTAATCCATCTAGCCATTTACCTTGTGTTTGATTAAGACAATCATAGTGACCACGAAAACTAGAATGTGTCAACAGATATAAGTAGACATTTCTCATTCCATTTTAGTTGGTCGTCAACATTGTCGCAACAACTTATAATTAGACACTTAAGCACTTAAAATAATAACTATACAACATTTGAAGCTTTGTTTAATATGTTTAGGTATATTGATTTTAATTATAGAGACACATAGAGGGAAAGCATGCCAAAACAATAAACATACATCAAATTAATATAAACTTGTATATATAGAATATCCCAATCTTATACTACGGTTTCATTGGTGCATGTACAACCAATCACAATCAGTCAACTAAAGGTTGGCTTTTAACTGTATCTTATCCTAATATAATCTGTATTTGTTTTTTTTTCCATATATGACTTGTTTATAAGTAAAAATACATATTTTTTTCATTTATATCTATTTCTTAATAAACATTTATTTAAAAACCATAAAAATAAGATGCTAAATGACCTAAAAAAGAAGAAATAAAAAAGCCATAAATAGAGCCAAAGCGTCGATATTTTACTACATAACATGATACAAAGTAACCTAACCTATCATTTATAACAAAACTTTCTATTTTATTTTTTTATTTTTTTTTCCCCGAAAGGTTGTGGAGGTGATTTGCATGAATTAAATTAACAGGCAAATCTCCTTTGGCAGTAATCTGCTACAAATTTACGATTTAACTGCCAAAGGAGTAATTGCCCATCAATTTAGACATGCATTAGAAGTTGTTTTCTCGATTGGTCGTAGGGGAACAGCTAATCTAATTCAAGGATTTGATGAACGGTTGTTGAGCGACGTGTGTGTGTGTGTGTATACTTTCAAAAAGTTTTCTCGTTTTCTATGAAGAAAGGCATATTCTCAGGACATCCAACATTCGTCAAAGAAATAGAAATTCACCCATGTGGATGAAAAGAAGAGGGAGGAAAAGATAAACATAGAAAGTAAAATGCCCCAAATGTTGGGTGGCTGTATCAATTATTTAAAAAAAAAAAAAAACCCTCAAAATTCCATAATCTAGAAAAGAGATCATAAATAAAGAACGGAAAAGTATTCCTGATAGAATTTGGTTGGTTAAGGCCCTATAATCGAATGCTATGAACACTAATCTCTATCAATATTGATCTAAATTCGATTCTGCTTCTCAAAAGTTACTAGTAGATATCATTTGAGAAAAAAAATTCATTTGAATATTTAACACAAATATTTAAGGTAGGGATAAAGTGGGGAATATTATTGCGATTTTTCTGCCTCCATAATATGCTTATTGCTATACTTTTACAAATGGTACTATTTTTTAGCTTTATGTATTAAAAATTAAATTGTACCAATTAAGTATGATAATTGGTTGAAATAATTTTGGTTAAATTATAACAGCTCCTCATATTTATGATTATCCATTCAAATGTCATACAAATAAACTTAACAAAGACAAATTAGCTATATGAAATATCTAATCAATTCTTGAAATTTTTATCACATCGTAATTAAACAAAACACAAAATGAATCCAAATATCGTCTCCACGATGAATTTTGCCATCCACCATTCCAAATTCTTTACTTTTTAATTTCTTGTTGTTTTTCGGTACAAGGTTTACATAAATGAACTGTTCCTTAATCGAAATGGGCAGGAAGAAATCTTCCAAAGGTTGATTTGGATTATCTGATTTTTATTGCATTTTATCTAAATCTATTTATGAGTAAAAGTCTATTTTTATCTGTTTCCTAACAAATGATCAATTTAAAAATGATAGAAATAAGACGCTAAAATAATCAGAATAAAACAAGCCAAACGACATAATTTATGGAGAAAAATAAACATTATAAAAAATAAAAAGTAGTTGCAGCATTTTACTTAGCAATATATGAGCATATTCGGCCTAGGTCGCTTGGACCATCTCATTTGAAATGAAGGAATAAAATAAAAGAGGCTTTATGAATTCTGAAAAAATTATTATTGAAAAAAAATATTTTTAAATTAATTTATGTATATTAGATAAACATATATGCACCAGCAAAATATGTACTTATATAAGAGAAATATTTGATGGGTAGTAGTAGGTAATTTTTAAAGTAACTACCACTCATATAATCATATATTCGAAAACTATTGATAATTACTCATGCATGTACAATGCATGTGTAGTGTAATATCCATCGAAACCTTTTGTAATAAGATTTAAAGTCATTTTTAATTGTTGCATCTTGATTTTTGGAACATAATTTACTTAAACTGTTGAAGGTAATGTGTAAGGAAAAAAAAAACTTAAAAAGAAAATTTGTCAAGGGGAGAAAATTAATAAGAAATAACCCTAAAAATTTTGTGAGAGAGGAGACACTTTTATTTAAGCAACAAGTCAACGGGGAAAAATGTTGAATATGTAACATGTAGGTAAGTATCCACCAATTATATTTTAATCCATGGAACAGATAGTTAATAGTTTTTAAAATAACTATCACACATGTTTGAAAATAATTAGTATTACGCCTCGTATTTATCATACATTACGTATATTATCATCATAGTCTTTCTCGGTAAAGGAATTTATTAATAATTTTTTTTAAAGGTATGATACCAAAACCAGCCTCTTTTGCTTTAATTGTTTCAACCATGAAAAAATTTAAAAAGTGTAAAGATTTCAAACTAAAAAGCCTAAAAGGGAATTCTCTTTCTCTATCTATTTTGCTGCTTTTATGAATCTTACAAATTTTGGTGAATGCAAATTAATTACATTACAAGAAAATTAATCTTTATAGATAAAAAAATTCTACAATAGAAATTTGATAGAATAAATTCTATCTTTACAAATAGAATTAGAGACTATAATTTTTGTAATAGAAGTTTTGTATCCGAAACCCAATTTTCTTGCGGTGTTAGAATGCATGTATAATACCCGATTATTACCAATCATTGATAATTTCATAGATTGTACATCATATCATTCCGTAATCTTAAAGGTTAAAATTAGTGCACAGTATCCATATCCCATGATCATTCGCAATTCTTCATATTTATTTGTCTCATAAACTTACCAAATACGAGAAATATCATATTTTGTCATCAGAGATTCTGGAAAATATATGTATTCGACATCAGATTTTGATCCTACCTACTAGGAACGTCATCTACCTTATCATCAACATGCAGCAAAGATGTACAACTTTTCTACCATCAAGACAAAAGGATAAGGTTTCATTGATTTCATTACCTAGTATCTACATTTAGCAGGGATTACTATTATACTTAGCACTGTGTCTCGTTTCATGGAATGAGTGTGATCTAGGCATTTCAGTGAGGAGGGGATGCAGGGACTAAAATAATTCTTGAATGAAGTATTAAGTTTTAGGGATGGATCGAAAAAGAAATTTTGATTAGTTCTAACTCTATTTTTTGTGAAGAGAATGATTTTTTCTATCAAAGGATTTAAAAGAAGGAAAAAATGCTCCGGATCTCCTACACGAATGATTTGAAAGATAAAAACCAAAAGTAGTGGTATTTTCTGCAACAACATAACATATGTAACCAATCAATATAGGTTTATCCAAATTTGACTCAAATCCAATATGGCTTCTCTGGGTATATAAGAAATTTATTGAATTGATTGTTTTTAATGAATATTTGATCGCAACACTGAATATGGAATCCAAAGAAACCAAATAGGCATTCATTTAAGTTTTTCCATTTCACCCTTTTTATTAAAAAAACTACATGCTAATTGAAAATTATAATTTTATTGCCAATGCATTAATGCTTCAAAAGCGAGCCAATAACAAGAAGTGCACAGTCATCTATACAAGATCCAAAAACAATGTGCGTGTAACAATTAAGGTTATGGGCCATAGGTTTGGACACAAGTGGTTACGTCATGGTGCACCTATTGGATAGATTTCCTGTGAGTAGTTGCAGTTAAAAGAAAACTAGGTAGTAACTTGCAACGCCCAAAATAATTGGATCTAAGTGTGTATATTGTCATGTATAATACTCTAAGTATTACACATATAGGTTTCCTTAAAAGATATATTTATCGTGAGCATTTGCTAGCCAATTTTAAATTATAAAATAATTTGGTTAGATTTTAGAAACTACTAAGATTTAATAGTAGTTAAATAAATTTTATAAAATATTTCATAATCTACTCTCATGAGTAGATTAACTTCCAAAAATAAAACCATTTATCAGGCATCTCCTATACATTTTATCATGGTAAAACAAAGCTTGAAAACTTATTACAACCTGTGGCTCCAGTAGGTCCTAAAAGAATATACAAACTTAAAAAGATAAATCCAGTTCATAAATAAAGTCCAACAGTCCTACTTCAATTCACTTCTCTTCCCAAAACATCTAGAAACACCCTAACCTGAGTCAAACCTTCAACAAGTAATCAACACCCGGAAACATAACAACAATGAGCCAACCTAGTGTACAATAACATAAGTACGCATGACATGACACACAAGCTTCAACTAATGCAACGCAGCAACAATCATTTATTATCTTTAATTTAAAGTGAAATAGACAACATCGGAGTACTCATAGTCCGAAACAATCTCTAGGAATATGGGCTTCTGAGTAACAGTAGCTACTAAGGGGATTGAATAAAATGGTCCAAAATATTTCCTAAATCTAACAAAAAAAAAAAAAATATAGTCTCATCTAAGGTTTATAGTCGTTATACAGCTCTATCCATCACAGTCTATAATAAAAAGGCTCAACCAATCCCTAACCGTAAGTCATACTATATTTTATCCCTTCGTTCCAGATAGACGCTATGCCGATATTATATGCCCCATCAGCTACTTGCTAAGACACTTATGAATTGCCATTGCATCATGGCATACCATTGCATTATGGTAAGATGTGCCTTACGCGCCTAACTATCGTGCTGGCATCACTAAGGTTATCGCTTCGTAGATCGAATTCAATGACACAAGCATAAGCAACATTCATTAATAAAACCATCTTTAAGTTTAGTTTTTTTAAGATGTCTATCCTAACACATAACACACAAGTTACTACATACCATATACTATTGGAGGATAGATAAGAGGGTTGGGTTAGAGTTAAACATTTGACCAAAAATTAAACTTATATAAGCAATTAATTAAATTATTCATTTACATCAAACTTATTTCATAAACCTATTTGATCAAACACGAAATATGAACACCACCATGGCTGCAAAAATCATGCTGCCAAAATACAGGCAGTTCTTCATTATCTATCAAATTATTTCTTTTCTTTTATTTATAACATTTATCATTCATATAAGCTTTTGAATTAATTACTAACTTATATGAAAACTCATTTACCTTAGCAAAAACATTTGACACAACATACTCCTTATATTAAACAAGCCTAGTCTATTCATTACAAGTTTATTAGATTTAAGCCAATAGCAAGTTATTAAGCTTATATTAACTTAACTAATTTAGCTAAGTTAATTACATTTAATTAATCTATTTCATCTTAATTCAGTAAGGTTTATTAAGCCATGTAGACTTAGTTTATTAAATAAATTCATTTTATACTTAAAACTCATGTTAACTTAATTTCATCTTTCTTTCTTTTCTTTTCATTTTTTTTATTATATATGAACAACACTAGGAGACAGATCACGCCTGTGATGAGGGTCATAATCTTCATCATGCCCATGATAGGGAAAAAATTGTTATTAGAGGAGATCACACCCCTTATTATGGTCATGATCTAGGCCGTTACATTGATAAATCCATGATCAATGGAGATCATGGCTTCATCACGTGATCACCCTAAATCTTAGTTCACCATGTTTCATAGGCCATATCACAGCCATGATGCATAAGGTATCAAGTTATTTTTTTCTTTTATCTTTTACCTTAATTTATCAACTTATAACATCATACTTTAAACAAACATCATAAAATCAGCAAAGCCATCCATAACATAACTTACAATATTCCTAAACATATTTCATACTTAATATTTCCTTTGTTGCATTTTATCAAACACTTAGCCTACACATGCTTATACATATCTAGGTTTTAGAAAATGTGTTTATATATCTTTAATCTATCAATATTATTATAGATTCTACATATTTCTAACTCTAATTCAACATTTTCATGTATAAACAACAATCAAAACAAAGAAAACAACTAAATTACTTATTTTGGCAAGCTTAAGCATCTTTGTCTTCTCTACTACTACTTCTTGAGTTGATGTAGCTTCTTGTAGCTTAATTCCCTACTTTATTCTTGTTTTTCATCTTCAATTTCTCTTATGATCTCCTTGAATTTGAGATTTGAGTTTGATTTTGAAGAGAAAAGGAAATGAAGAGAAAGAAATGAAGGAGAGGAAGAGAAAAGGAAAAAGAGAGAGGTAGGTGGGGAAAAGTAAAAAAGGAAAGGATAAGATTAAAATTAAAAGATATTTTTGATAGGGGTTATAAGTTTAAACTTTTCAGATAATTAATTTGAATATCAAAAGTAATTAGAAAGTAATTTGAGAATCTATATGTTATAAATGAATAACTTAGAAAAGGGATTTGGTTTAGGAGTTTAATTTGTAAGGAATTGATATTTAGTTTGAGTTCTGGTTTAAAAACTGATATTTTTTAAAAAACAGACGAACTTAATACTTGTAGAGATTTAGGAATTGGAATTTAGACTAAAGTTTAGGGGTTTAGGAATCCACTAAACATTTAAATAACATGTTTAGAGGTTTAAAGATTCGATAATAGAAGATAAATGAGTTTAATGAATAATTTGGAAGAATTGAATAATCTGATTCAAACAAAAAGTTCATTGAGATGAATAGATGATTAGAAAGGATATTTGAAATATCAAATTTCAATTTAATATATTTACTAATTTTATTATATTAGGTTGTCTAATCACTTTCTATTGTTTACATGTTTTATCTATTTAAACTATATAAATTCAATTTCTAACTAAATTCATATTCAAGTTCAGAAATTGACTATCTATTATATTATTCAATTAAGTCAATTCTAATTTAGTTAAGTGAGAATTATGGGTGTTTCATAACTTAAGTGTAATTTTTTTCAAAAATGTTTAAAGTCATCTTAACTATTGAGTGTAGAGATTGGATCATATTTAAGTCGTATAGAATGTAATATAAAATTAAATAAATTATAATGAAGGGTAAGGATATCATATGCTATTAAATAAGAGGACAATATAGTTGATGCAGCATAGGATGAAGAGACGAAAAATCCTATGCCAACAACATATGCCATCGGCCTTTAGTTCTACACTGCCCATGTTGGAGCGGCGTACTTTACATGTCTTTTGGGTTTCTTAAATTAGTAATTAATAATATGGTTAATGCCTTTAGAATATCATTTAATATTTTTAAAGAATAATTTTTAGTATCATTTAGTAGGATTTTTAATATGATTTAATGTCTTTTAATAGGATGTCAGTTTCATAGGATTTAATGTCTTTTAATAGGATGTCAGTTTTAGTTTTTCCTTTTAAATGCTATTTAATATTATTTAATAGGTTTTAGTCCTTTTTCAATTATGGCAACTTTCAAGCTTGCCTATATATATGTAAGCCTTATGGCATATGAGACAGAATATATGTTGTTTTTTGAATGAAATTGTTTGAGAGTGTTCTCTCTTTATCCCAAAATTCGTAATCTTGTGTAGATTTCGATTTTTGATGCCAAATATCTAGGTATTCTCAGAATCAATGGATATTTGAAGATCACAAGCCGATATTCGTGCACGAATCAACGTCTTGCAATTGTTTCCTTTCCACTGCGTCAGTTGGTATCAAAGCCGCGTTCGCTCTTGGAATATCATGGAGCCTCGCAAACAGGTTAACCAGAAACGTGTGGATAAAATCTATGGTCATAATGACCTAGGTCGACTGATCGAGCAGAAAATCGATTGGTGGTTGAGTGTTATGGTGGATCAGGTCATAGAAAGGATGGAGGCACTTTTGGTGAATCAGAATAAAGGTAGAAACCCAAATCCTAATCTGGTGCCTAATAATGATTTGATACATGACGTAGATTATGAGGAATCAGATGATTACTCCTCTTTTGTTAAGGAAGATAGTAGTTGTAAGGAAGTAGGGATGAACGCAAATATCCTGGAATTTGATGATGATTTCTCTTCTGTTGGGGGGACAACTATGATGGAGAACCAATATTTGACACTTATGCGGATGATGAGCCTACGTTTGAAGCTGTGTGTGATGGAGGACCTATCTTCGACATTGAGAATGATGAAGAAGAATTTTTCACAAAATATGATGATGTGCTTAAGGTTGAGGGAGATGGAAAACCTATTTTTGATGAGGAGTATGAAGAGGAAGAATTTTTGGAAAAAGATATTTTTCAGCCTATAGGCAATGGTGAACCAAATTTTGATTTTCATATTGCTGAACAGAAATCTAAGGCGATATTTGCTTTAGTGGACAAGGAGGTTACTGAGGAGGTAGCAATATCTGAGTTTGCAACTGTGGTTGTAAAGGAGCTCCAAGATGTGTTTTTTGAAGAGTTGCCAGATGGATTACCCCCATTGAGAGACATTCAACACCAAATTGATCTTGAACTAAGTGCAACCCTTCCAAATTGTCGTCGTCATCAAATGAGCCCTACAAAACATGAAGAGTCGAGGAGACAAGTTGAGGACTTACTGCATAACATGATTAAAATTCGAGGTCGAATTTTGTCCAGCCTGGAGAGGATGATGCAGCATAGGATGAAGAGACGAAAAATCCTATGCCAACAATATATGCCATCGGCCTTTAGTTCTACACTGCCCATGTTGGAGCAGCGTACTTTACATGTCTTTTGGGTTTCTTAAATTAGTAATTAATAATGTGGTTAATGCCTTTAGAATATCATTTAATATTTTTAAAGAATAATTTTTAGTATCATTTAGTAGGATTTTTAATATGATTTAATGTCTTTTAATAGGATGTCAGTTTCATAGGATTTAATGTCTTTTAATAGGATGTCAGTTTTAGTTTTTCCTTTTAAATGCTATTTAATATTATTTAATAGGTTTTAGTCCTTTTTCAATTATGGCAACTTTCAAGCTTGCCTATATATATGTAAGCCTTATGGCATATGAGACAGAATATATGTTGTTTTTTAAATGAAATTATTTGAGAGTGTTCTCTCTTTATCCCAAAATTCGTAATCTTGTGTAGATTTCGATTTTTGATGCCAAATATCTAGGTATTCTCAGAATCAATGGATATTTGAAGATCACAAGCCAGTATTCGTGCGCGAATCAACGTCTTGCGATTGTTTCCTTTTTATTCCGCTGCGTCAATAGTCCACTCAAATATGAAATAATAAAATAACTCTTTTCACCCTCACCTAAAAGATATGTATCTCTCTCTACACAATATCACAGGAAGCTAAACCCTAGGATTCTCTCAAGATTGTATCTTACTCCAAGAAACCGCCTTGTTGATATGGAGAATTTGTCTTTTCTGAGTTGTGTTGTTGTTTCAAAGGTTTTGTGCTTTTGGTAAGAGATTGGAAAACCCTAAATCGTCTTGTTAGTGGTTGGGGTTTTTTATTTCAAAAGGAAAAGGAAAATTTCAAGTATCATGCTTATAACAACACTTTATATGTGAAAAGACGTTTTCTTTTTGGAGTTTGCATAGTTTGAGATCAAAAGGGGGGATGGGTTTTTAGGAGCTTTTCTCGTGTTTTGGAGCGAATGAGGGTATGAACAAGAGTCATGACTATAACACGGGTCGTGATGTCCTTTAGTGTGGCAGTTTCCAGCCAATCACGATCGTGATGGCCGTCACTACTCCCATCACGGGCATGACAAAGACCATGATGGCAATCATACCCCATGAAATGGGCATAACAAGAGAGTTTCAACATGTTTTTCTTTTCTAGGGCCTATCACATCCTCCACTATGGGCGTGATCAAGAGGGTAATTTTGTAACCTTCTTTTAACTCTTGTTTTTTATCTTCCTAAACACCTAAATCCTTAATTTAATATCTAGTACTTCCAAATCCAAGTAATAAGGCATACCTAGACTTAGAGTAGTTGTAGTTCCTAATAGCTTAGGAGGTTAGATAATCTTAGAAGTAATGTTTTTCTTTTAAAATCAAAATTTGAGTTAGTTTTTGCTATATGTGATCAAGTGATCTTGGTTTTGTTGAATTAGCTGATTCAAGTGTCGTATGAGGTACGTCCTTATCTTAGTTGTTGTTTGTGAATGTAGGCTTAGAAATTGTAAATGGACTTAACACTACCTAGCTTTGAATTGTTTTTTGCTTGTGTTTGGCTAAGTTTAGTAGACCGAAAGTATTGATGTTACTAGGATGACACCTTAATAATCTGTGTGTGGCATTGTCCCTACTAGAGTTGCACATAGTTTAGGAGTGTTACGAGTACGATACCTAGGGTGTGTGGGACGTATCCAACACCTATATATATATATATATATATATAAGTATCTATGTATATGTATATGTATATGTTTTTCATGGAGTCATGGGTTACTTCAGGTTTAGAGCTAGTTGCAAATGGTTCTAAACTATGTTGATTGCCTAGCTTATCAAAAGATAATAAATTGTAATTGTTGCATATGTTACCATTTTGTAAGTGGATTTGTATGATGTTTACTCGTGCGCATGTGGTTATGGTTTGGTCTATTGAGCCTTTGCTCATTCCTTTCTATTTTTTAGGAATAAGTGATGATATTGGTTTTTTATTTGACTAGTTATGATGTATATGTAGACTATAGGGACCCAATTTTCTAGTTGACTATTAGAGATTTTGAATTGGAGATAGCTAGATTTGAAGACTTAATGAAGCTTTAAATAATTATTATGATTCTTGAAGTCATGAACTTTTTCATATGATATTTTAAGTTTGATTTTAGGTCGGCGCTTGATTTATGCCAACTAAGTCATTTAGAAGTTTACATTTATGACATTAATGTTTTAGAAGTTCCCTTAAATGTGAGACATTAGAGCTATATTATATTATGAATTGTGGTTTAGTAGAATTTGAGTATTAGAGTGTTCATCTCTAGTGAGAACATGTAGCAGGCTATTAATACTCTCGATTTATGGCGTTACATAAGGGAGAAAGATCAAGCGTCAAAATGTTCGAATGCCATTGTGAAGTGATTTAGAAGTATCAATGCTTTTGTAAAGTGATTTAGAAGTATTGATACCAAGACCAAATTAAGTCTCATCTTGACAACTCATTCCAATGAGTTCTCAAAGTATGTGGACGGCTAGTTACATATGTGGAATTTTGCAAAAGGTGTACTGTTGAATCATTGTATCCATTAGTTTTTCCTTTTTCTCTTTGTTTTTTTTTTTTTTTTCTTTTTGCCAACCATTGTACCATTAGTTGAACGAATGTATTGTTCCAATATGATGTGTTTGTGTTTCTTTAACGTAGACATTTAAATGAGTCGGTAACAAACCTCAATTCATGATCAAAGGTAAAATGGATTTGGTTATCATAACTTTTGCGAGAATTATAGCATATGATAATTGATAAAAAGGAAAATATTACATTTGGTAGGGTTAAATTTACATTCGGTATCTGATTTTTGTTAATTTAGCTAAAGTTTAAAAATGTGAATTTGCTATGAATAAATTTTTTTATTGCAAAAAGTATTAAAGTCCAGGTAATTGATTGTAAAATTTGGTAAAATTATGATAATTAAGTGTAAAAAAAATAAAATTTAGATGTATTTGTATTTCACAAATAATATTTTTCATATTTTCTCCAGAATTCTTCTTTCTCATAAGCATCCACAAACACTATTGAACCTATTTTCTACAAATTTGTAAAATATATTAGCATACACAATCACTTGGAAGAGTTAGTTATTATGTTTTTGGATAGTTAGATATTCTTTGTAAACATAACAAATAGGATTTGTAAAACTCTTATTAAAAAAAAAAAAAAAAAACTAAAGAGCCTTTAGGTATGTCACCCTGACTTCCTTTTGGACACCATATAGCTTTTTAAGTAGGAAAAAAAATAGTATTAATATGTTACGTGTCTTTATAATTGATGAGCAAAAATACTAATACTCTTTTTTCACATATAAAAAATTTATGGTATTTATATGCTACTTATCCAATTTCCAATCCATGTAACAAATGTTGGGCAACAAATGTTGTCTTAAATGAAACCATCACCCTACCTTAGTTAACCTAGTTCATATTGCCTGTTGTACTGTCAAACTTCAAAAAATTAACAAATTTTACCCATTGATGGATCAGCTGAACCTTGGCTTGCTAGATTATCCAAGCAAGTGCTTTTGGTTTACAGCCAAAATTTCTTTTCCTTTTTCTTTTTGGTTTTTATTCATGAGTACACTGTGTTTGACAAACATTTAAAAGGTGAAAAGCTAATGAAAGCAAAACAAAGAAGGAAAATCAAATGAGAAAAGTTTTTTATACTTGTTTTGAAAAAAAAATGGAAATGGAATATAATGAATGGAAATAAAATAATAAAATGACTTGAATGGCCAATTATGTTTTTCTTTCCTTCTCCTTTTAAGAGTATTTTAGTAATTTTAGGATGTTTCTTTCCATTTCCGTTGCTTTCATCTCAATTTTGGAGAAAAGATAAAGAGACTCATGTTTCCTTCCATTTCCATTGAATTCATCATCCACGTTAACAAAAATACTTAAACACAAATATCCATCTTTGTTTCCCTACTTCTTTTGATATCATTAGGGTCTGATTGGTTTGTCATTTTCAGGTCATTTTGACATTTTAATTTTGTTATTTTCAAATAGACTATTTGTCAAAGACATATATAAATGAAAACTATATATTTTTACTTATAAACAAATTAAATTGACCACATACTGATAAGATACATATATAGATAAAAATCAAACAATCCATATAAACCTTAGATTTCCATCATTCCCAAGCATAATATAGAAGTTTATAAGTAGGGTTAATATCACGAATGGTACTTGAACTTTAACAAAATATACAATTAGGTACATGAACTTTGATATTAATCAATTTAATACATAAATTTTGAAATTAATCAATTTGAAATTTGAAAAAACTTTTTATGCATAGCAACAATATCTCCATTAATTTCTTTTAGGTATCGAATTGATCAATTTTGAAAATTTTCACCAAATTAATCACTTTTAAAGTTTAGATAGATAATTATATATTTTGCCAAAGTTTAAATGTGATTTGTAACATTATCTCGTTATAAATAATATACTTAATGTGATATTATTGATTGAAGATGGCATTTACACTTGCATTCTTCTACCAAATGATTCTTTGACCATACAATATGCCTGATATTGTTTTATATAGATGATAATGATATAAAATTTGACAAATACAATGGATTGAGTATGTCATGTTGCAGATTCAAACTTCAAGTTTGAATTATAATAAATAAAATCCCATCAAATACAATATATAACTATTTCAAATTTTTAATTATAATCACTATTTGACAAGTGAAAATTCGACCAAACTTAACACATCTCACAATCAACTTGTGTAATCAAATTTTTATTGCTATATTGAAGAGGGTCTTTCCCATGGAATATTATTCTGGCAAGTACAATGCTCTATTTCAAAATTACTATATGTATATATATATATATATATATATATATATCCGAATATACCACCACATTGAGGAAATGTCTTTCTGTAGAATTAACTTTCTTCCCTTCAAAGACACTTTTTTGAAGGCATGGATTCATTGATAGCAAAACAACCTCAACGAGGGGACTTTATAATTTGCCATTGGACTCATTGGACCACTTTTGTGACTTTCTTTTTTCCCTTTCATAATTTTCTCAATATCTACAAATTCTCAATGCCTTGGATGTTCTCAGAATATGCTTATAATTTTAAAAGTCATGATGCTTTAAGAAACCTATATATACATGTAGTAAACAATAGTGTTCATCAAAGCGCTAGAATTTGTAAAAGAAACAAAAGAGAGTATTATAGATATAGTTGCATATTTAACTATATATAAGGTAGAAAAGTATATTTTCAAACGATCCATGTGATCCATATTTAAAGTAGAAATCTATATTCCATATGTCGGCAGAGGAGAGAAAACTAAAAGGCTCAAATATTGTAGTAGAACTTGATGCTGGGGTGAATTGCTGGGTAAGTACTCCTTTGGCAGTGAGCTTAAACCTCGAGAGAGGGAAATTACACTGCCAAAGGAGATTTGCCCATCAATTCACTTTTGCAAAACTCTTTCGCCATCAATGTATGAGGTAATGTTGTTAGTTTTGTTGTCTTGTTTTGATATATGATTATGTTGAAGCATCATTTATAGACTTCAAGCATTCTTGTAAAAGTGATGGTCGGTATGGCACGAATGCAATAGCATTGTTAGAAAATGCAAAGTCTAGAACTTGAAGATCTCTAATACTCTGACAGATCAACCATGTACACAAGACATGCGAAAATTCTACTCTACATATTGTCTTCAGGTTTTTATTAATATATTAGTGACTTGTTAGTATTTATTTTATATAATTAATTATGTTTACATGAAATTCAGTGTTTGAGAAATTTTAAGACGTGTTTTATCTTATCATTGTTAAGGTAAGATGTTACTGCTTAGGGGCTTAGAGAATAAAATTGAAAATTCACATAAATTTTAGAAAAAATATTTTTAGAAAGTACATGTTACTCTCTTCGGAGAAATATATTGACTTTTTTTAATTTTTTTTGCAACACAAATTAAACAATAAATATGACCAATTTACCAAAAACATTTTGGGTATATAATTTTGTCACAAGGGTATATATATACTTGTATTTATATTTATTTTAATAATTTATTTAGAAAACACTTGACTTGGAAAACGGTATTAAAGTAATAGCAACAAGATTTAAAAAAAAAATTGCTAATTGTAAAAGGTCCATGTGATAAAGAAAAGGGAATCAATTGAATTAATTTAGTATAAAATGTAATTTAAGATATGATTGTTCAAGTATATAGTCTAGGCTAGTCATATTACACTAGAAAGTTACAACGTTTAAGGTTAAGTTCATTTGATCTCATAATATTTTGAGTGATTCATTTGAGACCACAATGATTATAGAAGTGGTCAATTGAAGTCATTATTAATACATTTCAACAAGAAAAAATTTAATTAAAACTCATAAGAGCTACCATATTGTGACACGTTTCATTGGTGACATCAATTGACTCACTTTCCTAAACGTTCTGATCTTAAATAAACCACTAGTAATGTTGTAATCTCAAATAAACTTAACACATGTTATAACCTTTTCATGCAATTTACCCCAAATTTTTTAGTTGTCAATAGAAAATCTTTTTAATGAAAAACAAAAGTATATATATATATGTATGTATATATATATAGTAGAGAGAGAGAAGGGGTGATTGTATATTTAGTATGTGTGGTAAAATCCCTATCGATACTATATCTAATAAATTATGGTAGAAGGTACTAATGTCTAGAGGTAAGTTTATTTAAGGTATCAACATTTTAAATAGTTAAAAAGAGGAATCAATGTTTTGCAAAGTGAATCAAAATGTTCATATCAACTTTTGGATTGATTTTCAATGAACTTTCTTCAGTTTTTATTAATGGTCAGTATTAATGTTTTATTTTACTCACTTTGCAAAATATTGATAACTCTTTTTAATCACTTGAGACGTTGATATCTTAAATGAATTAATGTCCAAAACATTAATTCTTTTTTTTTTTAATCACTTGAAACGTTGATGCATTTTTATGTAATTTATCCATACTATATTATTATTAGTTCTAAAATTTGGAATTAGAATATATCTTGTAACATGTAAAATTATCCTAAAACCCATCCCTTATAGAGCATATAAAGTATAAGTACCTTATGAATCCCATAAAACTCTTCTTCACATAAATCCAGAAGATCATTATTAACAACATCAAATACATGAAATATTAATTATGAGACATTTTAACTAGTCAATTATGTCACGCCTCAAAAAGGGACCTAGTAAGAGTAACCTGAAGTTATCATATCATATGTGTACCATAATATGAAAATTGTCTTGTAAGTCAGAGTTTGTAAGGCTTCCGCTTAATTATCTCCTTTACAAGTTTCAATTGTATAACTATATATTGATAACTAAAAGAATCCGATTTTCCACAATCCACCAAACCACAGAAAGCCCATATACCCCCACCAAATAGTAAAATAGGGCATTTAACCTACATTAAAAAAAAAATCTCTATCTATTATACAATTACTTTAATTCATTCTCCAAGTTTATCTTACATAATAAAGTTCAAACAGCTATCCAATGAATCTAATTCATAGTTTAAGTTTTTGTTCCCATTTTCCTATCTTCAAGGAATTCTCTGAAGATGATCTCTTGTTAAAGACAAATTATACTCAATTTCATGATTTAAAATATGCTCAATTATTAAAGATTTTGTAGAAATTAATGAGGAATAGGTACTTAATCAAATAAATAATATATTTCAGGTCTGACACAAATTTGAGCAAATGGAATGTCTTGAAACAAGAAAATCAATGCAAGATAATATGGATCAAAGAAGTTTGCAACTTTTGCAACACAGAAGTACGCCGGCTATGGACTAGGCTACGCCGTCAGCGTACATCTAGCCTTCAATGAAAAACTCAATGGGCGAAGGATCAAGTCTACACCGCCAGACTCAATTGTAAAATAACCCAGCATGTATTGCGGATTCAATGCTGGCAATTCAAAGTTCTATGCCACCCGATTTGGCCAACTCACAAGC
Organism: Combretum micranthum; assembly: GCA_024138025.1. Classification (NCBI taxonomy): domain Eukaryota; kingdom Viridiplantae; phylum Streptophyta; class Magnoliopsida; order Myrtales; family Combretaceae; genus Combretum; species Combretum micranthum. Next base: position 371,488 of record JAMXBD010001308.1, read on the forward strand.
AAACAGTACTTTAATTATAAAAGCTGATAAGCACGCCAGAAGCGTTCTTCGAACTTCTTCAACTTACGCGGACTACTGGGCTTCTAAGCCCGGCCTTTAGCTTGTGCACAAAGGGAATAGAATGCAAATTTTAAAAAAGTCATCAAAGCCGTTACAACACAACCAGCGTAGAGTTCTTGGAATTTCTAAAAATCAATGAACGCCGGCTATTCTAAATCTAAGTGGTGTAAAAGATGGTGTTCCTTCTACATTGTCCAATGTTGATGAATACTGGTAGCGCATATTTTTTGGATCTGGCAATTATGCAAACACCAGTAGTATACACCGCCGATGTAGAAGCGTAACGGCTGGCGTACAGCACGGAAACCTTCAAATTTCAGATTTTGTTCTATATTTACGATATTCATTCCAGAGTTTCCATAACATAAAATTAGAGAGATTTTTATTCTAAGATGAGTGGCTAATTTCCTCATTTTTAGTTAAAGGGATTATTGTGGATTCAGTTCTTCAAAATTGTGAGATCTAAACAATTTGCATTTTATATATTTTTTATTCTGGATATTTGTGTATTCTCTGTTTGTCATCTTGTTATTTTGCTTGATTGTTACGAATTAGGATCCATTTGTTCAATCAATAAAGTGATAGTCTGTCATTCAAATAACAAACCCGTAATTGTTTGTTTGTTCTGATATTTGTGACACAATAGCGTGGTTAATTATGAAATATATGATTAATCATGTTATGAGAATATGCAATCTAATTTAAATAAGTCATGCCATTGATTTGTTAGTTAGAAAAGATTGTCTCTCTTGTTTTTCATGCTTTGACAAATTAAACCTTAAGAATCCATTTAGGGTTGTTTAGTCAGAAAGAGAAATAATTAAAGAACTTATTTTGGTTATCGAATCAGTAAGGAGAGATAGGTTGTTAGAGCTTGTTAGCAATCATAATCAGTTTGTTCAGATAAAGAATATAGATTTTTGAATCAATGATCAATTCTAAGAACAGAGTTAATATACCTTTAACTGGAAATCCTTTTGATATTGAAAAACCTTATTAAATTGTTTCTTGTTTAATTGAATTTTTTTTTAATTTCACAAATCTCTCTCTATATCTTCTTATTTGCTAATCTCATAGGAATAGATACTACTAATCATTGAGGTTCGACCCTGCTCATCACTAATTGCAAACTTTGAGAGTAGGATAAAAATTTTGTTGGATTCGAAACCACCACTCTCTACACATTCTTAGCCTATTCCCAACTTGAGTTATTCCTGCACAAGAATTGTGGGATGTGAGCTAAACCACATATCAATGAATAACAAGACCAGACCACACATCAATAAACACCAAGCAAGTATACTTAAAAAGCATATGCAATGCAACAATCAACATATAAGACATGCAGTTTGGATGACTGAAATCCAACCAATGGAGATTTACACTCTCTATTAGAGTTGAAGGATCATGTAAGTAATTCACACTCAGAGAAACTAAAAACTAAGGAAGGAGAATTTCATTCTTTCTTATACATTATTTCATTTAGAAATGTTACAACTTTACTTCAACTTAGAACTCTACTAAATATTAGCCATTTTTGTTAACACCACAAAGACGTCCTTTGATGCTTGCTTAGTTTTTTTGTCGAATTGACAAAACATAGAAACCTTATTTAGAATTAGGAAAATTTCATCTTGAAACAAAAAACGTAACCGAAGAACCGAAATGTAATACATAGGTGGTTACCATGCTAATCCAAGTTATATTTGTCATGCAATGCATATCTATTTTGCTTAAGAGTCAATTAAAATTTATACCAGATTATTTAATGATCATACAATGTTCAAACAATCATCAATATACATTATACTGCAATATCAAGCAAATGGTTATTACTTCTATATATTAAGTTTGGCATTCATTCAAACACCATATAACATGCATTATTCACATCCCTATACACAACCAATTTTATGTTTATATTAATATATGTGCAACTATGCTACAAGTACAAATAATGTGATAAGGTCGATGTTACCACTTTTCATCCTAGCTAAGTCACAATAATCCTCTAGAATCTCAATCTTGCTTGGTTTTTCTTATAAAGTAAATATATAATAGACATTCATTATCTTCTTAATGTACACTTTATTAAAATTTTAGTGTTCAAGTTCTATCATGCCTCCAAGAATATCCTGGTAGTAACATACATATTATGACGCTATATGATGTTTGAGAACTTATATTTAGGAAGATTGTATGATTTCAGAAAGGATCATACATGTATGTTAATACAAGTTATACATTAGAAGATGACATATTTCAATAAAACAAGATCTTTGGGTTCTTAATAAGAATGATAGATACATATAAGATACAACATCCTAGATAAAACTTTCTAAATAACTGTCTAAGTAATATGATTTTATAGACCATAACTAACATATGAAGTTTTCAAAACATAAATTGATGTTCAAACATTATCTAACATATATCACTAGATAGTAATGTCCTGTTTAACTTATAATCCTTTTAGCTCTGAAACCTTATCGGTGCTAAACTTCAGGAAGATACCAGCTGTGGACGAAGGATCATTCTATAAAAACTATAGGGTGTGAGTATAAACCACGAGTTCAATGAATAACCAGAACTTATTACACATCAGACAAGTTATCAATCATATGATATGTATCAATCAATCATATGCTCAAATACAAGCTTAGATAACTAGAAATCAAACAGGATGGAGATTCATGCCCTTTCATCAAGGTTGAAGGAACCTTGCCAGGACTACGCTTTAATGACCTACCTGCCTAAGAGAAACTAAACATACATGAATGACAACAACACTTACATTAATTATCTCTTTATCTTAATGGTATTTTAACACTCATTTCCTATTTCATACCTTAGAAACTCCACTAAGTGTTACTTCTTTTATCGATATCAAATGTGGCATCCTTCATTTGCCAGTAATTCCTATGGAACCAAAGGAACAAAGGTAACATTATGTAGAACTAGGAACATTTCATCTAGAAAAGCAAAGCATCGCTAGAGGATCGAAATACTAACATGCAATAGGCTATCATACTTAAATTATGCAACTTATGCAAATCGTGCAATGCATGACCATTTCCTTTATGGTACCAATAGTTTTTAATCAGATTCAAGCTGACCATACATTACACAGACAATCATCATGCTTTACACTCAGCTATCAAGATAGACTACTATCACTTTCTTTAGTATACTTTAGCAATATACACATACATTGCATAACATGCACATTACCTAAACCCGCATTCACAACATTTTCATCATTATCTCTTCATTATAAATCAAGCTAAATTACAAACACAAGCAATGTAACAAGTCTGAGTTACTCACATGTTCATATTGGCTAATCATAGTAATCGTTTGAAAAATCCACAAATCAATCCGAATCGCCTAATGGATGAATAAAATATTCACCAATCAGATATGTAACTCTACAAAATCTCCTAACGAGTGCTTAAGTGTCCTAATAAAATCAATTTTTATTCTTTCTACAACTGTTTTCTCATTTCTAATCCAAATTTAGCATACAAATAGTCATTTTAAAGCTCATAAGGTCTTCTATTTTCTAGTCTCAATATAAAATTTGTATATATGGACTTTCCTTATGAAAAGTGACTTGAATGATTCCGATTTTTAGTTTTTATTATGTAATCTTCAACTAAGCCATAATATTCATTTTATTCGGATTTTTACATATAAATAGTGCTGGAAAGCTTGTTTCAAGTACTATATCATAGTTAACTTAATTTATGCACTTTGTGGATTTTACCTAATCTGTGAATGTCAATAGATACAAAAGGGTATTCTTGAGTTCGCTGTCAAGATTTTATTGTCTATATAGATTTTTTAATATGATCATCCTAAGATAGTTGATATTTACTATTTATTGTCTATTTTCATTATGTTTCTCTTGTTTCTAATTCATATTTATATCCATATTTGGAGAATCAAATTATTCCTAAACTATTTAATAAAAGTTTATCTAGATTTCACATTCTTTAGTGCTCGTTTTGATAGTGAATTTTCATTTGTTATTTACTTCATTTGTCAACCTTATCTGTCTTATTGGATATTTTCTTTATGTTTTAGGTCATGATCCAATAACTAAGCATCTATTCCTTCTCATTACATTTTTAGAATGCTATATTGGTCTTGTTGATGTATTGAAACTAAATTTATAATGAACCCAGATAGGCCGAAAATTATAGGGTAAGTACCTTAGGATTATTTTAGCTTATCTAAGTCTTCTATTCCCATTTTCTATCATATTTCATTCTTTCAAGATACCTATATTGCATGGCTTTTTGTTATAGTACTATAGATGTTCATAGAGCCAAAATTCCTTATAGGTATCCTAATGGTCATATTAGCTAGGTTTCATATGTAGGGTAGGTTAGTTCATGACACTTGCATGGAAGCTTGTAAATCTTTATAGAAACTAAGACTATCATAGATGTATTAGGGTTTTAGTTAGTTGAATTCTACTTCATGTATTGTAATATACAAATAAATAAGTTATAATGAAGGTTAGAATTGTAATAAAGGCATTGTTAAAGGGTAATTTTGTCTTTGGATAGGTAAATTTTGGACATGGGAAAGTCATACGAACAAGACGGGACGAATTTGTGGAAATTGACCCTAATATGGCACTTAGGCCGCCGACCTAAGAATGTACGCTGCCGGCCTAGGAATTTAGGCCGTCGGCCTACTTGGCGACCTAAATATGTTTTCTATATATATGCAATTTATGACGAGAATTTGGGTTTGTCTTGTTTTCCTCAGAGTTCTTCTTCTCCAAAGCGACCTAAGGCTTGCTTTCTTTAGTGTTTGGTGTGATAAATCAAAGGAGAATCAAGGTCTTCAATCCAGGTAAGTAGATCTATACGAGATCTATACGATTTAACATGTAATCAATGTCGTAATCATAGATTTATCGTGTTTTAGAAGGAGATTGTGAGAGAAACCATTGAGGACCAAATCTGAATCTTGAGGAGAACGATTGGGAATTTGAGATCCATTCAAGGTAGTTAAATCCCTTATTTACATATGTAGATTTCATCGAAATAATTTCTAATTTAGGATTTTGTTTGTTCATGATTGGTGATGTTCTGGGTTAGGGTTTCTTTGCGTTCTTTGGCGATTTTCCGGATTTAAAGTCAAATCAAATTATGTTTTCATCCTCTAAATCATAGATTCATTAAAAGATCGAATTAGAATGATGGATTTGTCTGCATTTGTTGATTTCTAAATTAGGGTTTTGTGAAGGAAAGTCATTCTTATTCTGAGATTTTGTGGAGTTTGAATAAGGACGAATTTGCAGTTGGCGAGTTCTTAAAAGGTTAGGGTTTTTAGGAAACTTTGATATGATAGGAATTGTTTTATAATTATGATGTTTAATATGATTTTGTTCATGTGTGAATTATTAGGAGATTTGAAGAATGGGGTTTGTTATTCTTAGAAAATTTATGGATTTTGAGAAATTGTTCCTGAAATTTGAAAAGGTACAACCATTCTTTGTTTGTTGTTTTTGCGTGTAGGTTTAGTATTTTGTTTGCTTGATTGTAGGAATAGAAAAATAATTAGTCTAAATCTATTTGGCTGAATTAAAATGTTTTCCTGGTTGTGTTTGGCTATGACTAGTAAAGACTTGGTAGACAGTGATACCGGTGTAGCACCCTGATGATCTATGTGTGAGGTTGTCCCGAGTAGCCTCGTGTATAAAAATGATTCTGGTAGATTTAGGTGATTTGGCAGTATGATCATGGGTGTTTGGGGAGTACCCATTCACTAATATATATATATATATATAATTACTTATTTTCAAAAGAGTTGGTTGATTTCTAATGGGATCTAAGTTACTCCGGGTTTGGGACTAGGAATTTATAGTTCTAAACTGTATTGATTTGCTAGCTTAAATAAGAAAATAAACTATTGTTTGTATTAGAGTAATTGCATTATATATATATGTTGTTTGTGCATATGCATTTGTTTGTGAACTGGCGTACTGGGCGTTCTCGCTCATTCTTTTCTTTTTCAGGTATAGGTGATGATGAAGTTATTTATAATTTATCGGGTTATGATCTTTTCTTTGATCATGAGGATGGCGATAGTGGTCTTGACTACCCTGCAGAAGAATAGGATCGGATACAGGATTTATGCAAAAACTTTTTCTTGAGATATTGAAGACTTTTGGAATAATATTTTGGTTATTTATCTTATTGAAGATTTCTAGATTTAAGTATTTGGATTTATGTAATAGTTATAACTAAAGGATTTTATGTTTTTTTTTTTGAGATAGATCTTTTCTGGAATTTTTTTTCTTTTAGTTGGCTATAGTTTTGCCAACCTAGATCTGTTTTAATAAACCGAAGATTTCAAAGTTATTATATGATACAAGCTCAATATTTTCTTATGTACCCTCTGAGAGTATTATGGAGATTATGATTTATATTGTGGATTTAGAGCCTTTGCATGTTCTATTTAAGAGAGAACACGTGGCGAGTTGTAATTGCCTTAGTTTAAGGTGTTGCATGTATCGCATTATGAATTTATTTTACCAATATATTAGCTAGGTCTAATTATTTAGATGATGTTATAGCTATATTTTACTAAGTGTAGGGTAAGTTAGTTCATGAAACTTGCATTGTAGCCTTTAAATCGTTATAGAGACTGAGACTATCATAGATGTATTAGGTTTCTAGTTAGTTGAATTCTACTTCATGTATCACATTATAAACTTATCTTGCTAGTTATAAACTAAGCTAAATCATGTTACATACATGCATGATAAATCTTACTTTCTATAAATGCCAAAATATAGGGTTCTTGCATGGCTTGATGTACAAGTTGGTTTTTCAATGATATTCAACACTAAATGTAGTAAATTCCTAGCATAGAGCATAGATTATTCAAGTTTGACAAATTATAAGGTGGCTATCTACACATTTATAGAATAACCAAACATGTAGGTTCTATAGGTAACTTCACGCATTGATTTTCCTAATTTTATTATCACACATGTAATATAAGATCCATGATGGGATAAAGATTACCTTTTTGGGTATGGAAGAATGTAACAAGCACTCCTCCTTATGAAAGCTGAAACCTAGGTTAGAAAGACAAGAAAAGGAGTTCTAAATGTTTTAAGAATCAACTAACTCAATTAAGACTTTCTTAACTTTAGACTTGACTATTGAATCTTGACTTGGTTTAAACCAAATGAAGAGTTTCCTTTGAGGACACATAGTGGGAAAAGTGTAGTTTAAGATGTTTGTTTTTGATGTGTTTGATTTGTTTTGTGAATTAAGGCTTTCGGTTGACAAGAAAAAGAAAGGTGATATTTTGTTTGTTATGTTTTGTCTTGGTGAAAGTGGCTCATGGTTTCAACTTGTAAGGTGTAAGGTGTAAGGTCTGTTTATTTGTAAATTATGATCTTTGATATACAAGTTGCGAATGAGATATATTGGATGTTGATAAGTGTATGAATTAGGGAGTTTCTACATGACAAGATTTGTTGATTGTTTGACTATTTCCATTATTGAATATTCCATGGGAATTCACGGTGAGAAAGAAATAAGGAAGTCAATCTTTTAATAAGTTTAATTTGTGTCTGATTTCCTTTGTGTACGTTATGGTGATATGGGAAGGAAGCAAGCTGGTTTTACAAGCAATTGAGGCATCCACTAATTCATGTAATTCATGTGCTAATTGGAGGCTCCTCCTTTGTTGGATGCCTTTTTCAATTTGATTTGTTCAAGACACTTTTCCATTCGGAGGAGGCAAGTAACAGTGATCTTATCCAAAAAGAAGTGGCCAATCCTCAAGCTTCAATTTGCACCATATCTCCTTTATATATTTTAGTCTATTATTTATATAAGCACATATCTAAGTCATCATGTGAGTTTTAGGGTCATACGCGTATAATTATACTAGTTATATAGAGGTTTTATCTCTGAAAGTTCATTTAAGGGCTCTACAATATTCTTAGATGATCCTTGAGTTCAAATTTTAAGTTTAAAGTTTACGTGATTGAGTATTTTTAGAGTTTTATTCTATGCTATTAGAGTTTCCAGGTCCAATAGGCTAAATTAGGGTTTTAGTACATGTAGACTTAAAATTTTCTAATTAGAATTATGATGCATTCCAAATTTATATTTGAAGCCTAGATTGTTTGTTATGCGTCTGTTTTCCATTCCTATTGCATATTTACGACTCTAGCAATTCATCTTTAAGTTATTGTTTCATCACTAATAGGCTCTACCGATTAATCGTTTTCTATTACTCTTGAAATCTAGGATTACTTATAATTACATCTTGAATTTTAGAATTAGGTTACGAAATCTTGTCTTTGATATTTTTTAACATCTAGGAAATTTTTATTAATGGTTTTAAGTTATATTTAATCTAATGAATACTCAAAGTTTTTAACTAGGTTTTTTGTTGGCTTATTAATTCACTATCTATCATGCATTTACCATTCTATTCATTATACTAGTATGAAAATTCTCAAGGATTACAAATTCATTTCTAGTTTATTATTTTACACTTAGTTAAAATATGGACCTATATTTATTTTCATTGTATTTCTCTTTATCTTATTTAAGTGTGTGTGTGTATAGATATTATATATATATATCTCTTTAATTAATATGCTAATATTACTCTCATAATTTTCATGTTTTATACTAATCTACACTTCATACCCTTATTATGTTGTGTATGCCAAAATTCATACTTACATACATATCCTACATCAATTTCATATTAAAATTTCATTTTAAAAACTCCTTTAACTAGATAATGAAGTGTCAGGAATTTAGAGATCGAATAGATGGATTTTGCAACCGAATTATAATTTTTTTTAAACCTCAAATTCCTAAAACTTATCCATGCATTTCAATTAAATAAAAATGAAAAGGTGATTCAAAATTTTACCTTTTATATGAGTTCCGAAATTATCTCTTGACGCGGATTTGTAGACGTTGTAATGTCACGAACATCCTCTACGGTATCCACACACGAATGAATATGATTCGGATCCTTCCTCTTGCGTGCTAGCGTAATCTAGAACGTTTCTAGATGAGATTTAGAATGGGTCTCCAGGAGTCATGATTTTTTTCTCTCTTTCTAGGGTTTCAGACATTGACAACACATGTCATCTATCCTTTGAGGAGATCATCATATTCTATTTATAGGGTGTCATCCTTTATCTTAATCTTATTAGGGTTCAATTAATTAATTAATTTTATTCAACAAGGACATGCACCATATAAAAATGCGATTTTTATTTTAATTATTATTTATTAATCTTAATATAATTTAGATTAATAAATAATTAAATTATTCCCAATATGGTTATTCAAAAACGCATGATCCGATTTATTCATTCTTTATGTGTGACCCTGTAGGTTCACTTAATGTTAGCAGTAGCTCTTAAACACATTTTAAGACCTACAAGACATAATTGGTCCCTAGCAAGACATTATGCCTACCCAAATCAAGTGAAGGTCGATGATCCGACTCTACCTATTAACAATCAATTATTTACTCCCTTTGTCACGTGATATCTTATGATAAAACATAATGTGTGGATCAACACACACTTATATTGTTTAATCATCTATTTCTTGAATCCAGAGTTTGACTGACTTAAACAAATGACATTGATAACTCTTTATTAATTCATTTGAGCACCGCCATGCATCTCCTAGTCTTACTCAACAAGGGGCCCAAAAGATATCTCTCTCAATTTAATGAAAGGGAAAAATTCCTTCACAAACACTCATATTCCTTCGCATAACTTATTCCATATCCAAGAACAGTCTTATAATCACCCGATTAAATATGATAAAGAGCTTAATTAAAACATGGAGCTTGCTATGTAGGAATCCATTGTGTCATCAGGTGAAAGGACTTAAATAATCACTGTAGTGAGAAATACTTATCATATTGATCCATATAGTATTCTTATAATTGGTCATTCCAATACAATGTACTCTTACATGTATCATGTGCTTGAACGATATCTTATATCCATGATCAGTAAAACATGACCATCATCCAGCCCACATACTAATCTTAATTCATTATTATTCCATATAATGAACAATTAAGGACAATTTAGAATAAAGTCATTTTTTCGTTTTATTGTTTTACTATTAAAGTCACATACTTCAATGACATAAGGAATAACAAATTTACTCATGGAATTATTTTATCAAGGTGAAAAGACCAATAATAAACCTTGATAAAAAGGAATGACTTATAATATAAAGATAATAAATATCAAAATGACATAAAATCCATATGGCCTAAGGCACATTACTAGCATGAAGTAGGAATCCTGCCATGGCTGTGATGATCGTCCCTCTAAGATATGAACAGTTCTCCGTTATTCGTCAAATTGTTTTTTTTCTTTTGTTTATAATCTTTATAAAAACATCATTATTCCTTACTATTCATATGAATATTCTAAATAAACTATCAACTTATATGAAAAACTCATTGTTGCAAGCATATATTTTAAACAATATATTTCTTTGATTATTTATGATCTAGCTTATCATATTACAATTATATTATCTTTAGTCATTTATAGGTTACTAAACCTATATTAATTAACTTCATCAAGTTGATTAGGATGAACAAATCTAATTCATTCTAGCTTATTAAAGCTCATTAGGTCAAGTTGAGCATAGATGTATTAATTGATCCAGTTTATATCTAAAATTCATATTAACTTAGGTCTATTAATTTACCTTATATAAGTTATATTTTTATAAACATAATTTAACTTAGTCAAGTTGTATAGAATTAATTATTTAATCTAGTTACTAAATCATATTTACTTGTTCTATATAAATATTGTTATATATCCTATAAGACTTTAATTAGTCTATTCATTTTAGTTCACTAAGTCTATTAAGTCAAGTTGAACTTAGATTTATTAACTAAGTAAATTTTATGTTTAAGAGTTTATTGTGTGACTAATCATTTAATTCAAGTCACCTTCAGTTGGTAAGTTTATTTTATTAGTTTATTCTCATATTAAATCTTTTTAACTACTGAACCTATTAATTTATTCTATGGCTTCAAATACATTATAACTTAACTTAATCCATACAAATACTATCCATTCCTAATTATACAAATACTAACATATCATATATATTATTCATTATTCATCTATTTCAGTTTATCTCTTTTCCTTCTTTCTTTCTTTCTTTCTTCCTCCTCCTCTCTCTCTCTCTCTCTTTTTCATTTGAACAGTGTCAAGGGACGAGTTACGCCCATGACAATGATCGTGATCAATATCACGGCAATGTCACGCCCCGTGCTTAAAGGCCGTGATACTCATCATTGGCCTTGTCACACCCGTGATAGGATATCACGCCCCATATCACGAACTTAATCTAGGCCGTATTCTTTGAAAAACTCTGCTAAGAGAATATCACAGTCCTCATCATGCCGGTGATCACCGATTAAATTATTTTCTGCTTTAACAAAGGGTTGTGTCATGCCCATGATGCATAAGGGATCAAGTTATATGTTTTCATTTGTCTTTTTACCCTAACTTTAACTACTCTTTTGCATTATGCTTTGAATAAAACAACATAAAATCAACATACAAGCTTAAATCCATAACTTATAACATTCCCCTACATATTCCTATACCATCTTATACATATTCCTACATCATATTTCTTCAAACACCTAATCTACACAAATATGTACATATCTAGGTTTAGACATATGTGTGTGCATATTACCAATCTATTCATGTTATCACAATTTCTACATCTATTTAACACTAATTTATTCCAATCATAACATTAAACTTCGTAGTACTATACACGCTTATGTAAAATAGGTTTTTAGATGCGAGTTCATATATTCTTAGTTTACAAATATTATCACGAATCTAGGAGTGGGAATACCGAGAAACCAAATCGAATCCGAAAAACCAATCCAAAAAATAAGGTTAACCAGTCTATCGATTTAGATTTAAGTTCATGATTTTAATTTTTTTCAGTTTTTGGTTTTTGGTTTCAGTTTATAATCATAAAAAACTGGCAATTAATGGTTAACCAATAACTATAAATATATAACATTATATATAATTAATTTTTTAAAAATATATATGGTTAAAGAGTTGAAACCCTAATGTAATATTGTAATATTATTAAGCATTGGTTAAAGTCTAAATTACTTCCACTACTTGTGTTTTATATTATTATAGTTCTATTTATATGGACAAAGTTTTTATTTATATATCTATTTTCTTTTAAAAGCTGTTGGTGTTGTGATGGAAAAGAAGTAGCAAAAAATATGAGTATTTGATTTTTTTTGGGGATGAGTTTGAGAGGTTTTGAAGCAATAAATATGACTATTATTTTCATATTGCTATTCGTATTGTTCTCCTTTTGTGCATGAACTGACACGACTTTATTCATTACAGTTAAAAGAAGGTTTTAATGGTATGTAACTTTAAGAAATAAAATAGTTTTGTTTTTTATAGACTAGTTTGAAATGTGGTTAACCACAACTTTTAGTTAACAATTATGCTAAATGGTTAAAAACAGAAAATCGAAAATATTAACCAAGAAAATGGTTAACCGTTAGGGTGGTTAAACGTAAATAATTGACCGATTTAGGTTTGACATTTAAAAAAACCGATTCTAATGGTTGGGTTCAAAAAATTGAGTCATAAACTGGTTAACCGATCCATGCCTACCCCTACTACTTCTTCTTTTTAGTTGTTGTAGCTACTTCTAGCTTATCTTTCAATTCCTATTTGGTTTTCCAATTTCAATTTTTTTTAATATCTTGTTGAATTTGAAATTTTGGGTTAATTTGTTGAAGAACAAAAGACGAAGAAGGAGAACCGTGGGAAGAAAGAAAAGAAAGAGAAGAGAAAGGAAGAAGTAAAGAAATGAAGGCAGCATCCAAAATCAAAAAGGAAAAAGAATATAAAGGATAAGAATTGAAGATATTCCTAGGTAAGGGTTTTAAGTTTAAATCTTTTGGATAATTATTTTAAGTATCGAAAACAATAAGAAAATAAATTGAGAATTTATATAATAGGATTTACAATCTTGAATTACAAATCTAGTTTTGAAGTTCAATTTGTAAGAAATTGATATTTAGTTTGAGTTTAAACATAAGATCTGACATATTTAAACAAGCAGATGACTTCAAAATTTATGGGGATTAGGGAAATAAGGCTTACGTTAAAATGGCTATATTAGAGTACTTTTATAAATTTAAGTAATTAAATTTAAGAAATTTAGGCATTTATGAATTAAAAGAAAAAAGGGGCTCAAATTGATGATTACAAAGAATTAATAATTTAATCCATGAAATAAACTAAAACTTAGGGCTTACAAATTTACTAAACATTTAAATTGAAATTTTCAAGGGTTTAGAGATTGGAAATTAAAAGAAAGGAGTTTAGTTTGTAAATGATAAGAGATAATAAAATTTGATTTGTTGAAAAACATTGCTAAAGAAATAGGCCGATTAAATGGAACATTTGAAATCTCAAAATCCAAATAATCTATTTACTAATTTAATTTTATTAATTTATCTAATCATACTCTATTATTTATTTATTTTTCTTAATTTATTTAATTAAACTATCTAGGTTCAATTTCTAAAGTGAATTCAAAATTATCTACCTATTATATAATTCAATTAAACAATTTCTAATGTTATCTTCTCTCTCATGATTAAGATATTGATTTTCGTCATATTCTTATTTAGATTTATCATAAGATGTTACAAAAAAGTTCATTTTGAGATTAGAGTCTTTATCATTATTATACTATTTATTACCTATTAAGTTTTATAATTACTTACAAATGCTACATTGATAAATTACTACTTTTAATTATGATTTCTAATTACAAAAAAAAAAAATTACAAGGCTTTTAGTTTACTAGTCATGGTATAGTTCTTCTTAAATTTACTAAAGCTCTAATATTTAGCTTGTTAGTTTGTTGAGTTATTATTGATCATTAATTATAAAAAATTTATGAGAAAATACATTTTGGAATTCATTGATAACAGTTACAACTCTTAAACAACAATTAAATTGTTTATATTCTAGTATTCTAAAATAGCAAAAAATTGGAAGTGATCTTTGCAACTTTTCTTAAAGCTTCTTCCAAAAACTTTTACATTATAAACTTGATGATTATCATGTTCAGGTTGAATAAATCTAGGAGGTTACAAACTATATGCAATAGTAAAGATTATATGTAGATGAATCATAACACATGGTTCAATGCCTATGAATAGATCCATTATAATGACAATACTCTTTTGTTAGAAAAGAAAATACATATATTAATCTATGTTATTAATTACATAAATTTTAAGAAATTAAATAAAACTAAAATGACATCTCATATTTTTAGAAGAGAGTGGTCATTACAGTTTCTTTCTTTATTCATTTAGCCAACTTTAGTTCATGGAAGAATGATTATGTTTATATATGTACATTTTATTGAAATTTTGAATAAAAGATTGGGTCAAGTGCTAATACAATCCTTTTAATTTTTTTTTTCCTTTTAATGTCAATATGGCTACTCATATGAGAATTTGAGCTTTTATACCAAGAGCCTAGATTAAAAAAATGCACTTACACTGTTACTAGGTGTGTACAGAAGCAAGCACATTGAGCTAGAGAAGAGTGGCATCTCGTTTCATCATAAACAACTTGCAAAAGAAAATTTCCAAAGTGAGATCTTGAAACCCTAGAAATTAAGATAAAGAAGAGAGCTAAACACAAGTGTAGAGAGAAATGCTCATCTATGTGTTTGTAAGGAGAGAGATAAAATTGTGACCTTTTATAATTTTTTAGATACAACATAGTTTAGTAAAGTGAGGTATTGAATTGGGTTTAATAATAAGTCCTAAAAAATTTAGTCCTCTCGTGATTCAAATGGTAGAGACAAGGACATCATCCATGGCATCAGATATGGAGACAATTAAAAATATGTTTCTTGCCTTGCAGCAACAACAACATCAGTATGAGCAGAATTCAAAGTCTATGTTGCAAGATTTATCAAAGAGAATGGAGCAACTCACATAGTAGTTAATGAGAGCTCAGGAAAAGATGAAGTATTTGTTCAATAAATATAGGGTACATGAAGAATTTCACATTGTGAAGCTTCAACCTTATAAGCAGATTTCAATGTTTAAGGAGTTTCATATGAAGTTATCTAACAAATATTGTGGCCCTTATCCTATTGCTAAAAGGAGGGAATATAGCTTCTAAAGTGCAACTGTTTGAGGATTCCCATATTCATGATTTGTTTCATGTCTCGTGTTTGAAACGAGCATAAGGAGTTACTGTTCCATCAATTAACTTGCTTGCACAATCAATGGACAATCATCCTCTATTACAATGTATTGTGGACACAAAGGTTTATTTTTAAGACAAGGTTTTGGGTGAAGCAAGTCTTCATTCAGTGGGCCAAGTCAGGTTACCTCCTAAGATGATATCATGGGAAGATTGAGACAAGTTTCGTGAGATTTATTCATTACACCTTAAGGACAAGGTGGACTTTTAAGAGGGGGAATGTTACTAAGCAAGTACGGAAGCAACCATCGTGGCTTAAAGATTACATAATATAGTTGTATGGTAGTTAATACAGTTCTACTAGTTGCTAGAAATTATAGAAATTGTAACTACAATGTAATAGATCTATAAATAGTAAAATAACAATCTGAGGAAGGGACGAAAAATTACATCCTAAGATTGATCAGTCTCTTTATTGAGTTAAAGGAGAGTAGCATCTCGAATTCACCTATCCTTTCATCATAAACCAACCTACAAAAGGAAATTTTTGGAGTGAGATCATGAAACCCTAGACATTAGGTTAAAGAAGGGAGCTAAACATGAGTGTAGAAAGAAATGCTCATATGTACATGTGTGAGGAGAGCGATAAAATTGTGACCTTTTATACTTCTTTGGATATGACGTAGTTTAATAAAGTGAGGTATTGAATTGGGCTTAATAATAAGTCTTAACATACACCTTTATATGATCAATTTACTTTTATTTCTATACATTTCCTTATCCTGGTTTTTTTTATTATTTATTTTATCCAACTATGAAATGCCAAAGAAAGATTTTAAAAGTCTGTATTTCATTACTATCTTCTAAGTTATAGAAAACATTAAATTTAAAGAGGTAAAGTCTTTACTTCATCAACAGCAGCTTAAGCTTTTAACATTTCTTCAAATGGATCAATTCTACTAACCTAATACACAATAATAGATTTGGAATTGAATCACGATTCTAGGTTCTATGCAATATTTCATGTTTGGATGTACTTTTAGAAGTGGGAATAGCAAATTCTAAAAACTGATTTTAAAAAAAAACAATTTCACATTTTCAAGTGTAATCATCCATTCCATTGTAGATTAAGTAATTATACGTATTTTAAATTATTCTTTTATTTTATCACATATCTTTAATTTACATTTATTGTTATGGACATTTTTAATAATTACACATTATAATCGTTCATATATTATGTACACATTCAAATATAGATTGGATATGGTTTTGTGATTTTGAAGCTCATTCCATTTCAAATGATTCTCATATATCCAACGTAGCATCGTTCTACACAAATTTGCAATTCGTCGTCTGTCCCCAATTTATTTTGCAATGCCACGTTTGGTATATGAGAATCGTCCGAAATGGAATTGATTGGAATCGAAGGAATTGAATGGAATGGAATCAACAAAGGAATAATAAATTCATTCCTTTGTTTGGATACAAACACAAAATGGAATGGATATAAATTAGTTTACATTAGAATTAACCAAAAATAACCGCTACACTGCTACAAAAAATAACATAATAAATTTATATAGGATAAAAATATAATTTAAGTACAAATGCATAATGAAAAGGGGAATGGAATCGCGAGTCTGCCTTCTCAAAGGCGGAATCGAATTCCACCTTAAAGCTGGAATCATTGATTCCAAGAAATCGCGATTCTACCTTCTCATGATGCTTCTAAACATAAGAAAAGGAATGAAAGTCGAAATCGCGATTCTATTCCGATCTATTCCTACGTACCAAACAAGCTATATGGGTATCTTCTGACTTTGTTCATCGTGCAAGTAGCTATATACAAAAGTTAAGTCAGTAAAATCATTTAACCTGGTCATACCTTTTCTATATGGAATAATCTTATAAACATGTTTATTTCTTTATTAGTATTATTATTATTATTTCCGAAATGGTATTGAACACAAGAAATGGTCAAAAGGTGAAAGTCTTACTTCAACCTCAAAAGAAGCCCCACGCGTGTTAAAAAAAGCATGTGCATCCCACCCATGTTAATCACGTGCAAAGATTTTCCATAATTTAAATTGACAAATTGGTACTTAGATCTTAAAAGTTGATGAGGGTTTTTTTTTTTTTTTTTTTCTTTTTTTCTTCCCACCCTTAAAAAAAGTGGCATATGCCCTTACCAATACACACATTCAGTTCTTATATATATTCTCTAATTATTATCGGAAACTTAAAAAGTTATAAAGATTTTGCACCAATTTGGGATCCATATGTATAATTTTAATAATTATGAGGAAATGTAATTAATTTTTGAAAATTTGAAGAATCTATTATTGACCAAAGAATTAAACACAGTATGTGCAATTTTTTTCCCCCCACTCAGCTATATTCACTCGAAGATCACAACAGAGTATTATATTAAATCATTAATTATCTGAGGGGGATTAAAGTCAGAATATTCTAAATTTAGTTGCCCAAAAATGATCTTAATCTGACATGGAAACACCTCATTCTTATCAAAGCTTAGCACCATACATTGTCTGATGTCTCTTTCATCTGATTTGTGTTTGCCCAAAAATTTTAGCATAATCTACCATTGGAAGAATATACTAATTTTTTCGGACAACTTGACTTATAAATCATTCTTTAGTATCTCCAAGCTTATGCAATTTCTCTCCCAAATCAATCAAATTGCTTCAGTTTGATAGCATCTTCTCATGAAAGGAACATCAAAGATAATAATGAATATCTCCGAAAGTGCAAAAGTCCAACGAAGAATTATCGTCACTGCTCTGATATAGCTAGTGTGTGTATATATATTTGAGAGTATATTTGTACATAGATAGTTAACAGTTCGTTATATAAGGGTAAATTATGCTAGAAAGTATTAATATTTAGGATAAATTCATTTAAGGTATTAATATTTAAAATAGTTAAAAAAACGAATTAATATTTTACAAAATAAATCAAATGAGATATTGACATTTTGTTAAGTTCATTAAGGTATCAATGTTTGGATTAATTTTCAATTAATTTTTATTAGTTTTCGTTAATTGTTAAATATTAATATCTTATTTAACTCACTTATAAAATGTTATTACCTCTTTTTAAACGTTGATACTCTTCTATGTAATTTATCTTATCATTATATAATAAATCAATCAATTAATTATATTAGTATAATATTTAATTGAATCAACAAATTCAAATAACTTGAGAAAAAGGAAATTTCATTCCCAAAAATATAAAAGGTCATAAGCTAAATGTTGGCATTTACAATTTTTTAATCTTTCCTCTTAATAAGCCAATAACTTCGTCTCTCAACTTTGGTATCATGAGGCTAGTGTTATATATACAAATATCTCCTCCTCCTCTTTTACATGAAATGGAAAGCTTATTAGACGCTGCTTAATCAATTCTAATTTCATTTCAATGACTCTTAAATCTTTTATCGATACTTGGTTTCAAAATGTAGCTCAACTGAAAGATTAGTTGTAACTTTAGAACTAAAATTGGTTAATTACGGATCACTTAAATTAAAAGTTTATTTTAATTTTAAATTATGATTTTCAAATAATGTAATCTTGCTTTCCACAACCTTTATTCACTTGAGATTTTATATCATTTCTCAAGCTACTCATACAGCAACGCATAAACCTGTGAAGCTATGCTCCATTGTTATGTGATCTTGATTTCAATATCCAAGGTTAATATCATGTAAGATGTGTCACCATGAGTTTAACACTTTTACAGCTTACTGGGCAACTTAGATTTTGTTTTTTAAAATTAAGGTCAATCAATTTTGTCCTAGGCCAATACTAATCCTCTTGTATTTATAAGATCATTTAATTTCCAATAATCGGCTTAAAAATGATTATTGAGGAACCATGCATACTAAGATCAAATTAAGGCGTTCATTCTCTTAATTAAATAGGTTATTAATCGATCAACCACATCTAATAGTCATAGCATATGTCAATCTTGTAGAATTTGGCAATAAATAGATCCAGCTTAAACACACTCCAACAGCCACAACTTTACCTTATTCTGTATAAAAGTTTATGACGTGATTACCTCTATATAGAATAAGTTAGAACATTGTACACTTAAGGATTCATTGGAAATATCATTGATTTCTTTCAAGTTATAAATTGGGAAAATTGTGCAAGTATTAAATAAATCAATTTAATTTGATAGGAATAACTTCCAGAAAAGTTTCAAGATTTGGTATTAATCATTAATAGGATGATGTCACAAATAGTATCTAAATTTTGATAAAATATCCAATTTAATAACTAAACTTTGAAAATGATCAATTTAGTACCTCAATTTTAAAATTGATCAATTTGGTACCTAAAAAATTTTAAAATTAATCAATTTAGTATTTGAAAGAACTTGACGAATATACTATTGGTATGCACGAAAAATCTTTTTCAGATACTAAATTGATCAATTTCAAAGTTTAAATATTAAATTGATTAATTTTAAAATTTAGGTACTTAATTAAATATTTTAATAAAATTCAAACACAATTTATAACATTAACTCTTATTAATAAACCATGTGATGCGATTGAGTTTGCTTATGGTTGTACCACAAGGCTCATGGAAAACCTAAGATTTCCCCAAGGATTTAACTTGTTCATAGATATATGAACTTTTTTTTCCCTTATATTTACTATTTGAAATTAATTTTCCTTCACATACACTAAATTATAAAATACAAAAGTCCCCTGAAACATCTACTAGCTGAGGTCATTGAAAGTATCTCTTTGAACATGTATTACTGGTCCGAATTTGCCATGGGTGGTATTGCGCGCGTGTGTATATATGGATGTGGATAGCATACAGCATAAGAAGCCCCGAGATCTTTCATATACACATCATCAAACAAGCAAATTTGAACCATAGGACCGATTTTATTAATCAATTTGATACATGAACTTTGTTAATTTTTACAAATAACTATCTCAATTTTATAAAATTTTGCAATTTACAATATGAAATTGTCATTTTTACCATTAACTATCTTATACAGGGATCATAAATTACCTTAAAATGTTTATAAGTATTAAATTTTTAGATAGTTAATTATAACAATAAGCAAAGTTTAGGTATGAAATCTTATGTTTCCTCTTTCACTTATCATTTAAGCATAACAAAACAGCAACGACTATTGATTTTATAATAAAATAATTTTCTAAGGTTGTGCAATGTGCTTTACTTGACTCGCTTTCAAAAATTAAAGCACTTAAAATATCGACTTCAACTGCACGATTTTGTAAAAAATCATTTCAAGGAAGTAAAAGCCAACAAGTGCACCGGATCGTGCTAGTGTTATAGTCCTTAGAGAGCTCATGCTAAGTACTAGTTTTCGAATTGAACCCTCAGCTGAGCTATCAAAATTTGACTTAATTGAGACTAAACAAATGAACTGAATTGAACACTTTAACCAAATCTTTTAGCAACAAAGTTGAGAGTTCGAAGTTTAGGAGATGCTAAAAGTGAAATGGAATTGCAATCATTTTCTCATTTGAATTCATGTAATGCCTTGGATTGATATTTGAAGTTGATTAATTGGGATTTAACCAAACTCACCCACCTCCTAAAGTAGCAAAATTCCATTCATAGCATAAATCATTCTGCTAAGGAAAGTTATCTATAATTATCAGATAAATAGTTATTTGCTTAATCCAAAATTACTACTCAAGATGGAATTATGGACCAAGCATCATCAAGTGACCCAAATCCATATTTTCAACCATATAAAGTGGGTGAGTTCGTGAATTTTGTCAAAACCCACATATGCCTATGACGAATTTCTTCCAAAAATCCAAGATGTGCTTGTACGTATTATCAAATCCCTCCCAAGTACCTATAATCCTATCTACCTAACTAGCATTGGTCAAGCACAAATTAAATAGATTACAAGCAACAATAGTTAAATATGCAATTAATGAAAATTATTAATAAAAGCATCTTAATAACATACTTAAATAATTTACATAATAGAACAACATTTAGAAACACCTAAAATGAATTTCATTCATTAAAGGCTTCAAAACCACAAATTGGACATTATATGATTGCATTCAAAACCCAAAAATCACCTGCAAATGTTGCTAGAACAATGGGGCTTTAGTGCCCTTTAACTGAAAAATACAATCTAAAAATTCAATAGAAATTTGTAATACAAGGAAATTAGCTACTGTTCTATTGACGAGAAACAAATTATTAGAGAATATATAGAAGAATGTTATAAACTAAAACACAAAAGAATGTTATAAACTAAAACATAAAAGGAGACAATTTTGGGTGGTATGTTGTTATCATAAATATATATTTTTTCACACACATCATGGGTATATGTACGATACATATAATTTAAAGGACATTTGAAAAATTATCGATAAAAATTTAATTTTTTCAAACTCGTTATCACTATGAGTTCTTCCTTTTAAGATTAATATAAATTAGTAAATAACAACTTCGCATGGATTGGAAAATTTTCAAACCATTAAATAACAATTTGATTTGGATCAAACTACGTATTAAATCAAAATTCTACTTTAAAAATTTGTTCTCATCTTTTACATTTGTGTAGATATTTAAATATTTAAATTACTCTACAAGTTCAAATTACAAATCACTACAAAACACTTCATAAGTCTATCACATTTGTGTGGGTATGAATCTGGATGCAATGATCACGTGCGTGTCGTGTGACTATCGCACTACGCGTGACCTAGGGAAATAACACGTGATAGGATGATCAAGAGAGAATCGCGTAAGGAGGAGGAGTAGGCAATCTCAATAGGCTCTAACACACGTGTGATAGGTAAGGGAGCTAAATAGCATCAACCTCACTGAGTACTATTGATTCGTGTATGTTCTTGAGTAAATTAAGTGTTTGATTCACCAAGACGGAAATCCGGCAGCACGACGGCGTTCGTCCCAGATTTCACCCTGTCCAAATGAGGTAAGGACTAAGGTATTTATAGAGAGTCTGGCCGTCAATGTCGTCCGTCAGATGGGACAGACAACCAACGGCCAGGATGAGTCCCTCTCATTATGGATATGAATATGGGCTCCCTTATGGACCCAGGCCCATCAAGGCCTTCATTTACAATGTGTGTGAGCCAACTTGAGAAAGGTTGGAATTGGGTAGGCCAATTCCAACAGGCCCTACTCCAAGCCTACCATGCCAAAACTCCCATGATCATCCCAATTGGATTGGGCCTAATTCTTTAAGCCCTGTCACATTAGCCCAAAGAATTAAATCCAAATAAGAACAAGGCTCAAGGCCTTTATAATCAAATTTATACATCTACAACATTCATGATCCATAGTCCAAATCATTAGCCACTAATTAGTTATTCACTAATTATTACATAACAAGTCATAATCTATAATGCTCCATAAAACCATCCAATTAACGATCTATCAGAAAATTTAGCCAAAAAAAAAAATCATCTACCTGCAAAAGTTATTTATAAATAAAAGTAATACACTAACACAATACATTAAACAATTAATACATAATAAGAGTCATAACTAAATAAACTAAATCCATACCTTAGAGTTGAAACGATTAACTAA
The DNA here is from genome assembly GCA_024138025.1 of Combretum micranthum. Taxonomy (NCBI): domain Eukaryota; kingdom Viridiplantae; phylum Streptophyta; class Magnoliopsida; order Myrtales; family Combretaceae; genus Combretum; species Combretum micranthum. The sequence goes on from JAMXBD010001308.1 coordinate 394,459, forward strand.
CAAAAACAATATTAAGCTATAAACAAAAGAATATATCTTTAACCTAAAAAACAACTTAAAAAGGGTGAATGTCATATTTGGTACCTGAACTTTACTTGTTTGTGCAATCAACTACCTCATGTTTAAAAGTGTCAATTTCCATCTTATGAACGTTTTGAGTTCATTTATAGTACCTACATAAGATAATTAATTGCAAGAATAAGTAAGGTCCAGGTAGCTAGTCATAAAACTTTGCAAAGTTTGAGTAGTTAATTACAAAAGTAAACAAAGTATAGGTAGTAAATCAACACTTTTGAACTTTAGATAGTTAATTGCATAAATTGATAAAGTTCAAGTACCAAATATGACATTTACCCTTTGAAAAAGAACAAGCTAATGCTAACCAAAATTCAATAAAATGATAAACATTATAATTAAACTATAATAGCATATACGAACTTTAATCAACCTCCTAAGAAAAATTTATAGTCACAACTAAAATATTATTATGTTCTTTTTAAAACGGTCTGATTTGGTTTGTTCCTATAAACTAGCCATAAATTTACAAATTGGTCCATATTGAGAATTTATATATTGTTTCGGTTTATTTCATTAGGATATATATATATATATATATATAATTTAGTAATTTATTTTAATTTTATTAAATTTAATTTCATTATTTTCGGATTTGACATGATTGCTAACTTCTTCTAGATACCAAATCATTTAGTTAAAATTTTATTTTATCATATATATATGTATGTATAGGTAAAGCCTAAAATAGATATGATAATAAGCGAATGAGATATTGATTAAATAAAAGCTAGTTAATAAATAATAAAACTATAATATATTTTGTTTTAACTAATGGATGAGAACAAATTATTAGAGAATATAAAGAAGACAACTGAAACTCCCATAGATGATAATGATCTCCCTATTACTATTCGAAATGGTAATATGTATCACTCAAACATTTGTCACTAGCCTATAAGAAAAAATTTCATATTAATCATAAACGCCATTTCCATACCCAATATTGTGTTTGAGGCACTATCAAGAAGAGAATAGAGAAATGCCATCAGAGAGGAAATGGATGCTTTAAGAAAAAAAACATGGGAAATTGTTGATAAGACAAGAGGAAAGAACATAGTAGACCATAAGTAGCTATAAACCCTAAAATATAAGGCAGATGGGACACTTATGAGATATAAAGCAAGATTAGTTGCAAAAAGGTACACTCAAACTTATGGGGTTAACTATCAAGGAACTTTTTCTCTAGTAGCAAACATAAACACTATAAGAATATTGCTCTCTTTAGCAACTCATTTTGATTGGCCAATTTTATAGTATGATGTGAAAACTCTTGAAGGGAACTAAAATGATAGGGTGTAAACCACTCTCTACTTTAATGGATCCTAATAAAAAACTTAGAGAAGCTAAAGAGTAGCCAAAGGTTTATAGGATAGTGTTCCAAAGATTAGTTGGAAAACTCATATACCTTACACATACTCAACCCAACATAGCACACTTTATGAGTGTGGTAAGTCAATTTTTGCATGATCTAAGAAACTCTCATCTACAAGCAGATCAAAGGCTTTTACATTATCTTAAAAGAAGTCATGGAAAGGAAATTTTGTTTAAAAAGAATGATAGTCTCACATTAGATGCCTACATCGATGTAGATTATCCATGACTAATTGTGAAAAGAAAGTCAACTTTGAGCTATTGTATATTTCTCAAAGGAAATATGGTAGCATGGAGAAGCAAGAAGCAAAATGTTGTGGCCAGATCAACTGCAAAATCAGAATTCAAAGCAATTGCCCAAGGGATTTATGAGCTAATATGGCTGAAGATTATCCTAAATGACTTGAGAGTTAAATAGGATAAACTGATGAAGCTTTACAAAGACAATAAATCAGCAATCAACATTGCTTATAACCTTATACGATATGATAGACCAAAACACATTGATATTGACAAGCATTTCATCAAAGAAAAGCTAGATATAGAAACTTGCATATGTTTTAACAAAGGGATTGAATGGTATAGGCTTCCATGAAATAGTCTCCAAGCTTGGAATGATAGACAGCTTTTCTTCAACTTGAGGGGGACTATGAAGTTGTAACATTTTTTGTAAATATATATATATATATATATTTTATCTTTTAGATATGACAATTAATGAAATGTTAGGTGGGTATTGGTACAACAACTATTAGTACATCTACTACGTATAACATTGTTTATATATATTGATAATAGATGTATAGAAGAAATATATAAAATTCTCCCTTCCTAAATTCTCTCTTTTAGATATTTTGATACTTCAATTGAATCATCGTACTAGAAAATCGAAGAGAAGATGCAACACTCTGAGTATAGAAGTGTAAACTATTGTGAATTTTCCTTATTTCCAAAAGTAAACATAATATCAAGAAAACATAATTGTGATAAACTAAAGAATTTTCATCACATACACAATATTAAGCATCATGAGATTCTCCTTCTGCACTTTAAAATATGTTCAATCATCTTTTCTCTGCTTAAATTTTCCTTTAATAAGCCAGTGTTTGTAATCATCATATTGTTTTTCTACCATTTTCTCTAGATACAAGTAAAGAATTACTAACACAAATAACATTAAAGACTAAATTAAATATGGTGGATGCAGAGGAAATACCAAGTAAGATCAAAAGATAAGGAATAACTTATGTTATATCATGAAATGTTTACCCACGTTTTTGCAAGTCATTAGTAGAGGCTCCAAATGCATGAGTAATCTCATGCAAGGCATTGAAGAAATCTTTCATAGCAACTATAACACTCTCTTTATCAATAGGCTTAGTGAGATCATCAAAATTCAATTGACTATTAAGAGCAAATAGTGTCTCACTTCTCACAAAACCTTTCTATTTCTATTATACTGTAATTTTTTTTGCAATTAGCTACATGACAAAACAAAGGAAAAATTGAAATCAGAATGACTAACGTGAAATGTAGAAAAAGATTTCAAACCATTACAATAATGATACTTGTATATAAATCACTAAGATTTACATGTATACTAAAGTTGATGCATTCATAGGCGTGCAGAAATTACAATATAATCCTATAATTAAATCATAAATATTCATTCTCAATCCATATAAAATTCTTAGTTAGACAAGAACAGTATTTCTGCTAATAGATGTATAGAAGAAAATATAAAATTCTCCCTTCATAAATTCTCTCTTTTAAATATTTTGACACTTCAATTAAATCAATGTATTACAAGAAAAAATGTATCAAAGGGAAGGTACAATACCCCATGTATAGAAGTGCAAACTATTGTTAATTTTTCATATTTCTAGAAGGGAACATAATATCATGAAAACTTAATTGTGACAACTTAAAGAATTTTCATCACATACACAATATTAAGCATCATGAGATTCTTCCTCTGTACTTTAGGATATGTACAATCATCTTTCCCTCGCTCAAATTTTCCTCTAATTAGCTATTGTATGTAATCATCATATTGTCCTTCTACCATTTTCTTTATATGCAAGTAAAGAATCACTAACATGAATATCATCAAAGACTAAGTTAAATATGGTGGGTAGAGAGGAACTACCAAGTAAGATCAAAAGATAAGGAATAATTTATTTACATCATGAAATATTTACCTGTATTTTTTCAAGTCATCAATAGAGGCTACAAATGCAGGTAGAGACTAAGTTAATTTTATTTTTCTCTTTTTATATTCTAAGGAAGGGGAGGTGGGGAGGTGGAGGGGCGAAAAAATGAGATATTGACACTATTTTTGCTCTATTGTAATTTTTTGTGCAAGCAACTGCATGTCAAAACAAGAGTAAAATTGAAATCAAAATGACTACCATGAAATGCAAAAAAAAAAAGATTTAAGACCATTACAAATGTGATACTTTATATAAATTGCTAAGATTTACATGTATGCTAGAGCTTATGCACCCATAGGTACATAAAAATTTATAGTATAGTCTTATAATTAAAACATAAATATTTATTCTCAATCCATATAAAATTCTTAGTAAAGAAATTAGATTATAGTATAGAAACTTCCATTGTTATATATATATATATATATAATTCTTCCTATTGATTCAGTTGTGGCGATTACTCTTATTCTTGATGATTGGCGGGAGGTGTTGGCAGTAGAATATAGGCCACAGCCAACTTGATCTACTACCGCCACAGAATGAACTACATGAGATAACACCTTGGGTTCTTACCGAGTGAAGAAACTCGAAGTACTCCTTCCACCACTAACCAAAGAGATTGGTGGACGACCTCTCCATGAGCTCAACCTCAAGGATAATTCCTTGGGCTCACCAACGAGTGAAGAGGATATCATGTATGCACTACTAGGATTGTTTACACATGCATATACAGAAGCGAGAGCTACAAGGCATGTTTCTAAGCCAATTCTAAGCTCACTTAACCAACCATTATCTCTTTTTATCAATTGTATACCCAATTCATGCAATTATAATAGTAATAATAAAGAAATAAGGGATGAAGAAAATCACACAATTATATAACATGGAGTTCAGCTTGCCCCTAGTCTCCATGGTATACAATTGTCTCACTCAAGGAGGAGTTCAAACAATTCATTCAGCGAACAATGCCTCATAAAGAGGACTTCACAAATGTCTTACAATCGAGAACTTCACAACAATGCTTACTCGCATATAGGACTTCATTCAAATGCCTCAACACATGAGGACTTTACTAAAATACTCAAACAAAAACATGTGAATAGCGCTTTACAATATTAATTTATTAATCTCACTATAACACTCTTCGCTTAGCAAATACAAACATAAAAAGAGAGTATTCTAATATAATCTATGCAAAATAAGCTCAACTCTCTTTTATAGAAACATCCTAAATACTCTATTTGTAGAGACTCTAAAAACATAGTCGTTGCCCCTCAAAACAGCCACCAACGGTCAGATTTAAAAGTCTATAATGGCTATTTTTTATGAAGTCATGCCTTAGATTTAAGTTTGTTGTGCCGTGGATTTACACTTGCCATCCCCTTGATTTACCCATTAATTAAGGTTGTGCTTTTTGAACTCGTCACATCTTTGATTTGAACTTGTTGTACGCTAGATTTAAAGTTATTGCGCCTTCGATTTACCCCTCAATCAAGGTCGTAACTTAACTAAGTTGTTAAGCATTTATGCAATAATTTTTCTCATCAAAACAAGATTGTAACTACCACATGGTTCAACAATTAACCCCCCTTCCCCACCCCCCCCCCCCCCCCCCCCCCCCTCTTTCCGGCCCCCTTTCTTTTGATGACAACAATTATTGCACAATATTACTCCCCCTCAATTAAGCATTCAGATAAAAGCTTACTTGTAAAAGATATAATGCTCAATTAAAAGTTCTTAATCTATATGTAATAAACAACTTATTAAATGCAACTTAACTCTCTCAGTTAAGCATTCTAGGTAAAAGCTCATTTTATTAATACATGATGCTCAACTAAAAGACTTAAATTATACTTAATAAACAACTAATTTTTACAACACAATAATATATAAGCCTAGTGTTTTTAAAAAACACATAAACTTTTCTCTAAGATGCAGTTAAGCATTAATTTTAGAAACCAGCTCTGATACCAATTGAAGAGGATATCATGTACGCACAATTAGACTTGTTTATACTCGCATATGTGGAAGCGGAAGTCATAAGGTGGGTTGCTAAACCAATTTTAAGCTCACTTAACCAATCATTATATTTTTTTTTTCAATTTTATGCCTAATTTATGCAATTACAACAATAATAATAAAAGAGACAAGAGAAGGACAAGATCAAACCATAATGTAACGTGAAGTTTGGCCCGTCCTCTACTCTCCACAGTCCACAATGGTCTTACTCAATGAGGACTTCATACAATTCATTCAACAAACAATGCCTCACAACCGAGGAATTCATCATAATGACTACTCATATGTAAGACTTCACTCAAATACCTCAACACATGAAAACTTGACTAAAACACCCAAACAAAACATGTGAATAGTGCCTTATAATTAGCTCACTATTCTCACTATGGCACTATTCACTCAATAAATATAAAACAAAATAAGAGAGTATTCTGACATAATCTATATAAAATAAGCCTAACCTTCTTTCATAAAAACACCCCAAAGACTGTATTTATAGAGGCTTTAGAAACATAGCTATTGCCTCTCAAAATAGATACCAGTGGTTGGATTTGAAAGTTTGTAATGTCTATTTGTTATAAAGTCATGTCTTGAATTTGAAATCCTAGATTTGCACTTTTTACACTCTTCATTTACCCCTCAATCAAGGCTGTGTTTTTTGAACTCGTTGTGCCTTGTATTTGAATTTGTCGTGCCTTAGATTTAAACTTATCGCTCCATCGATCAAGGCTATGATGAAGGCTAGGGTATGTTAATTTGTTCTTGCACAATTTACAGAGAACAACACACGTACAAACACAAACACATTTATGCATAATAAAGCTTAAACATATCAAAAACAAGTTTTGCTTATTAAATATAGCTTAACTAAGTTGTGGAGCAATTATGCAATATATTTTCTCATCAAAACAATATTGTATCTTCCGCATCATTCAACATTACCTCCATAAGATCAAGCTCGCTAAAGAGCAATTTCCATGAACTTGCTTAGGCCCAATATCCATGAAATACTTGTGTTCTACCTCAGGACCGGAGGGTGGGGGGAGGTTGCATCATCAGCTCAGTCACACTCCATGTTGTGACTACTCCTTCACCTTGGGCACCAAGCAGGACTTCACTTCAGGTGCCAGGTCAATTACCAAACGCAGATTTACCCTAATGGAAAAGATTCGGTGGACACCATTCTAGTATGGCTATGAACCTACGGACTAACTTAGGCATCGGAATGGTCACGTTGGGCAACCACTTAATGTACCTTTGATTGCTTTTCTATGTTTATAGGGAGCTAATCTCTATCGATCGAATTAGCTCATGCAACAAAAGGTGTTATGGATCGTCGTTGATATCTATCGTGTCTTCTTCGACAACGATTGTTTTAGTAGAGTTATGTAAGATTTTGCTTATGTTTGTTAGGTTTAAACTCATATACTTATTATAATAGCAAAAGTTATGCAAAGGCATTGATATAGAAACTCATTCATTTATGGCATGAAACAAAAATTTCACTCATAGATTTCAAGGTCACAGTAGAGAATTAGGTACACACAATTTTAAAAGTTAAAAAAATGATTTTGAAAGTTTCAAGTATCTATTCTCCTAATTAGTAAATTAAATGGGATACTTGCAATATATATTTTTCTTCTCTACTAGCTAGGTTTCGATGTAGAACGTAATAGAGTATTATATCAATTACTGCCATGGACTAAATTCAAAATATTTCTAAATCATTAGATTAATGAGCCCAAAAATGCTCTAATTCGCCATCGAAACACCTCAATCTTATAAAAGCTTACACTATAATTAATATACATTTTATGTGATGCAGCTTATTGCATGAGGAGCAACAAAGATAATCAAGGATTAATCTTAAAGAATACATGCTAAGTTGGATAAACTCCAATCAATTGGACAATAATTTTATTAAGACATAATAATGTCTGAACATGAAAAGGATGAATATATATATCATCTTTAGAAAACCTTAGAGTACAAAAAGGAACATAAAAATTCGAAAAAATTAATGAAAGCCAAACTTTAGGCCTTAAACAATGATTTTTTAGTCTGAAATCTATAATTAGAAGGTAGTACTACAATTTATATAGTTCTTTGAACGAATTTTGCATGGATATATAACAACAAGAAATAGAGTTATATGCTAAAAATTATTGCTAATAGAAGATGATATGCACATTTATTTCTTTTTGGGTCCTTTAGATTTGTCTAATTTATTCAAAAACTGGCCTCCAATCCACTATGCATCAATTAGCTACCAAATGAAGATTTAACCTAATGAAAAGATTTGGTGGACCTTATTCTATTATATCTATGAATTATAAATAACCCTTCCCTCCATAAAGAGAGATAAAATTTACTTAAATAAATACCCTTTTGATTGATCTGTAGAGAAGGACCTTTGGACTAACTTAGGCATCGGAGTGGTTACACCAGACAACCTCCGATGCACCTTTGACTGCTTTGCTATGTTTGCAAGGAGTTAACCTGTATCGACAGAATCAGCTTGTGCAACGGGAGGCATCATGAATCATCGCTAACTTCTAATGCGTCTTCTTTGGCAATGATTGCTTTAGTAAAGTTATGTAAGGTTTTGCTTATGTTTGTTCGATATAAACCCATATAGTTATTATAATCACAAAAGTTATGCAAAGGCATTGATATAGATACTCGTTCATTTATGACATGAAACGAAAATTTCATTCATAGATTTCAAGGTTACAGTAGAGGGTTCGGTATACACAATTGTAGAAGTTAAAAAAATGATCTTGAAAGTTTCAAGAATCTATTCTCCTAATTAGTAAATTAAATTAGATACTAGCAATATATATTTTTCTTCCCTACTAGAAAATTAAATGGGATGCTTGTAGTATATATTTTTCTTCTCTACTAGCTAGGTTCTTATGTATCATAATAGAGTATTATATCAATTACTACCACATACCAAAGTCAAAATATTTTTAGATCACTAGATTAAGGAGCCCAAAAATGCTCTAATCCAACATCAAAACACCTTAGTCTTATAAAAGATTACACTATAATCAATATACATTGTATGTGATGCAGCTAGTTACGTGATGAACAACAAAGATAATCAACAATTAATATTAAAGAATATACACCCAGTTAGGTAAACTCCATCAACTAGATAATAATTTTATTAAGACGTAATAATGTCTGAACATGAAAAGGATGAATATATATCGTCTCCAGAAAACCCTAAAGCACAAAAAGGAACATGAAAATTAGAAAAAAAAATAATGAAAGCCTGTTTTTAGTCCCCAAACGGGAAAATAAATAAGTAGGCCTTTGTCTTATCCATCTTGGGTAGACCCTCCATTGAGGGTCTGCCATGTGGAAAAGTATACTGTAGCGGTCTCACATATGGTACCGCATACGGTACATATCTTGGATAGGCTCTCCATTGAGGGTCTGCCATGTGGAAAAGTGTACTGTAGCGGTCTCATATATGGTATCGCATACGGTACAATTTTTCCACATGGAGGGTCTACCCAAGATAGATAGGCCAACGACCTACTCATCTCTTGCTCCCCTAAACGATACTTTTTTAGCCAAAAATCTACGATCACAATGTAATACTATACTTAATATAGTTTTTTGAATGAGCTTCGCATATATATATATATATATTATAAAAAAAAAAAACAGAGTTATATACTAAAAAATTATGAATAATTGAATATGAGCTGCGTGTTTGTTTCTTTTTGTACCTTTTGGATTTATATAATTTATTCAAAGACTGATCCGCAATCTGCTATGCATCAATATGATGTCTTTTTCATCCAATTAGAGTTTGCCTAAAAAATATTACTATAATCTAGTATTTGATGAATGTGCGAATTTTCTAAGACAACTTGAATCATCCTTAATATCTCCAAGCTAATGCATTTTCTCCAGCGAATCAATGAAATTGCTTCAATTTTGATGGCATCTACTGAAAGGAACATCAAACAATAATAATAAATGTCTCCATTAGTGAAAAAGTACGATTAGAAATAATTGTTACTGATCTCGTAGTCTATAAATAAGTTGTTTTTTTTTTAATTTCTTTTCTGTCTCCAGTACATGTGTACTTGAATATTTAATTTTTTTGTATAATAAGAAATTAATTAATATAAATGAATTAAGAAATTCAAATATTCTGAGAAAGAATAATTAAAGAAAAGATTAAAGGTCTTTATCTAAATTGATTAAGTGTGGCATCAAGATTTATTATAGCAAATTAGTAATATATTTGAAAGTAGTACATTTGTATGGATATAGTAGTACATTATATGTCTCAAACCGTAGACCGGATCCAAACGTTATGGAAATATTCTTTAAAAGACGAAACATGGATTTTTATTGAATTATATAAGAATATACTATTTTTATATGTTTTGAGTTATTATACTAAATAAAAGGAATAAGAATGAATATGGATCACAAAATAATGGATAATTGAGCTAGGAAATTAAATCCAAGTAACCCATAGTCAAGGGAGCAAATATTTAATCAAGTTCAACACAATCATATATAATTATTGACCCATATATATAAAAAAATAAAAAAAAACACAAAGAAAGAGAGATGTTCAATATAATATATATGTGTGTGTCTGTGATTTATTAAAAACAAGATATTATGTGTAATATGTAATGGAAGGAAAATTTTTTATACTTCACTCTCTAACCTCTATATTATTGCGAGTACAATTGATAGTTATAAATTAGTGACAAGTGGAATTTGTATATAGTGTCAATTTGCTTCGTCATTTTTAGGTCATTTTGACATCTTATTTATATTGTTTTCAAATAAACTATCTAACAAAAACAAATACAAATAAAAAATAGACATTTATTACTCATAAACAGATCAAACAAACCCGATATAGATATGATACAAATACAAATGAAATACCCCGAATTTACATACTTAGTTAGTTAAATATTATTGGTTAATTAATATAGAAATTGTTTATAAATAGTCAGTTAGTAGAATTATAAAAAAAAATTACTTAAATAAATTCCTAGTTCAAATTGGTTAAGCCCTCATGTTAACTTTATCTTCTTGTTTCTTAAATTCTAAAGTTTATAGAAGCCCATTTTACAATGCAAACCCAAGCCCAATTATTCAAAACAGGCCCATGAGCCCATAGCCTTACCCTACCATGCACATAGCAATTCTATAAGAATTAGATGAATACATTAAGATATAAAAGACAGATTGCTTCATCTAGAGATAACTATAAAAGATTAAATGAAAAAACTAACCCCCTAAAGAACCCTAATTTCTAGTATCATTTCTACTAGGGAAGCTTCATCTTCTACATCAAATTTCTCTCTCAAAAATTCACCAAAATCCTCTGATGTTTCCATTTTCAAGTCATTTTCAATTTAGATAAAGTAACACTTACTTTCTCTATTCATCAACTTATTCATTTCTTCCACAAAATTAATTTCTATTTCAATGAATTCTTAGGTGAGTTTAAAGATAAGAAGTGAAGACTAAGTTGGGAGTAAGCTTGAAGAAGCTTCCACAACTTAAAAAGAAGGATAGTGAAGATTGTCTTGTTTATCCTATAAGATAAGTGAGTTTATTTAGTTTACATGTTAAACTATTGTTAAATACATAATTATTGATGTTATTGGTGTTAGATAAGTAAGGGTTTAGTAGCAAAGTTGATGGTTCAATACTTAAACAATATGTGATATGATGAAATTAAAGATGTCTATATGAATGTGTAGTGCATATAGAGACCTACTGAAGTTTGATATTACGATGTTATGCTGATGTTGAGGTGCTTTTGATGAAAAGGTGATCATATTAACCAGTTAGGTGGTATAAAATTTTGAAAATTTTGAAGCAAAGAACATTAGAGTTAATACCCTGTGTGTCACAGGCATGATAAAGAGTGTTTTTGTCTCGAGAGAATTGTTTTAATTAGATCACGGGCATGCTCATACCTATGATCTTTTTGGCATAAAATTTGCGACCCAAGCTACGGCTATGATCTAAGTCGCAACTCAAAGTCATGGCCGTGATGCCCGGTGTGATCTCTTTTATATCATTTGCAAAATTTGAAATGCCATTGAATACGAGCGTGATGGTGCCTATGATGGGAATCACAACATTGATCACACCTGCGATAAATCTCCTGTATCTTAAGAAATAAACAAATGATAATAATAAATAAATAAAGATATATATATATATATATATACACCTAAATACTAATTTAAGTTCTTGCATAAGACTTTACTTAAGTTGAAAAATTGAATGTGACTTTAACATTTAATTGTGAGTTTCATTATTATAAGAAATATTTTCTTTGAATAGTTGTTGCATACTTTCAAGTCAACTATTAGCTCATAACAATTTCAAGTATTTATTCTGGTACGTAGTGACATACTTATTGCTTGTCTATGATAGGAATCCTTAATAAATTAAAATTTAAAGACGACCAAATAAATGGTTGATTTTCTTGTGCTTGTGTCATTTAATCCAATCTAAGGAGCAATAACTTTGCTAGGTGATGTCAACACGGTAATTAGGCACTTAACCTACCTCTATCTTATTAAAGATAATCATTGGTGGCTCAGTGGGAAAATGATATTGAGATAACGATTACTTATGCTTAGTGAGTAGTAATATTGTTTAGTTCACATTTATGGGACTGCTTGAACTAAATAATATTATAGATCAAGATAAATAAAGATGTGTAATGGATGTAAATCCTAAATGAAACTATTATTGTAGATGTTTCTATAAAGAATATAAGTATTCGGGCTACTTATATCCACCGTTTGAGCAGTTGTTGCTACTCAAAATCTTCAAGTTCCCATGACTTGTTGTTTCGAGTGTATCGAAAGTTATTGATCATTCATATACATTAAACGATGCAAGTTCCCTTCTAGTCTTTGTCTTTATCTTATCTTTTATCGAGAAAACTAGAAGTTGTACCTTTGACGCTACCACTTGCACTATCAAAAAGGGACAAAAACATGCGGAT